>JAOWBW010000598.1:0-405992 GCA_026119855.1 Campanula takesimana
TTCGTTAGAGTCTAAGTCTTTTCTGCGGGCTTCCTCATTCCTCTGCTTCATTAAATTGGGCGACCCTATACGTGGGTAAGCTACTTCCACAGGTGCGACCGCCTCTGATCCATATGTCAGGGAAAAAGGGGTTTTCTCCCGTTGAGTTCCTTGTCGTGGTTCGGACACCCATAGAGCAGTACTGAGCTCTTCCATCCAGCACGACCACTCCTTCCCTTCAAACTTTTGTGCAAAGCGGTCATGAGCAACTTGTTCGCGGCCTCGGCCTGTCCATTTCCCTGTGGTCTTGCGACTGAGGATTGTCGATGTTCCACGTTGAGTCTCTTGCACTCCGCCGTGAACTTGCTTTGGAATTGGGGCCCGTGATCGGAGACAATAGCCCGCGGTAGACCAAACCGGCAGAAGTTGTGATCATGTACGAACTTGATGATGCTTGCTTCCGTAGTACTAGCCAGTGCTTTTGCCTCAACCCATTTTGTGAAGTAGTCCACAGCAACCACTACCATTTGCGCTCCCCCGGGCGCTTTGGGATAAGGCCCAATCAAATCAATCCCCCACATATCAAAAGGCCAAGTTGGGACTATCAAACTCTGCTCGGTGGACGGCTGCCTTGGTATGTTGGCGAACCTCTGGCATTGGTCGCATTTGCGGACGTAGTCTTCTGCATCTCTTTTCATTGTGGGCCCAATAATACCGAGGAATCTGATTTTGTCGGATAGAGTCCGGGCTCCGGGATGCCCTCCGCACACGCCTTCGTGAACTTCATATAACAGGTTGGTGACTGTCTCGGACCTGACACACCTCAGCAGTGGTTTGGTAAAGGATCTCCGATAAAGCACGCCACAATAATGTGTATCGAGCAGCCTGTTTCATCAAGACTCTTGCCCGGTCAGGGTTGTTGGGGAGGGTTTGCCGCTCGATATATTCCCTGATCTCGTCAACCCAATCTTTTCCGAATCTCCGATTTGGTGGATCTCTATTCTGTCGATGGCTGGGCGCTCGGTGAACTCTTTCCAGCAGTCCACACTAAGCTTGGCAATGTCCTCATTTGTGATCCTGGAGAGCAAGTCCGCCTCGGAATTTTCGGCCCGGTTAACTTGGTTCAGCTCATGGTATTCGAATTCCTTTAACAAGTCTGTCGCGAGCTCCTTGTATTTGACCAAAACCGGGTGATTTGTTTCGTATTCCCCTTTCACCTGGTTTATTACTAGTTGTGAGTCACTCTTCACGACCAGTTTTGATACTTTCATGTCCCGGGCTAATTCCAAACCCGCTATCAATGCCTCGTACTCGGCCTGGTTGTTTGAGACCGCGAACTTAAATCTCAAGGCTCGCTTGAACCTTTGACCCTCCGGGGCGGTCAAGAGAATTCCGGCGCCGCTGACTGTCTTTCCCGCGGATCCATCCACACTTAACGACCAGCAATTTTCGGTCTCTCCCTGCAACTATTGCCTCCTTGCCTCTCTTTTTCTTTGTCTTCGCAGGTTGGGTTCCGTCCGGCTCGATCTCCTTTGATTCAAATGTGGTCTCTGCCACGAAGTCTGCCAGTGCCTGTGCCTTGATGGTCTTTCGTGGGGAGTAGGTAATCTGGAATTCAGTCAGTTCTATGGACCACGATAGCATTCTCCCCGAGGATTCGGGCTTATGGAGTATCTTCTTCAGCGGGGTGTCTGAATAAACGTGATTGGGTGGGCGATGAGTATGCCGCAGCTTCCGAGCGGCCACCAGCAAGGCGAAAGCTAGCTTTTCAATGTTTAGATAGCGGCCTTCCACAGCAGAAAGTGCCTTGGAGACATAATACACGGGTTTCTGAAGTTTGCCCTCTTCCCTTACCAAAACAGCGGCCACTGCATGATCTGTTGCGGCCAAGAAGACGTAGAGTTCCTCCCCAAACACCGGGCTGCTCAATAGCGGCGGCTTTCCCAGGTAAGCTTTTATTTGCTCGAAAGCGATCTGGCAGTCCTCGTTCCACTCGAAGCCCTTCTCTCCTCCTCCTTTTAAGGTTTTGAAGAAAGGCAGGCACTTTTCGGCTGACTTAGCAATGAATCTTCCCAAAGCCGTAATGCGGCCATTAAGCTTCTGCACCTCCTTAACGCATCTGGGGGGCTGCATGTTTATCAACGCCGTGATTTTCTCGGGGTTTGCTTCGATCCCTCTTTGGTTTACCATGAACCCCAAAAATTTTCCTGCTTTTACTCCGAAAGCGCACTTGGAGGGATTGAGCTTCATGTTATTTTCCCGGAGGTTGGTGAAGGTTTCTGCCATATCAATGTCGTGAGAGGTCTCCTTGGTCTTGATAACCATATCGTCGATGTAAGCCTCCAGGTTCCGGCCTAATTGATCATCAAAGACGATTCCTACCATCCTTTGATACGTGCCGCCTGCGTTCTTGAGGCCGAACGGCATGTTGTTAAATGTGTAGGTTTGCCCGCGGCATAGAAAGCGCACGAAGGGACGTCATCCTCCTTCATTTTGATCTGATGGTAGCCCGAGTACGCATCTATGAAGCTTAACACCCTATGCCCGGCGATAGAGTCTACTAATTGATCGATCGGGGAAGAGGGTAACAATCCTTAGGGCAGGCCTTGTTCAAATCGGTGAAATCCACGCACATCCTCCACTTTCCATTTGCTTTGGTTACCATGACGACGTTGGCCAACCATCTCGAATATTTGATCGGGCTTATGATTCCTGCCTTCAGTAGCTTATCCACCTCGATTTTGATCGCCGCTTTCTTCTCCGGCGAAAAGTATCTTTCTTTCTGGAGGACCCGGGTAAATGTGGGATCGACGTTCAGTTCATGCTCGATGACCTCTCTACTTAACCCCTTCATATCTTCGACAGTCCAGGCAAATATGTCCGCGCTTTTTCGCAGCAGCTCGATCAGAATCTTCTTTTCTTCTGCGGGGATTTCCAGCCCTACCTTGACCGTTTGTTCGGGGTAAGCGGGGTTTATGACTACATCCTCCAGAGCATCGTTGGGGCGGATGTCCCTTATTTCCCTGTCGTGCAGCGAATCGATCACGATGTCTATCTGCTCGATCTTTGCGGCAATACGACGGGCTCTCCTACTCCGTTTAAATTCAGCCCGTGTTGAATGGAACGACAAAGTTCCAATCATGGCCGCCTCCTCGGTCCTGTCGCTGTTGGTTTTGACCTTCTTTGCCTCCCTCGGGCTTACCAATCTTGCCTACATCGCGCTCTCCCTTCTTTTCTTCTCTATTATTTTTGAGAAAAAGCTCGGGCTTGTTCTCGATGCACGCTATCCCTGCGGGGGTGCTGAACTTGATCTTCTGGTGAGGGATTGACGCAACGATTCCTAAGGCAGCCTGAGCGGTCACTCCCAAGATTGCGTTGTACTGGGACTTCAGATCGATCACCATGAACGTGACACGGGCTGTTTTTTTCGAACGGCCTCTCCCAATGGTCACTTCGAAGTCAATGGTCCCTTTTGCGTAGACCGTATGATTCGTGAACCCTTCCACCAAGCCCGCATATGTGGTTAAGTGCGCCTCGGACATCCCCATTTCTTCTAAACAATGGAAGTAGAGTATGTCCCGTGAAGCCCCGGTATCAATGAGGACCCTCCCAATATCCGCTCTACCAATAGCCATCTTGATTGTCAATGGCTGTGTTGAATGGAAGAGTGTGGAGACCAGCTCGCTCCTCCTGAACCCGATCATTTCCTCTTGCTCTGGTGGGTAGGCTGGTATCAGGAACACCTTTTCCAATTTCTTGATCTGAATGGAAAGCTGGGTGTTGCTCGGGGCCTCTTCCCCGATATACAGGATGTCATAGCGTTTTTCCCCGTCGGCATCGTTATCCCTAACATACTGGACATGTCCCCGTGGGGCCCCTCCTTTATTGCTGGGTCCCTCGATCCACTTTTTCAATTCTCCGGCCCTCGACTTTCTGTTGTATTATCTTCTTCATCTGAAAACACTCATCCGTGTTATGCCCATGGCTCTCGTGGTAGCCGCACCACTTCTTCTTGTTCGCCTCATAAGGCTTTCTTTCTAGGGTGGGGGAGGAGGCAGGGCTTCTGCCCGCAAAATCTCCGTCCTTGGGGCTATCAAAGGAGTGAAGGTGCTGTCATTTCTTTTGAAATTGTCGTGCCCCTCGGTCTTCCTCTATTTCGGCCGCCACTGCCCCCGAATAGCCAGCGTGGTACCTTGAGTCATGGGCGGGCTCGAGCCTATCCCTAATACTCCTGCGGGCATCTTCCATGAACGAGGGCTCAACTCCGGCCATGGCAATGGCTCGATTGTACATTTCCTCCGTTCCCTCGGGCTTTCGGCAAGCGAACTCTTGCCTCAAGGTATAGGATGTCAATCCTCCAAGAAGCACAGCTCGATGTCATTTCTCGTTAGGTCCACGATTTGTTCGGTCATTTTTCTAAACCGAGTAATGTATGCTTTTGTACTTTCTCCGGGATATTGCTTCACACCGCATAGATCCGATTTCGGTCTTGCGACCTCCCCAGCGCCCGCGAACGAATTCAGGAACGACGTCCGTAACTGCTCGTAGCTGCAAATGGAGCGGGGCTTATGGGCCAACAACCATCCCAGCGCCTTCCCCTTGAAGGTGGATGCTAGAGCCTTGCACTTTACGGCCTCATCCGTTGAAAATAGAGCCATCTGCCCTTCAAACCGCTCAACATGGCTTTTGGAGTTAGACGAGCCGTCATAAGCGTCTAGCGTGGGGACCTTTCCCCGCTGGATCGGGGAATCAGCTATCCAGGAGGCAAAAGCATCTATGGGTCCAATGCATTTTGCCACACTTTGCTTAGACTCCCATAGGTCCCTGATCATCCCCTGGACCTTGTAATCAATCTCTTCCCGGTTTTCACCCTTTTTGCCGTTCCCGCAAATTGCTCTCCGGTTCTAACAGTTGCTTTTCCCTTGTAGTGGCCTTTGGACCTTCGAGGTTGAGACTCTCCTTCTTCACTCCTTCTCCCTTCTTCTCCTTCTTCATCGTCGTCTTCCACAACGATCGTTCTTTTCTTCTTTCCCTCCACCCTGCTGGCTATGCTTTTAGAACCATGAGTTTTTGATCTTTCAAGAGGGATTGCCGTGTCAGGCTCGGCATTAAATAGCTCTTCCAGGGCCAGTTTAACTGAAGCCCTTCCGCTACTAGATCCTGCCTGTCTTTCAGGAGCTGGATTTTCTTTTGAATCTGCTCAGGGGTGAGGGGAGTGACGGGGATTTTCTGTACCTTGCGTGCTTTTGATGTTTCGATACGATCTCTCAGATCCGCCTCTCTTCTTGCTTTCTGAGAGGGAGTTCCCGAGCAGCCACTAGGCGCCTTGTCTCCCAATCTGGCAAAGATGGATCCTTGAGGCGCTTGTTTCGATGGGCTAGCATTTGGGTTCAAGATTTCTTTCCCAGTCATTGTAAATATTTGGAATGTCAAGTGTATTTTAGAACCGTAGAAACAAAAGAATGGTTTTGTCGAGTCAGACTAGACTGGGAATTCGAAAGAACTCAGAAGATTGCACTAGGAAGATTTTCGATTCCCGCAATGGAACCACTGATGACGCCCTAGATTTCTGGGGTCACGGAGATAGAACTCCAACTTTGCTGTCTCTTGATCCTGATCACAACACAAACAAGAACACCGTTAAGACCAAGGCCGGGTTGGAATCCGGCTTAGGCCCTCGGGTGTGAGAGTAAGATCTCTGAGGAAAACCTAGGAAGAAGGTTCAATGAAGACCTTGTGTGTGTGAATAGGATAGAGCACATACCTCTCTCATGGGGCGAAAAGGGGTATATATATGACCAAGGGAAAGAAACCTGCACAAGGTACTAACCACCCCAGTACTGGGGGGACACGTGGCGAGTCCCCAGTGGATCGGTCAGGAGAGTGGCTGGGAAGGTGGCGTGTCTGTCAGGGAAGCATGGTTCCATCACCAACCGTTATGGTGTGTCAGGTACGGTTAGGTGACGCCTCGCGTACGTTTGTGCCAGCTGGGCACTACGGGCTCCTCAGGATGACGGGAGGCAGAGTCAACTCGGGCATATTCATCAGGAGATAAAACCTCTCGGGCTTACTAGCCCGCGTTCCTTGTCGGTTAGGCCTCCAGAGTTCAGGTCCGGTTCGGGCGCGTTAGATCGCATTGATTCTAGACCGGCGAGCATCCGGCCCAGAAGGCTCGGTCTCATCATAGTTAACAATAAGTCCAGACTCATACTCCATCATCTGCATTCTGATCTCAATCAATGACTTTGTTGCATCGGCCATTTACTTTTCACGAGCCTCATCAAGTTCTTTAGCATGGTCAACTTCCATCTTGGACATCTTGACAACCAGATATTCAATCTACTTCTCCTTCTTTTTAATATCGTTCTCCTTTTTCTAAATCACCTTGTCTTTTGCGAGAGAATCCTTCTCAACCTTTTTCACTTTTGCACCCTCAGCAATAAAAGCCTTATGAGTTGCCTCAGCCTTATCCTTCCACATGTCTACATCTTTTACCAATAAATCAACTAGCTCCACAGTCTATAAAATATGGGAGACCATTAGGAAATATTTAGACTAGAAAGCAAAACCTAAAAACTACAAGTTACCTTCTCCGTATAGCCCACACACTTTTCCTTGGTCGTTTAAACATTCAACTCTTTCTTGTCCACATCCACGATTTCCACTTCCATCAACTTCCTCTTTTTGGTCTCAGACTTTACGTCCTCAGTTAGAGACACCTTGGGAAAAGACGATGACATCTTAGGGACTGGAGGCTTACCACCCTTTATCTTCACTGCTGATTGAGAACAAACTCTCGCCATGAGATCACTAGAATTAAAACCAGGCTAAGAATAGTCACTACAAACACCATGATGACAAGTTAGAAAGAGAATAAAGCGCTAATAAGTAAAGGACATGGTGAGATAACCTGAAAATATCTTGTTTATGGTGACTTCCTGGGATGCTTTGTTTCTTATTCTTTAACAAATTCATCAACAAAAGCAACAAAAACAACTGGTAAAGCCTTAAATCTGCGAGAACTTTTCAGTGAAGCCAGAATCTTCTCCAAATTTTTCTGGGTGTCAGCCTTTTCAGGAAATAAAGTATCCAACTTGGGAACTGAATACAAGATAGTAGGATTTAGAAGACTGATTCACAAAATTCAACATGTAGAAATTAAAATCCTTACCTTCGCTCTTCCAGTCAACCACAATCTTGTCTCCTCCCTACAGATTACCTCTCTTGACATAGGAAAACTTGCTCTTCCAACCCCTATCATTTGCTACAAATTCTAAAACTAGGATTTTATTCATGCCTTAACTCTAAAACCAGACCTATTAGATCCATGAGATCTAATGTCACAACAATAAGCTAACTCTTCTACACCAACCGATATTGACTGTATATGCTAGCTTTGTGGCTTCAAAGAAACGGATAATTAATGGAGAGAAAGGAAATTTCAGACCAATCGAAAAGGGGTACTCAAGGAAACAAACCAAATAATTAGAAACACAATCAGAATTAAGACTTTGATCGCGGGGGGGGGGGGGCATGAACTCAACATTTTCTGAAAATGATTTGTTCTTTTTAAGAATTTCAATATTTGACATTATGAAACTACATCTCCTTCCTCGGGATTTTTAAGAAATCCCAGACGCCTAAAACCTTTAGGGAGAATTAGGGCTTTGCTAGCAACCTTTTTATTCCTACCCATCTTGGCCTAAAGAAATTAAAGAAGAGAAAGTTTAGAGAAAAGAAGACTCACCGAGATCGAAGATGAAGAACTAATTTCTCTCTCTCTAGCAAAGTTAAACCCCTTATTTGAAATGGATAAGCATGGAGCTTTAAAAGGATTATAGGCGGTTATAGAGTCCTAATTAAACTCAAGTAACCTACACACCTAAAACGTCCCGTCAACCGCCTCTTAATGACTTAGACCATCCATCCACAGTGGTTTCAACAAAAAAAATCATTCAACACCCACTTTATCACTCCACATCAGCTTCTCTCTCTTCCAACTCATCCATTCAACACTCATTCAACAAAACACCCTACAATGGTTTGTTTAATCCCCCATTCAAAAAAAAGGCCAGCCAATCACCAGCCAACACGTGGCGGAAGCAGGAAAAACAAAAAACAAAAAAAGGGGCCGCCGCCCGCAATGAGACGCCTCACTCGCGCGTGTATTGCACGCTCCAAATTCGGTCCAATGGCAGGCCACCGCGTGGCCGTCCTTCCCGACATTTTCTGAATTCACGGGTGTGAATTCTATTCACAAAATTGCAATTTCATCCCCAATTCAACGGACCATTGCAAGGGTTCAACCATGAATTTTGTGTGAATTTCAATTCAACACCCTCATTTTTTCCCCATTGTACATGGTCTTAGTGGGTGACAATGCCACATCGGTTATAAATTTTGACCTTTCAAAAATCTTTCAAAATTCAAAAATTTGGGGCAATTGTTTGGGATGAAAATTCACAACAGCATCTCAACACCATGGAAAACACCTTACACTGATGTCTTGAAGACTGTTTCAACACTCCTACTTTTCAGGGACACGATACCAACCATGTGACCAAAAGAAGACCAAGTCTGTCCAAGGTCCATATCAACAACAAATATTCCAGAGTCCGTGATCTACAAAAAACTGAAGATACTCCGGATTTATAGAGGTTTTATAGCTAAAATTATAAGAGAGATTAAACACATGTATTTGCACACACTCACTCTCGCTGTAAACACTCTCTATATTCCCACCATTGTAACTCTCTCAATACTTAGTGAATTAGGTTTTATGCCGGAGAATAGTTGTTCAAGGGATTTTCTCGTTAAATATCTTGTCCCGACATATTGAATTCAGAAATTTATATTCCATTTGTGCCATACTTTCTTATATTATTCAACTAGTATTCGTGCCCGTGCCAATGGCACGGTGACAGTATGACAATCATGACAGTCTAAAAACAATTACATATAACAACCATGATATTCTAAAAACAGTTACAATACGAAAACGGGATATATATACATATACAGGAGGAAGGAGAAAAAATGTTTTTCATATGCAGTTAAAGGGCTTATTTGCAATTGCTGAGAGTGGTATGGGAGAGTTGGGGGTGGGGATAGGAAGTTTTTCATATGCATTTTTTTTCTTAGGCAGTTAGGGTTAAACTTAATTATGGATTAGTTTTAAGCCTTTGGATCAAATTTGTAAGATTAAATCTTGACCGCTCTTTGTAAAGCGGTTATTCTTGCTTTCTATTGTAATATAGATTATCAAAAATTGTCCAAAACACAATTATATTATCAAAATTTGAATGAGACTCGTAAATATTATTGTTTCTCCGAAACACGCATTTACATTACATAATATTCCAACAAACTCCAGTATGCACACAAGTTTTAACTTTCAAGTCACATGAACCTCACAATATATTACCTTCGTCTTACTTTAATGTATAATGCCAAAAGAAAAATTACCAACTTTATCCCGCTTTGAACAAGAATTTATAAAAAATGATTATCTTTTGAAAAAACTAAAAATTATTAATGAATACTCTCTCTGTCCCATATTTATCGCTACTTATTTCCATTTTGAGCGTCTCATACTTATTTGCTACTTACTCAAAATGTTCACTTTTCTCTTTGCTATCCACTCACAACAACTATCTACTAACTTTTTTTTCTCTCTTACCCGCTCACAATACTTACTTTCCAACTGTTAGAGCAAAATATACATAAGAACGATGGCAAGCGAAATAATCATACACGAACACAAGAATTTACGTAGTTCACCAACTTGGCTACGTCCACGGGCGGATGGAGAATATATTACTATTCAATGACAATTACAAAAGACGATCTTCACTAATCTAGTTGCATGAATTATTTAACCCAATAATTCCGTCAACCTAAATCTAGATCTTAGATCTCTACTTGTATCTCTCAAAGATGACCGGCAAAAAAATATGCTAGGGGATGGGTTAGTATTTATAAGCATAAATACTAGAAACCTAAAAGGAGAAGGAATCATATTCCTTGTGTACAATGTAATTGGAATCCTATTTCCTGTGTACAAAGTAATTATATTGTCATTAGGAAAAGACTTTCTTAATTCTTGAACAATTCCTTGTACCAATAAGAAATTTAATTAAACCAATAAACCTTAATCCTTGTACCAAAAGGATTTCTTTTTTCCAATTCAAGTCCCAAGAATTACTCAACTTGTCGCGGACATATCCTTAACCAATAAACATTGATTCAAAAGCATATTCCCAACACCAACATATTTTCTTGATCCCCGAGCACTCTCCTATGGTAGCAATAAGTATGAGACGGATGGAGTATATTATTATGGTGAATCAATAATATTTCTTTTTTTAGAATGTTTCTTTTTTTTTTTTTTTTTTTTTGTAAGTTTATATTCAAGTAGTATTAGGTTGACAATTTTTCATTTCACCTAGCAATTAATGGTGAAAATTTAGGGTAAAAGGGGTTAAAAAAAAAAAAAAAAAAAAAAAAAAGGTACCAACCCATTAACCCTAAGCACCGTTATTTACATGGAAAGAGAGAAGGAGACAGCACGGTTGGAAGGAGAGAGACAGTTCTTAGAAACGGGAAAGTATATGAATAAAGAGTGCAAACAAGACAGCTTTCCTTTTTGCAGAGGTATCTCAAATTGATGACCACACCATTCCTCTTATCTCTTCTCTCTCACTCTTTAAGAATCATTACACTCTCTTAATCTCCACTAACAAACTCCGGCCACCGCCGGCAACGGAAAATGGAGTTTGAGGATCAAGAAATGCATGAGGAGGAGGATACTGGGTTGCCGGCGAGTTATGACAATCTTAGAGCTGCAGGAAACTCCTTCCATCCCAAATTGTCGTCTACTCCGATGAGTATAGACGCGCCGCCGTCTACGGCGGGAAAGAAATCGAGGTATCGGGAGTGCTTGAAGAATCATGCGGTGGGTATAGGTGCACACGCCGTTGATGGGTGCGGCGAGTTCTTGCGGGCCGGTGCTGATGGTACATTGGAAGGGCTCAAATGTGCTGCTTGTGGATGTCACCGGAACTTTCACCGGAAAGAAAGCGGCGAACTAGCTTTGACTTCTCATCATCACCACCACCACCACCAACAATTGCTGTTGACCCACCACCAACACCATCAGCAGTTCTCTCCGTCATTTTATCGAACACCTTCTGGGTACTTAAATGTGGGGCCGCAGCAGCAGCGGCCGTTGGCCCTGCCGTCAACTTCTGGTGGTGGCGGCGGTGGTGGTGGTGGGTCAGAGCAGGAAGATATGTCGAACCCACTGGGATCGGGGTCGTCGAAGAAGAGGCATAGGACTAAGTTTAGCCAGGAGCAGAAAGATAGAATGTTTGGGTTAGCTGAAAAGTTGGGATGGAGAATTCAGAAGGAAGATGAGGAAGTGGTGCAACAATTCTGCCACGAAATGGGGATCGAAAGGCATGTGTTTAAGGTATGGATGCATAATAACAAGCACACCCTTGGTAAGAAACCCTAGAATTCTTCAGTTAGAGGGGTGGGGTGGGGTGGGGTTGGGGGGAGGGTGGGGTGGGGGTGGGTTTGTTATAATCTGTTCAAATTAAGATATTATGGTCATGTGGTTGATAAGGGATCTACTTTAAGTGTTAGTATATTGCTATTAGGGGGGGGGGGGGGTTGGTTGGTCTTCTTTTCTTATTTATTCCGCTTGTTATGTTATGGTAATCTTAATCTTAAGGATAGTTGGGTAATGTTTGTGTTAATTGGAGATGAGCAAATTAGTATCACTTTTGGTTAATGTTTTAGGCATGAAACTTGCCATATTATTGCATCGCAGCCTGAATGTTGGCGACCGGTCATATCTTCATGATATACGGATACAATCATTTTTTACGCTTCCATACTACCAAAAGAGGTGGTAGATGTGATTATTGGGTTTTCGTTCCTCGTTGGGTCGAGGAACTGATGCTAACAACAGGAAACTCTTACCCTTCAATCTTCCTCACTGTCGCTTCGAAACCAACTCAATTAGAACAACATCAAATTCTTAAACTTATCTTTCTCATTGCTGCTTCGACACCAATCCAAACAAGTTAATTTAGAAAACGATGATCGGATTTGCATATGTGCATTCATTGATGTGGTGCAGCTTGATTCATCAGTTACTCCCTCTGTCCCAGACTAAGGTTCTTACTTTTCTTTTTGGTTTGTCTCAGACTAAAGTTCTTAGTTGCTTTATTACTTAAAATGGACCATGGAACCCACTTGTCATTCTTACAACACAAACCCCTACCCACTTTATCTCTCCTTCCTTCTCTTATTTACTTTTTCATACTCACAACATTTTTTTGGAGGGAGGGAGGGAGTACGATTTATGTCATGTCAAGGCCCTTTTTTTGGAGCAAACGCCAAGTATGTATATTGAGAAGGTCTCTGGTGCGGCGGCCGCACCCCATGCGGCGCGCCGACCATGCCCTTTTTTTTTTTTTTTTTTTTTGCCCCCACAACCTTTTTTCCTCCCACCAAAAGTAACACTTCTTATAACGAAATGTAATACTTTTGTTTTTCAAATGTAACACTTTTTTATTCAAAATGTAACACTTTTTTTAAAAAAAAATGTACCACAATTTTGCTACAATAGATAAAAGATAACATAAAGATTGACAACTAAATTAATGTAACACTTTTTATAAAGGAATGTAACACTCATTTTTTCAAATGTAACATTTTTTTTCTCCGAAAATAACATAGGATTGACAACTAAACTAATGTTACATTTTATAAAAAATGAATGTAACATTTTTTTCTCAATTGTAACAGTTTATATTCCTTAATGTAACATTATATATGAAATGTAACAATTTTTTATTGAGAAAGTAACAATTGAAATGCAAACCCATTTTTTTTTTTTGGAAAATTGATGTTACATTTGACAGTAGAAAAAGTGTTACTTTTTGAAGATGAAAGTGTTACTTTTATCAGAACAGAGTGTTACATTTCAGCTGGCAAGCACCTCAAACTTTTTTATGTGTAAAAAAATGTTTTAAAAAAAATCAAACCATATCATGACCTATGTAGTTTTATTCGTCTCGTCGAGACGAACACAACAGTATTTTTTAAAAAAAAATCTGGGTTATAAATCTCAAGATATAGCATTTTAAAGTTGATGAGGTTTTTTTTTTTTTTTTTTTTTTTTAGGACACGTGTCACTCAGGGAGAGGGTGAAGGAGCCGGGAGGGCGGGTCGGTCGGGTCGGCCCATGGGTCAGACCCGCCGCACGCCATGCGGCAGTCCTACCCAATAATTTGTCATGTATATTTTGGACCTCGGTGGGACTGCTTCACCCATTTTTGCTACATCCTTTCATCCCATTCTCCCTATTCAACCACATCATCCGTCGAACACAAAAATGACGAGGTGGCAAGATCGGGACTTAAGGTGGAGCTCGGACTCCGTTCGAAATCTGTATATTTTCTTGTGACAAACTTAACTCCAACGCTTATTGCCTTAGAAAACTCATAACTTAAGTTTAAATTGTGACGGATTCTAGAACGGTAAGAAGTTCCAAAGTATAGGGTTCATATTGGTAAGGTGGAGTTTATGCAATAGTTTGAGTACACCAATGAAATAGTTGAACAACATCGTACCTCTTCTATGTATCCGTGGGGGTCTATCTCCTTGAACAACGTCTAATTATTGATGACACCTACACAATTTTTGTTCATTTACGCTCTTTTTGCTTGTTTCTTTTTGTTTAGGCCCTCTTTTTTAAAAAAAATAAATAAAAAAAGTTAAATACTATTTGCCCGTTCATTGTTATTAATAGCCCAGTTAAATATTTATGCGTTTTGTGTTAGTCCAATATTTCTTTTTAAGAATAATTAAATCATTGGTTGTTTAAAAAAAAAAAGAGTAATTAAATCATACTCCTTCCGTCCCAGAGTATATGTCCACCTTTCAATTTTAGTTCGTCCCAGAGTATATGTCTACTTCCAAAAATATCAAAGAATCTTTACTATATTCCTCCCACTCATTCTCTCTCATACTTTACTTTTATACTCACAACATCAATCAACTTACTATTCAGTCCCACTCACTCTCGATCCTACTTTACTTTTATACTCACAACACTTACGTCACTTCTACCATTTCTTAATCTCCGTGTAAATGGGAGGGTGTACATGTACTCTGGGACAGAGGGAGTGCATGTTTTTTTTTTTCAAAAAATAAATAAATCATGTTTAAAATATGATAAATTTCTTGCATATTATAGAAAAAAATATGACTTCAATATAAATCATAAAAAGTATAAAAAGCATAAAAGTATAGAAAATTGATAAGTTTGATTAGTATGCAGTATGCTAGATCTTCGGTCAACTTTAATCAACTTAATCTAAGGCTATCTACAATGGTTTCAATTACCATAACCTATTCAACTACCACTTTAACATTCTACATCATTTTCTCTCCCTTCCACCTAATAATTTAACTACCATTTCACTTTTACACCATACAATGGTTTGGTTTAATTAAATTCAACTCCCTTCCAACTCATCATCCTATACCCCACTACTTTTATTTTATTTATATTCTTTATTTTTATGATTAGTAAAATAATAATAATTATTATTATTATTATTATTTATATTTAAAAAATAATTCTAAATTAATTAATTTTTTGTAATTGTAATTAAATAAATACCCCCTCCATCCCGGACTAAGGTTCCTAGTTTGACTTTACACGGAGATTAAGAAAAGTAAATGTTGTGAGTATGAAAAAGTAAGTACGAGAATGTAGGAGAGATAAAGTGAGTAGGGAGTGAATGACAAGTGAGTCCCATAGTCCATTTTAGGTAATAAAACAACTAAGAACTTTAGTCTGGGACAAACCAAAAAAAAAAGTAAGAGCCTTAGTCTGGGACGGAGGGAGTACAAGAAATGACGATAATTATTATTAAAACAAAGAAAAATTACATTAATCTTAGCTCGCGACACAAATACGAGAAATGACAAATAAGCATACGCACAATAGACTCGACTCACAGTACAATAAAACTAATAAATCACACATTAAAAGACTTAAAAAAAAAACTTAATCGCGAAACATTCTGAACTTTGTCCATATGTGCTTGACTAGATCATTCTGCAATTCTTGATGAGCTTTTGGATCACGCATTTCCGATCTAGCACGTACATGATCTGCAAATGCAGGTAGTACCTCAGTCGAGAATGGTTGTTGTGTACTTGTCTCGGATTGATCATGATAGTCAGTCCAATTATGAGAATATGTATCTCGTTCATCCTCAACAAGCATATTGTGTAATATGTGATGGAGAAAATCTTCCTCTAATTAAATTACCTAGCAAGTGTACTAGTTACCGATGTACTAGTATGCACAAGCAATGGTCGAATCCACAGAGACTAGATTGGAAAACAAGAATGTAAATTAAAACAGAAAAATAAAATATGGGGTTTTGGTTTTTTTATTTATTTATAACTACTAAAGCAATAACTAAAATTAAACTAATAAAACAAATAAAATCAAGATTAACGAATAGATTCACAAATTGAATTCACAAATACTTTCACTCTATGCTATTCTCCTAATGACAAAATCAATCTCATTCTTGGGTTCGTTCACAAAAGTAAGAATTGGGACGGTTCGGTCGCCGGATTGCAATTCTATAGCTCTTTTTATGAAATACATTCTATTACGGCAGTATAACAAGCGAAGAACGCGTTAAGAATTTAAGAACATATGAACCTACACTATTATGATTTCTATTACGGCCTCAATCAAGTGTAATTATCAAAATAGTGATCAACGTATCAATGTCCGAGTTACCGCAACAATAGATACCCTAAAATTCTAAAGCCAATTTATATCTTAACATATAATTGAAACTAAAGAATTTAGAATGAAGAATATTTTGATAAACAAGAATAAGAAAGAATGGAAGAATTAAATCTATAGCATAGAGATCAAGTATTGTTACTACCAATTCATGAATCTAATTATTTAACTACTAATAATAATAAAATCAAGAAAAAGAAATAAATTAAAGAACATCAAAACCTGAATTAAATTGATGAATCCTTGTTACAATCTTGAATCTTGACTAAAAGTATCTCTCTAATAAACCATAGGATTCCTTGTTGAAAAAAGATAAATAAAGTGCTGGTGGCCGAAATACCCCAGGAGCCCTTGGTATTTTTGAGTTTCCAGAAAAGTCTTTGAAAAATTCCCCAAAGGTCCTCCAAAAATTCTAGAAAAGCACCTGGAATTTTGGAAATTACAGAAAAGCCTAGCATATTTTGCATAATTCCCCTATGGTCCTTGTGTGGGCAGTCTCCCAAGTGGAAAGTGGGCAGCCGCCCACTTGATCAGCCTGTTCTGGGGTTTGCTCCGGTGTATGTGCGGTCGCACCTTCTGCATTGCGGCTTGTACATTTTACGCGTAAACTTCCGGAGGCCATAACTTCTTCATACGAACTCCGATTTGGACGTGTAAACTATCGTTGGAAAGCTCTTTTTGAGTAATATCCAATGGACTTGATTTCTCAGTGTTCACATCTCTTTATATTTATTTTCTAGTCCGTTCGTTATCCTTCCTTTTCGCACTTTAACGCCCATGAATCCATACATTCTTTCGCTCCTTCTCTATACTAAAAAACACTCAAAAAAAACATCAAAACGCCCAAGATTGAGCATCTAATATGTAATAGAAGTATATGATTTGGATGGGTAAAAACACATCCATCAAATACCCCCAAACTTATCGTTTGCTCGTCCTCGAGTAAAATAAAACAAATATAAAACAAATATAAAACTATAAAACTACAAAAACTAAACACAATAAAAACAAATATTTTTGGGATGTTATCAATACATATAGGAGTCGTTAGCCAAAAGTCTCAGGGTTCCTCACACAAGTGCCATTAAATATGTACCATTGTAAACCAAATTGCAACACATACATACTACTAACTCGTTTGGTTTTCCACCGCAGCATGATAGGATGAGTGATGTGGTGATCAATGCGACCAAAATAAGATTAGTTTATGGGATCACTTAAGTTAATGCTCTTATTCCACAAATGATGTTGATGATGCACGTTAACCCAATCAAAGACACTCATAATCATGTATACACAGTTGTCAACCCGGTTACCGATATTGAAAGAAAATATGGCATAAAGTTTTAAGCACAACAAACGTGCGAGGCTAGGTTCACGGTTACAAATGAAGGTAAGGACATACGAAGTTAAGAAACTGGACTAAGAAGTCTTCTACAATATGTACATCCTCACAATAGGTTAAACTCTCCGCTCACCTAATTTCCACACTATCTCACCCCCAAACTTGAATTTTTATATAATTACATGGGGTGAGATATGTTTCCCTATTTTTGTGGCTTTTTCCAAATCATCACTTCAATACATTAAGGGGACAAGTTTTTTTTTTTTTTTTGAATTTCAACTTACTCAAGACAAATGTGTGCTTATTTAATCACTTTGCACACTACTCAATTATCACAATATTTTTGTTTGTTTGTTTGTTTGTTTTTTTTTTTTTTTTTTTTTTTGCTTGCCCATTCCTTTCATTACATATACCCATTTCATAACTTTGGCCATAAACCATAATTCCCCAAATCTTTCTCCCAATTTCTACCCATAAATTCCCATCATTCCCTAATCCACTTCCTCGTCAAGGTGGGTCTAACCTATTCTTAGTACAAAAGGGTAGGAAATCGGGTAACAAAAGAAGGTGAATGGCGGTCTTTAATGTGCCATTCTTTCATCCATTACTAGGCTCAAACGGGTGTTCTAGCGATGATTTTATTTAAGTGACTAGATAGACAAAATAAGGCCAAGAAAAGGGTTTAGAAAGAAATGCCATAAATACCGAATAACCTATTGACTTGTTATTGACAACCATGCAACGATGTTCTAGGGTCCCCGAACATACACCAAGTGATCCCATAAATTATTCTTAAGTTGATAACATGATCATGGAAAAAAAATATGTAAGTGAGAGGTAGTGCAATCATGCCTTTAGTAGTGTTTAGGGATGGCAATGAGGCAGATAAGGGCGGGTTTGACCAAAACCGTACCCGCCCCTCAAAGAACCCCCCTAGTACAGAACCCGCCCCGCCAACTGGTGAACCCGCAGCCGCCCCGCCCCGCCCCGCATGTCCAAAATCAATTTTTTTTTGGGCTTTAGAAACGATGGAAGATTCATTAACCCAGTCAAAGTAAATTAAATTACACTTTTTCCACTAAACCAGTAGAGGAATCATTAATTCTGTTAAGAACATTTGCCGTCTTAACATTTAAGTATAAAATCAAAGTTTTCTACCCAAAATTCATCAATTAGAAATCTACAGTTATTCAAATTATCAATCTACATATAACCCAGGGCCTTTACAGTTTCTTGATCATCATAATCATGTTTCTGCAACATATGAGAGAGAGAGAGAGAGAGAGAGACATTTACTTACCCTTCTAACCGGAGGAAGACTGGACGCGGTGGCCGGAGGAAGACGTAGAAGCGGCGCCGGAGGAAGGCGGGGAAGCGGCGGCCGGCGGAGTGGAAGTCGCCTGAGAGAGAAGCGTCGCCGATCTTCCGAATCCTCTAACCCTAGAAATCGATTTGAGATGAGAGAGAATCTGCGTATACTCTGTCTGTAATGTCGATAGGTTATAGATTACATTTAGTGACTAGGGAGGGGGGTAATATGTAATAATTGAAATGGGCTAGGGACATTATAGTAATTAACTACATATATTAGTATACGGGGCGGGGCGGGGCCCCGTGGGTTGGGCTGTGAAACCGTATCCGCCTCGTGACCCGCCGGGTTTTGAAAAAACTCTACCAAACCCGCCCCGCTGCGGAGCGGATCGTCCCGGATACGGAGCGGGTTCGGACAAATTGCCATCCCTAGTAGTGTTAATGCAGTCCCAACTCTAGGTTCAACAATAGCACCCATAATGGCTAATAAAAACAAACCCTCGGATCATCACCGACCATGCCCAACATCCCAAAATATAAAGAGAACAATTTTTTTTTAAAATTTTCTATTTTTTTTTTAGGGTGACAACTATATACACTCCCCTATAAATCCACAAACTCGGAGAGATACTTACCCCCAAACTCAAAACATGCTATGTCCTCATATCATAAGGAACTAAAACATGCTTTGGGTTCAAATGATGTCATGACACAACAAAACAAAAACAAAAGCAGATAAAATGTTACCTCTTTGGGTTGCCTCCCAACAAGCGCATTTGGTTAAGGTCGTTAGCCCGACCGTTGCTCGGTTTGGATTTCACCTTTCTTCCTTTGGCCCACTTTGCATTCTCGCGGGTCCTTATGTTCAGCTCGAGCCCCATGTATATTCCCCTTTTTATTTTATCATTTAGTACCACAGGGAATTTTTGGCATTTTCACTTCTTGGGCTTGTCCACTTGTGGCCTCTCACCACCTTTTCCACTATTACAAGAAGGAAGGGGTACCATAATGATGATCATGTTTTCATTGGGACCGCTACGGGTAGTCTCATTCGTATCATGAACCTCCTCACTATCCCTCTTCTCATCACCATATAAAGCAAGCTCAAGCTCCTCAATGGCTATCTCATGCCATGTTTTCTCCACCGTTTTTGTTTCCTCCACATCCGCTGTACAAACACTCGCATTATCAAAATATGAACCATCTTTAGAGTCAACATTTGAGATTTCATAGATAAAATTCTCCTTTGCATCTTCCAAAAGTTTCTCTTCGAGTGACTCATCCGTAAAGGAAACATTAGAGATTTCATAGACAAAATTCTCTTTTGCGTCCTCCTCGGGTTGCTTTCTATATTGTGGTGGTGGTTTAAAATATGGCTCAAAAAATGAGTCATAGACACACTCTTCCCCATCAGCATTTAGATACCAAACCAGGGTTGAAGGTTGCTCTTCCACTTGAGTCCGGATAAGAGTAGTATCTGGCTCACGGTTCCTCAACATCTCTAACATTGTGATCATGTGTTCCTCCATCCTATCCATAGTCTCCTCCCATGCTTGTTTTAGAGGTTGTGGAGGTATTGGGGCACAGTATGTTGGCTCTTGACTATTCTAAGTCATGTTTGAATGATTTTCCCAACCTTGACTATAAGAGTATGGGGGAGGATCATATTGGGGTTGCCATGACTCGAAATAATTTCTTGTTTGAACCTGTGGATAATACTCAGAAAAATATTTCCTAGATGGACAATAATTAGTAGCATGAGAATAAGACCCATAATTCAGACACGACTCATACATGTTGTACTGGTTCATTCTATGAGTCTTTGAGTATACAATAAATAAATAAATAAATACTAAAAAAAGCTAACTAAAAAAATAAAAAAATAAGAAAAACAAAAGAAAACTATTTACACTACCTAAACAAACTTGTTAACCTAATCAAGTCCCAGGCTACGGCGCCAAAAACTTGATGGAGAAAATCTCCCTCTAATTAAATTACCTAGCAAGTGTACTAGTTACCGATGTAGTAGTATGCACAAGCAAGGGTCGAATCCACAGAGACTAGATTGGAAAACAAGAATGTAAATTAAAACAGAAAAATAAAATATGGGGTTTTGGTTTTTTATTTATTTATAACTACTAAAGCAATAACTAAAAGTAAACTAATAAAACAAATAAAATCAAGATTAATGAATAGATTCACAAATTTGATTCACAAATACTTTCACTCTATGCTATTCTCCTAATGACAAAATCAATCTCATTCTTGGGTTCGTTCACAAAAGTAAGAATTGGGACGGTTCGGTTGCCGGATTGCAATTCTATAGCGCTTTTTATGAAATACATTATTACGGCAGTATAACAAGCGAAGAACGCGTTAAGAATTTAAGAACATATGAACCTACACTATTATGATTTCTATTACGGCCTCAATCAAGTGTAATTATCAAAATAGTGTTGGTAGTGGTGCCCTAGGCCCGTTTAATAAACGTTGTAATTGTTATCATTTATTTCATATCAATAAAGAGATGTTTTGATTATTATTGTTGTTCATGTTTACTTATAATAATCTCCGTCCCTAGTACTTGTTAATCACTAGTATAAAGGCTAAATGATCATGGGATGATCATGTTAGATTTATGGGTACTTGTTTGGAACAAGGTACTGGACATGACCCGTTGTATGAGATTTATGTCATGGTCTATGTCGAACATATATCTCATATTAGTTATGTCATTCGAATCCTTAGACATGAAGTTATTATAGTCTTCCACTTGATGAACATTATGTTTGACATATTCAAACGCTACCTTTAACCGGGTAGTTATAAAGGGTATGATTGGCATAATCGAATTCACGTAGGGAAGAATAATAAGATAAATAGATTTTTCCCTCTACGGAGAGATGTCAAGCTTGGGCCTCTCGTAGGAATGATGTTGATGAAATGTTCGGCTGGACTCAAATGAATTGATTGGATCAATGTCATTTGGATTATCAACATATTCGGAATCAAGAAAGTATTGAACAAAACATGTGTTTGACCATGACTTATGTTCAATGACATCGTGGACAAAGGGATTGTGACATATTCTAAAGGAATGTGAACTTGTATCTAGTTATACTATTTGGGTAGGTATGACGGTTTGCTAGAACCTAATCATATCTTATGGATTCATGTTTGAACCCATTGCCAACTTAGTATAATCCTAGAGGGTCACACACAAGAGAACGAATCTTTAAAATGACTATATTGGAAATTTTGGAAATTCTAGAATTTTGGGGAAGTGGGCGACCGCACAGTATGGACTGGGCGGCCGCACACTTAGCTCAATTTTGTACCAGTTTGTCTCAGATAGTTGTGGGACCGCACAGTGGATTCTGGGCGGCCGCACAGTACTGTCGGGGGCAGTTTCCTAATTTGATTTGGAAAGAAATTTTGGACGAGTTTAGACACAAGTTTCCTATTTGGAATATGTCTAACTTGTATATAAACTGCCAAATTCGGGCCAGAATACATCATAGCTTTTGTGCAAGTCTTCAAAGGGTTTGAGAGAGTTTTATTTTTTTCTAAGACATCCTTGATTGAAGAACAAAATAATACACAAAGAAAAATTCCATATAGTTCATATTAATTGTGAAAACGTGTTTCACAATTTGATCTAGCAACCAAGATCAAGAAGCTCCTTGATATTCGTTCGTGGTGTGGATACCGCTAGAGGGTGAAGCTCATCATCTTCAAAGTTCGTGTTTTTACTTTCATTGTGATCAAGCTTCAAATCTCCACCAAGATCAAAGCTAGAATTCAAAGTCACCAAGGGTTAGTTTTTCCTCTATTCATATTGTTGTATTTGATTTAATCATATGAACGGATCTATGGGCTTTGGGTTTCATAAAATTTAAATGCTATATTCCGCTGCGCATGTTACATCGAAACCCAACAGTGGTATCAGAGCCCCGTTCATGTTGATTATTTCAATACCTAGATCATGTTACGTGTATATAAATTGTTTATATGCCTTGCATGATATGAATATTGGAATATATCATGTTTATGTGTTTTGTGATTTTATGTGGTTTATTGTTTTTCAACTTTAATCGCACGATTCAATCGCAATAAATAAATTATGGTGGACTCAGAATTGTTGATTATTAATTTTTGATTGGATCAAAGTTTTAATAATCGGGGAAAAACAATTTTGAGACAAAATTTTCGAACTTTAAAAATTCTGTACATTCTGATTCCCATGGGCGACCGCACAGAAGAACCTGGGCGGCCGCACAGTTTTGGGCGACCGCACAGGACTTCTTGGGCGGCCGCACAAAGAGATCAGAGAGTCTAATTTTGGTCAAAAATCAGAATCTGGAATCTTTCAAAAATTCAACAAAACCAGTAACAGAACTAGTCCAGACCTACTGATCTGGAATGGGTTTTGGGTAGTTGGTTTGTGTGTGGATTTTGGGGTTTGATTTTCCTATTTGTTTTAGCCTTGTGATTCTAAGATTGGTTCAAGGTTTGGATGGCTAATCTGCGTTAATCGAGATTGTGTTTCCCAAACTTGATCGCAATCAAAGTTTCAAAGATAAAACGAAGTTAGAATTATGAAGAGTTCATAATTGCTAAAATTGAGAAACAAAGTTCTTGATTAAATGATTAGAGATCCATGTGGAATTGTGGATGCAATTGGCCTACGTTCATCGAGACCATCTATTGCTTAGTTTCGGCCACATGGACTACTTTCTTGGTATCTTGAATTAGTGCGGAATTGTGGATGCCTCATGGCTTAGTTTCGGCCGCACTTCTTGTTGTCTTGATTTGGAGATAATGACCAAAGTTGAAATAGTCTCATCCTCATAATTATAGAGAAACTAATGACACATAAATATCATGCTTGAATTAATGGAGATTAATTTAGTGGCTAAACTTGATACGTAACATGTTTATATTATGTGCTCATAAATGTGTTATATGCTATATGTGATGAACCTTCAAAGAAAGTTTTAAGTCCTTTTGCCATGCCATGATTAAAACACTTGCTTATACATGAGTAATTTTATGTGGGCTTGCCAAAGCAAGGTGCATTGATTTTATTCATGTATGAGCAAGATCAGTGAATAAGAGTTTCCTATGCGTTTAAAATGGTTGGACTTAATTAAGCGTCAAAACAGTTTTGGGCTTAAGGCAAAGATGAGATTTAACGTGCTTTTTGAAATTGGATTTCTTAAAGAATCTCATGAAAAGAACTGAGAGTCATATGAGATATGATTGACAAGAGTTGTCTACCTAATTGATTTAATTTAGAGCGGTGCGCCAAAGCGTACTCAAAATTAGATTAAAGCGGGATCTCAACCCATCTAAATTATACTATACATTGGATATATAAAGAAGGTTGTATAATTTAGTGGGAGTATTTTGTTTGAAAAATACATTATCTATTTCTTTAATGAAAACTGGTACTTATTAAATTTTGGAAATTTTGCATATTTGTAGAAAATGACTACTAACACTCAATCAATTTCGTTGCGATCGATCCTTGAGAAGGATAAGCTCTAAGAGAATGGTACGAACTTTATGGATTGGATCCGTAGCCTAAGAATTGTTCTTAGGCAAGAAGATAAGTTGTACATTCTCGATGGGCCTCTTCCTGCTGAACTAGAACCTACTGCCCCTAGGGCAAAAAGAGATAGTTACAAGAAACATCGTAATGATTCTAGAGATGTAAGCTGTCTCATGCTTGCTACTATGTGCTCAAAACTCCAACAAAGTTTGGAACATTTGGAAGCCTATGAGATAGGCGTGGAGTTAAGAGCCATGTTTCAAGAACAAGCTAGGCAAGAGAGGTACAAGACCATTGTTGCATTCACTACTTGCAAAATGAATGAAGGGCAACAAGTGAGTCCTCACATGCTGAAAATGAAAGGTTATGTAGAGCACCTTGAGAAACTTGGCTATCCAATCCCATTGGAGCTAGCCACGGATCTCATTCTTAATTCATTGCCTAAAAGTTATAATCAGTTTGTGATGAATTATAACATGCATGGAATGGATAAGAATCTCTCCGAGTTGCATGGGATGCTTAAAACTGCGGAGATGAAGATTGCGGAGAAAGGTTCTCCCATGCACTTAGTTCATGATGGGAAGAAGGCCGGTGCCAAAAGAAAGGGTAAGAAAGTTGTCAAACCCAAGATAGGCAAGGCAAGTGTTGCCAAGGCTTCTGAGGCAAAACCCGATTCACAAAAGGATGCAATCTGTTTCCATTGTCAAGAAATTGGTCATTGGAAACGTAATTGTAAGGCTTTCTTGGAAGAGCAAAAGAAGAAGAAGAGCAGCAAGGCTGCGTCGACTTCAGGTATCTATATGATAGATATTCTCCTTTCTACCACTGATTCTTGGGTATTGGATACCGGATGTGGTTCTCACATTTGTTTAAATGTGCAGGGACTAAAGAATAGGAGACTACTTAAAGAGGGTGAAGTAGACCTACGCGTGAGGAATGGAGCAAGAGTTGCTGCATTAGCCGTAGGGACTTATGAAGTCACTTTACCTTCCGGTTTAATACTTGTTTTAAACAATTGCTATTATGTACCGGATTTAAGTAGAAATATTATTTTAATTTCTTGTTTGGATAATGAAGGTTTTAAGTTTCTTATTGAGAATAAGAAATTTTCTATTTATTTAAATGATGTGCTTTATGGTATTGCTAATTCATTTAATGGCCTTTATGTCTTGAATGTGAAGGATGAGAATAATGACAATGTCTATCATATAAATAAGAAATCTAAACCTAATGATGTAAATCATACCTATTTATGGCATTGCCTTCTTGGTCATATTAATGAGAAGCGTATCTCAAAACTCCATGGGGATGGACTTTTGGGTTCATGTGACCTCGAGTCATATGATACTTGTGAGTCGTGTCTTCTTGGAAAAATTACTAAGACACCTTTCAGCAAGCTAGGTGAAAGGGCAAGTGACTTATTGGGGCTGATACATTCCGATGTATGCGGACCATTAAGTAGCAATGCTAGGGGAGGATTTCAATACTTCATAACCTTCACTGATGATTATAGTAGATTTGGGTATGTTTACCTAATGAAACATAAGAGTGAAGCATTTGAGATATTTAGAATATTTCAAAATGAAGTAGAAAAACAACTTGGAAAAAGTATTAAGGCACTTCGATCAGATCGAGGTGGAGAATACTTGAGTCAAGAATTTGATGATCATCTAAAGAATTGTGGAATAGTTTCACAATTGACTCCACCAGGAACACCACAATGGAATGGTGTGTCCGAGAGGATAAATCGGACTTTGTTAGACATGGTTCGATCAATGATGAGTCAAGTTGATCTTCCAATATCCTTTTGGGGTTATGCTCTAGAAACCGCTGCTTTCGCAGTAAATCGTGTTCCAACTAAATCGGTTCAAAAGACTCCATATGAGATGTGGAGCGGAAAGAAGCCTTGTCTGTCTTTCATGAAGATTTGGGGTTGTGAAGCTTTTGTCAAAAGACTTGTCTCAGACAAACTTGCACACAAATCTGATAAATGTATTTTCGTGGAATATCCTAAGGAAACTAAAGGACATTACTTTTACAACAAAACGGACAACAAAGTGTTTGTTGCCCGAACTGGTGTCTTTCTAGAGAAAGAGTTTCTCTCTAAAGAAATCAGTGGGAGTAAAATAAATCTTGAAGAAATTCGAGACCCAAAAAATAACATTGAACCAATAGTGGAACAAGAACAAGAACCACAAGGAGTTGTGGAACCTGTTCAAAATACACAAGTAACTCGCAGATCTAGTAGGTTACGATCCGAGCCCGAGAGATATGGATTTCTCGTAACGGATAGTAATGAGGTAGAAATCATTGAGAATGATGAACCGTCAACCTACCAAGAGGCGATGTCTTCTCCTAATTTGGACAAGTGGCTTGGAGCCATGGAATCCGAATTGCAATCCATGCAAGACAATCAAGTTTGGAATTTGATTGATGCGCCCGAAGGTGTAAAAACCATAGGATGCAAATGGGTCTTCAAGAAGAAGACTGACATGGATGGGAAGGTGCATACTTACAAAGCTAGACTTGTAGCGAAAGGTTTTAGGCAAGTTCATGGTATTGACTATGATGAGACCTTTTCACCCGTAGCAATGATCAAGTCTATAAGAATTCTGCTTGCTATTGCCACTATGAAATATGGCAAATGGATGTCAAAACCGCTTTCCTAAATGGAAAACTACAAGAGGATGTGTATATGACACAACCAGAAGGTTTTGAACAGAATTCTAAGGTATGCAAATTACAGAGATCCATCTATGGATTAAAGCAAGCTTCAAGGAGTTGGAATCTCCGTTTTGATGAATCGGTCAAAGAGTTTGGTTTCATCAAGAACGAGGATGAACCTTGTGTATACAAGAAAATTAGTGGGAGCATAGTGCTATTCCTTATCTTATATGTGGATGACATATTACTCATTGGAAACGACAATCCTACACTTCAGTCCGTAAAGACTTGGTTAGGAAATTGTTTCGCAATGAAAGATATAGGTGAAGCCACATATATACTTGGCATCAAGATCTATAGAGATAGATCAAGGAGGCTACTTGGTTTAAGCCAAAGTACATACATTGACAAGGTCATTAGAAGATTCCGCATGGAAAATTCTAAGAGAGGAACCTTACCAGTGTTACATGGAGTTTCTCTAAGCAAGACTCAATGTCCTAAGACAAAAGATGAGCGTGAGAAAATGAATGATGTTCCATATGCTTCGGATATTGGGTCCATCATGTATGCCATGATTTGTACTAGGCCGGATGTATCTTATGCTTTGAGCATGACAAGTAGATACCAATCCGACCCCGGTGAAAATCACTGGGTGGCCGTAAAAGCGATTCTTAAGTACTTGAGAAGGACTAAAGATTCGTTTTTGGTCTATGGAGGAATGGAAGATGATCTCGTTGTAAATGCCTACACGGATGCAAGCTTCCAAACCGACAAAGATGATAGCCGATCGCAATCGGGTTTTGTGTTTATGTTAAATGGTGGAGCTGTAAGCTGGAAGAGTTCCAAGCAAAGTACAACTGCTGATTCTACAACAGAAGCTGAGTATATTGCTGCATCGGATGCTGCAAAGGAAGCTGTTTGGATTAAGAAGTTCATCACTGAACTTGAAGTGGTTCCTAGCATTGCTAATCCAATAGACCTTTATTGCGATAATAATGGTGCTATTGCTCAAGCAAAGGAACCAAGAGCACATCAGAAATCCAAACACATACTTAGGCGTTTTCATATCATTCGAGAGATCGTTGATAGGGGAGATGTAAATATATGCAGAGTACCTACTGATGACAATGTTGCGGACCCGCTAATAAAGGGACTTCCACAAGCTAAACATGATGGTCATGTTAGGTCCATGGGTATTAGATACATGGGAGATTGGGCCTAGGGCAAGTGGGAGATTGTTGGTAGTGGTGCCCTAGGCACGTTTAATAAACGTTGTAATTGTTATCATTTATTTCATATCAATAAAGAGATGTTTTGATTATTATTGTTGTTCATGTTTACTTATAATAATCTCCGTCCCTAGTACTTGTTAAGCACTAGTATAAAGGCTAAATGATCATGGGATGCTCATGTTAGATTTATGGGTACTTGTTTGGAACAAGGTACTGGACATGACCCGCTGTATGAGATTTATGTCTTGGTCTATGTCGAACATATATCTCATATTAGTTATGTCATTCGAATCCTTAGACATGAAGTTATTATAGTCTTCCACTTGATGAACATTATGTTTGACATATTCAAACGCTACCTTTAACCGGGTAGTTATAAAGGGTATGATTGGCATAATCGAATTCACGTAGGGAAGAATAATAAGCTAAATGGATTTTTCCCTCTACGGAGAGATGTCAAGCTTGGGCCTCTCGTAGGAATGATGATGATGAAATGTTCGGTCGGACTCAAAAGAATTGATTGGATCAATGTCATTTGGATTATCAACATATTCGGAATCGAGAAAGTATTGAACAAAACATGTTGACTGTTTGACCATGACTTGTGTTCAATGACATCGTGGACAAAGGGATTGTGACATATTCTAAAGGAATGCGAACTTGTATCTAGTTATACTATTTGGGTAGGTATGACGGTTTGCTAGAACCTAATCATATCTTATGGATTCATGTTTTAACCCATTGCCAACTTAGTATAATCCTAGAGGGTCACACACAAGAGAACGAATCTTTAAAAGGACTATATTGGAAATTTTGGAAATTCTGGAATTCTGGGGAAGTGGGCGACCGCACAGTATGGACTGGGCGGCCGCACACTTAGCTCAATTTTGTACCAGTTTGTCTCAGATAGTTGTGGGAACCGCACAGTGGATTCTGGGCGGCCGCACAGTACTGTCGGGGGCAGTTTCCTAATTTGATTTGGAAAGAAATTTTGGACGAGTTTTAGACTCAAGTTTCCTATTTGGAATAGGTCTAACTTGTATATAAACAGCCAAATTCGGGCCAGAATACATCATAGCTTTTGTGCAAGTCTCCAAAGGGTTTGAGAGAGTTTTATTTTGTTCTAAGACATCCTTGATTGAAGAACAAAATAATACACAAAGAAAAATTCCATATAGTTCATATTAATTGTGAAAACGTGTTTCACAATTTGGTCTAGCAACCAAGATCATGAAGCTCCTTGATATTCGTTCGTGGTGTGGATACCGCTAGAGGGTGAAGCTCATCATCTTCAAAGTTTGTGTTCTTACTTTCATTGTGATCAAGCTTCAAATCTCCACCAAGATCAAAGCTAGAATTCAAAGTCATCAAGGGTTAGTTTTTCTTCTATTCATATTGTTGTATTTGATTTAATCATATGAACGGATCTATGGGCTTTGGGTTTCATAAAATTTAAATGCTATATTCCGCTGCGCATGTTACATCGAAACCCAACAAATAGTGGTCAACGTATCAATGTCCGAGTTACCGCAACAATAGATACCCTAAAATTCTAAAGCCAATTTATATCTTAACATATAATTGAAACTAAAGAATTTAGAATGAAGAATATTTTGATAAACAAGAATAAGAAAGAATGGAATAATTAAATCTATAGCATAGAGATCAAGTATTGTTACTACCAATTCATGAATCTAATTATTTAACTACTAATAATAATAAAATCAAGAACAAGAAATAAGTTAAAGAACATCAAAACCTGAATTAAATTGATGAATCCTTGTTACAATCTTGAATCTTTACTAAAAGTATCTCTCTAATAAACCCTATGATTCCTTGTTGAAAAAGGATAAATAAAGTGCTGGTGGCCGAAATTCCCCA
This sequence comes from Campanula takesimana, assembly GCA_026119855.1. NCBI lineage: Eukaryota > Viridiplantae > Streptophyta > Magnoliopsida > Asterales > Campanulaceae > Campanula > Campanula takesimana. Next base: position 29,817 of record JAOWBW010000598.1, read on the forward strand.
GGAGCCCTTGGCATTTTTGAGTTTCCAGAAAAGTCCTTGAAAAATTCCCCAAAGGTCCTCCAAAAATTTCAGAAGAAAAGCCCCTGGAATTTTGGAAATTACAGAAAAGCCCAGCATCTTTTGCATAATTCCCCAAAGGTCCCTGGATAATTCCCCTATGGTCCTTGTGTGGGCAGTCGCCCAAGTGGAAAGTGGGCAGCCGCCCACTTGATCAACCTGTTCTGGGGTTTGCTCCGGTGTATGTGCAGTCGCACCTTCTGCATTGCGGCTTGTACATTTTACGCGTAAACTTTCGGAGGCCATAACTTCTTCATACGAACTCCGATTTCGACGTGTAAACCATCGTTGGAAATATCTTTTTGAGTACTATCCAATGGACTTGATTTATCAGTGGTCACATCTCTTTATATTTATTTTCTGGTCCGTTCTTTATCATTCCTTTTCGCACTTTAACGCCCATGAATCCATACATTCTTTCGCTCCTTCCCTATACTCAAAAAAAATATCAAAACACCCAAGGTTGAGCATCTAATATGTCATAGAAGTATATGATTTGGATGGGTAAAAACTCATCCATCAATATGATACATGACCTTATGATGATAGCCAAGTCGTCTATGTTCCACATTCGAGCTGTTTCTTGAATGATTTTAAATCTAGCTTGGAGCTATCCAATTGCACGTTCTATATCCTTCCGACATCCCTCATGATATTTTGCAAATAACTTATCTTGTTCACTTTGAGTAAGTCTAACTGATTTGACGAAAGTCGGATAAGAAGGGTAGATACCGTCAGCAAGATAATACGCCATATTATACGGACGTTGATTCACAAAGAAATTGACTCGTGGAGTTTTTACTTGTTCAACATCATCGAACACTGGCGATCGGTCCAGAACATTTATATCGTTCAATGTGCCCGAACATCCAAAAAAGGCATGACAGATCCATAAATCATGAGTGGCAACTGCTTCAAGATTAACCATGGTAGTTCCCCTATCACCTCTAGTAAATTGACCTTCCCAGGTAGTAGGACAATTTTTCCATTCCCAATACATGCATTCAATACTCCCGATCATCCCTGGGAACCCCCGTATCTCACTAACTTAAAGTATTCTTTGCAGGTCAGCCTCTCAAGTACTCTTGCTCATACAATTGAATGACCTATTTGAAAAATCTACGTAACGTATCCAATGCTGTAATGCCTCCTATTTTTATGTATTCATCAATAGCATCGGCGGACATACCATATGCTAACATTCGCATGGCTGTGGTACATTTTGCTAATGGAGATAGGCTTCTTTATTGGCAGCATCGAATCTTTGAGTGAAGTAGTTATCATGGCTTGAAAGGTCCCCGACGATTCAAAGGAATACATGTTTCGCATCTGATATCCTCGGCGAAAAAAATCTTTGTATGTAGCATTTTCGGAAAAGTAGTCGTCAACCAGGTTCTTATTTTGCAAAGCGTGATCTATTTTGAAATATTTTCTCTTAGTACGAGGTGTATCTCTTTTAAACCAGTTGACGATAAACCTCTCCTCAAATTCAGATTGCCTTTTGTAGGCTTTAGTATCAAAAGGAAATCCGGATGGATCCATTGATGTAGGAAGAAGGAAAGAAGAGAGTGTTTGATGTATGAAGAAGGAAAGAAGAGAATGTTTGATGTTGTATGTAGGAAGAAGAGAGTGTTTGATGTAGTAAGAATGAAAGAAAAGAGTGTTTGATGTAGGATGAAGGAAAGAAGAGGGTGTTATTTATAAAAAAAAAATGAGTGGTTGAGGTTGACGGACTTGAATATATGAATTAAATCGAGTTAATTAAAGGATAAGGATTGGATTCAAGTTGAGGTTGACGGACTTCAATAATAGATTTAAATAAATTTGATTAAAAGATAAAGTTACATACGACACATTAAAGTAGTACATCATTGCAAAAAACCGACATAAAGCTAGAAAACACACATTAAAGCCGAAAATTTATTGCCAAATAACTCGGCACCAACATTTCAAAAAGCTGTTTACTCCGATCATCGAGATGCTCCTTCTCATTTAACTTCATCCACATTTTCATATTTTTAGCCTGATTCTTGTCTTTCATTATTTTGTTTACCTCCTCCTGTTGTGTTGCTATCTTGTCCAATTGTTCTAACTCTTTCTCTTTGAATTGTTTAAATTCTGTCCACTCTTCGTTTACCACTTCCAATCCTACTCCCTTATATTTTTTTTACCCTTTTTCTTAGCTGCATCCCTTCCCATAGGACGAGGAATGGATCCAACTGAGTTTGAATCACGATCATCACTTTCACATGCTCTCTTAGATCCACTGCTACTAGATCCCGTATTTCCTCCTACCTGACTTGCAAAACGTGGTTGATCTCGGATAGAAATCCACTCTTCCATCAAAATAAAATTCCCATTGTTAACACTTTTATATAGTTCATGTGCCTTAGCCAATACATCCTTCTCCGACCACCTGCTTTGTTGCATACGCTTAGCGTTATCATAAGCACCTATCAATTTCCCCAATTTTTGGCTTATATAATTAAAACGATTTTTGCATGCAGCTACATCACGGGGGGGGGGGGGGGGTTAAATGAGCAATGCTCGTCACAGTATTCCGCAATCTTACCCCAAAACGCATCGCATTTCTGATTTTTTCCGATAACACTGTCTGTTCCAAATTTAATCCACCCACTTAGTAGCACTAAATTGTCTGTCGTGCTCCATTTGGCTTTTTTTGCGAGTAGTGGTTGAACCCTCTGCAATTGGAGTGCCTGAACCATCTGCAATTGGAGTAGCTTCGTTAGCACCGCTCATACTACCCAGAGCCATTTGTGTTGAAAATTTTAGAAATTCTGATGCTTCAGAAAAAAGAACATTTTCATTTCTCATTGGCATGTAAGGATTACGATTATAAGGAGGTGGGGGTGGTTGAAATTGCATACCAAAATATGGATTTCAATTTGGCACAAATGAAGGCATGAAATTTGGTGGAAAAAAATGATTTGGTATATTTTGAGGATGTGGTTGGGTTGGAAGAATGATTTTTAAATAGAAAATCATTAGGATTGTTGTAATTTGGTGGAAAATTACTTGAATTTTGAGTGTTGAAATGGTTATTATTGGAATCCATTTCACTAAAAAGATGTTGAGTTTTTTAAATAAGAGTTAAGGAAGGATAATTGAGAAATTTATATTGAGAAAAGAGGGTTTTTTTTTCCGGTGTCCAAATCAAATGAAACTTGCATCTATTTATAGAGGAAATTTTTTTATGTATTTTGGCGAAAAAAAATAAAATTAATTTGCTATAAAATAATTGAACTCAAATAATTGCGATGAAAAATAAATCCGACAATCTCAAGAACCAACCATTGCATGACACGTGTCCCACTCAAAAAAAGAAGAAGAAGTTGTTATTGTTGCGATTCATGCGCCTTGTCTGGCGGTGAGCCACACGCGCCAATGTCGGCCCAACCGTGGCTTGCCGTGTGTCCAAGGCGTGGGTCTCTTTCTTTCTCTCAACCGGGTTGAATTATTTCAACCCCCACTTTAATTCAACCCCCTTTCAACTCCCCCTTACACCCATTCAAGTATCTTAAATCTTTTCAACTACCTCATTCAACTAACCATTTTATGTAGTCTAATAACAGTAAAAGTTGGCTCATGCCATTAGTCGGTATGAAGTATTCTGCTATTTGCTTTCAAAAAAAAAATGTATTTTGCTCCCTTTGTAAGAATAATGAACGTGTTTTGATGGATATTTAAAATAATAAAAACAGACTGATCTAAGTCGCGGATTTTATGGCTAAGTAGTCTCTCATGGCAGATAAAGCAGGCTAATATCTTGACTTTCTGAGGGCAATGGAACTTCCAAAAGAACTTCCTTACCTCTAAACTAATGTCCCAGGGAAGCTGAGACTTGAGTAAATCAACAAAGCCCAAAGTGATCTATCTTTCCCCTTCAAGTTTTCTTACGAATTCGATTAAAATATGAGCAACACCAAATCCCTCTAGAGCCCAAACCTCTATTTCTCCAGTTCCAATGCTACTCCTTAAACCACTCGGCCATCTCTCCTACATACTGATTATGACCCAAAAACCGAGTGAATTGCGAGTCATTCCTATTCATTATTGGGTAGGTACGATTAATCAACGCAAAGAGAGGGATGGGGTTTCTCTCTATTTTGGCATAAGGGGCTCGCACGACGGGCTATTAGCTCAGTGGGTAGAGCGTGCCCCTGATAATTGCGTTGTCGTGCCTGGGCTGTGAGGGCTCTCAACCACATTGAATTACCAATCGAAAGGCTTACGAGTGGTCGGAGGTGCAAAAGAGGGTAAGCGAAGGTGGCCTCTGAGTAAGGTTGTGTCCCCCGAACGCCGTGGGTCCACCCTTCATCCAGACCATAAGACTTGGTTCTGAAGCGGCCGCCGTTTATTGGGGCTTCGGTCGCTGGCCCCCTGTCATCAGATCACCAACTTCCTTGACCTTCCGACGGTTAAATTGATCAGATCATCTTTGAAATCTTTTTTTTTCCGTCCTGGGATGACTCCTCCCATAAGAATAGGCTTTGTTCCCCTTCGGACATGCTACTTAAAATAGATGCCTGGCTTAGGATATAGATCATGAACGATATGGAAATGGATCAAGTAATCCGTTACCACGACGGAACCGATCCGCAAGAGCCTCCCCACTCTTCCCAGTAAAGATAGATGGGGAAAGAGTCTGAGGTTGACTTGGATGACATACATCTTGGTTTATCCCAGAAAGGGACAGGAATACAGCCTTCTTTCATCCTCTCTCCTCCAACAGAATAAATGGCATCGGATCTAACTCAACTCGATCCCTTTCAGGCTTAGCCTACCGCTCCGTGGGCTTCTATCCCTGGAGATCCAACAAAAGACCTCTAGCCTTATTAAACAGGAATGCCTAACCAATCATATTTCTGGGAGGGGCTAACGGTTGATTGACCGAGGACTCGGCTTCTGTCGATGTCAAAGGATATAAGATCGACGTCCAAGAGGGGGTTTCTGGGGATGCACCTTGTGGGCTGTCATGATACTAGATCAACGGCATTCGCACCTAGCCCCCGGATCTCCCTTTCTTGTAGCGTGAACCACCTTCTCGCGCTAATAAATGGCCTTAGAGACCCTTCACAAAACCCCAGCTTTGCGATACAGACACAAAGAAGAAGGCACGCAGCGAAAAAAAGGGAAGAGCAACGATTCCCGACCCCTGGGGTCTTATACATAGATGGAGTTCCGGTCCCACTCAGTTGCTCCTTTCAAGATGCCTTGGTGGTGAAATGGTAGACACGCGAGACTCAAAATCTCGGGAGTCAGTGTTATAGCCTATTCCAATACTCAGCTTGATCGAACCAAGCCTCAGCTATTTCATTTTTTTTCCAATTTTTGATGAGATTTTTCCCTATGACAGCCCGAATAAGCTCTGCCATGTTTTGAAACTGAGAGAAGAGGTGAAGGCTGTCCCTTTCAAACGAGGGGAATGGCACTGGATGGAAGCCATATTTTAAAATATATAATCATATACATTCTTCACTAAGAATCCCAATCTCATCACGGGACTCAATAACAACCTCGATTTGTCTGTCTCTCCTTCGTCCGCCCTATAGGTGGAGGCCCATTTTCAAATCTCGTAGAAGAAAAAAGGGCAAAACTTCTCAATCTAAGGAGGCGCCCTTGAAAAGTCTCCATCAGCTAACCCAAAGGGAGTTGGATTTTTTGTCCAAAGGGTTTGAGGTTTGACTTCTTTCTGCCTTCGAGCTTTTTTCAGTTACCATCGATAGCAGGAGAATTACTGTTGGAGTTGCTCTTTTCCACATTATAGAAAAGAATTTCAGAATTGATTTGCCATAAAATAAGGTTTCAATCAAATGAATATGGATAAGTAAGGAGGATTTTCGTTTAAAGTCTAAAAAAAGAAGTCGAATTCCTCCGCAGACGGGCATTGGTCCTAGATTTGTCGAACTAATCATGCCTTTATTCCTATCATCGTAGAACCAGTTTCTAGGAAAGATTATGGTTCTCGGGTGGAAATAGCCTTGATCTCGAACATCACCTAAGCTATTTGAGCTCCTGTCTGAACTCCGCCTGTGGCAGCGCCTCTGGAGCCACCCCCTAGAATTGTTCCATTATTTCCATAGAATAAAACAAAGATGAAGGCTGGGATATAAATAGACCTCAATGACTTCCTGAAATTCTATTCGACATCAGGAAGTGTTTTCACACCATCGAAAATCAAAGTTTATCAGAAGCTTGGTTTAAAATTCCTGGAAAATTAGGGAATGACAACCAACCCCCCCCTGTCGGCTCCCGCTCAAGCCGCAGTTCATCGTACCCTGGTCCGGTCGAAATATGGCTTTCAAATTAAGTTCTGAATTAGTGAATGATCGCTTTGGGGGTCACTGTGATGTGGATGAATGTAGAGCAGTCCACCCTTACAGCCTTTGATCAGTAGATTATTTCGAACTTCGGAAGATGGTCAAGGTAGCTTGCTTATATGCGGAAGTTCAGGCTGTATGCTCGTTGCAAAGGGAAAGCCCTCTTGTCGATGTACGTTCTAGTCCTAAAGGATTTAGATAGGCAGGAGCTCTCTTCTTTCTCTCTTTACTGCCCTTTCTCTTCTTCCCCTTGCCGACTCTGAACTACAAAGAAGTTTGGATCCGAAAAAGTATGCTTAGGCGGTTCTTTCGCTAAGCACAACAGAATGAAGAGGAATTTGTGGTCGGTGCTGGCGCCTGCAGCAGAGCCTCTGGAGCCGCCCCCCGTTCTGGAGCATGCGTCTTAGTCTTAAGACGAGGCCACGGCCAAAGCATGAACTGAAACTTCAGGATGGTCTTGGCCGTGGGAAGGAGAGTGGTGAGGTGGGTACCAGATCGGCTAATGCTCCCAGGTTGATGCTACTTTCTTCTCTCGCTCCTTGGTGACGGAGTGAATACCGGAAAAAAAAGAAGAAGAAGGAATCCATCCGCGTCTATTTTTTAGGAATGTATCTCATTAGGTCATAGACCCTCCAATACGACTCTGTAGCTATGGAATCTCATAGCTCTAATTGCAAATAATATACATAAGCGCATTTACACTCCACATAATAAATCTAATAAAATTAGAAACGTAGTATGTTGGAATGTAAACCACTTCGTAAGTGCGAAGTACCAAAGTCACAAATTGCCAGCGGTTTATACTGGTACTTATAAATATTAAAACTGACACTTATAAACAATCAAATTGACACATTTATAACACATGTTGCTAGTGAGTGTCAATGTGTGTGTTAAAAAATTACAGTAATAGTGTTAGAAGTTCTAGTGTGTGTAATGATAGTGTTGAAGAGTATCAGTGACATTGTTAATAATGTGTAACGTGTCAAATAGTGCCAATAGTAGTGTTAAGAGTAAAATCATAGTGTTGAAATAGTACTTTTTTTTTAGGCAAGTGTTGAAATAGTACTGGTGTGTGTTAAAGAGTGTCAATGGTAGTGTCAATAAATATCATTGCGTTTTAATAAGTATCAATTATTTACATTTTGCCATTGTGTATTTTAAAATAAATTCTACTTATATAAATATGCAACCGCAAGATTTCAGAACAAGTTTTTAATTTTGATTGCTCATTTCGGAAATAGAGAGTAAAATATTTTGACTTATTTAAGTGGCATAGGGATATTTTCACGATATGATAAATGCCAGTGGTTACGAGTAATAACCTATCTTTTTTTTTTTTTTTCAAAAAAAAAAACGAGTAAATCACTTGCATTCAAAATGAAACAATGATGGCACTCCATAGATGCCGGAGGCTATCAATAATAATACCATCTCTTACGTACAACAATGATTTTTCCAAACTAAATTTTGAAATGTACGGATTCAACTCCAAGAAAAACTTGGACATTGCCTTAATTTGACATTCAAAAAATCCCACCATTGATAATATATTGCGTTGAGCACTAGATAAATTTGAGAATCCAGGTTGACGAAGAAACGCCCGCCAAGCATCCCAAAATAAGTGAAACATCCCTTGTTGCATTGTGCAAGAATGCAAGAGTCGTCCCACTTACAAAACAAATAAAACAACAACAAACAAACAAAAAGATAAACATACGCTCTCACAACAAGGAAAGAATACTACGGCTCTCACAACAAGGAAAGAATACTACGGCTCTCACACGGAGAGAATACAACGGCTCTCACTTAGGAGAGAATGTTATTATACATTATATTATATAGAAAAACAACAATTGTTTATAATATTGAAATTATAAACAATTGTATTGTTGAAAGATTGACAAAATGAAGAAGATTATATTAAACTAATTAAAATAAAGATAAGTTTACCAAACAAGTTAAAAATAAGAGTAATATTAAAGTCATAAGAAAATATTACTTTCAATGTCCATTTTAAAGATTTTATTGTCATGAATGTCCTTTTTGAAAATAATATTTCTTTTAAATGTTGTTTTACCAATTTTTTTTCACTACTAACTTTATCTTTGCAAAACAAAATATTTGAGAAGAAGATTACTAAAATATAAATGAATTTTTGGTACTAAATTATATAAACAGTACATATTTGCATAATGTCTTTTAAAATAGAGAAAATTTTGGGCGAAACTAGTTTCTCCATAAGTTATAAAAAGTCTTGTTTTTATAGGGTTTAAGGTTTAGGGTTTGGGGTTTAAGGTTTAGGGTTTAGGGTTTTAGGCTTGGGGTTTAAGGGTTAAAAATAAGACTTTTTATAACTTATGGAGGAACTAGTTTCCTCCAAAACACACTCTTTAAAATAAAATTTGAATTCATTTACCGGCGGAGAGAATATAATGTTGTAGACACAAACTGATGTTGTAATGTTTGATTGAATGATATTATCTATTATCCATTAACTAAATATACAATCAATTAGTGACACCTCAGTTTGTGTCCAAAATTAAAAAAAAAAATAAAAAAATGTGTCCTTAGCATTAATAATTACCACGTTGTTAGTTGCTTTTGGTTTGTCATTCTTTTGAAGAATGTGTCCTTTTAGTACTTGTATCATATACTAGATTTTTTTTTAAAGAATATATTCTTTAAAACATTAGATGGCGCGAGACGTCTATGGCAAGAGAACTATCAGATGACGCAAGAACGTCTATGGCAAACAAACTACTAGATGGCGGGGGACGTATATGAGAGATTGCAACACCAACTTGTAGAGCAAGTATCATTCGCTGTAATATGTTCGATAATGGTGAAACTCCATAGGAACTTGTAATAGACAGGGCTATAGATCGGCATGGCTATAGATAGACTGTAATAGACTCCATAGAGGTTTGTAAACGATGGCAATTGCCTTGCAATGAATGATATGTTACAACTGTTAACAAAAATACTACCTCTGTCCCTAAATGAGTGTCCAAATTTCATTTTAAGGGACATTAAAAATCTCAACTTTGTGTACAATTTGGTAGCAAAGATTCATATATAATCTTGTAATCTCCTTTCAAACATTTAGTTTTGCACGTATAAAGAAACCGGTGAAAAAAAAATTCGAAAAAAAACATTTAGGGACAAAGTTATATTAAAAAAAGACACTCATTTTGGACAAAAAATTCTTGAAAATGGACACTCATTTAGGGACAGAAGGAGTAGTATTTACCCTTGTGGCCTTATTGTAATATTGGAACTTATTATTTTTTAACCAAAAAAAAAAGGTTCTGTTCCACTACTTTCTTGAGTACGATGGATTAAAGCAATATTTCTTGACAGAGGATAAGATATGACCATTATGAATTAGAGGAATCCAATACTTGACAAAACAGGAATTTGTCCACAAACTGGAAACACACCAGTTTATGCAGATATGAGTTGAGATTTTATGTAGAACTGAACCAATATGTTTGATCAAATTAGGAGTATACATTGGGAAGGAAAGACAACTCTAATTATATCAAAGACAAAAACACCCTTGTATATTCACTAACCTATTCCAAAAAAAAATTAAAAAATATCACAAATTTTCTGAGAAATATGACTTTACTTACTTATATTATATTTTATGAAATCTCAACAATTATTTTATCATGAGAAGTGCAACTCTAGTCATTTTTTCTTGGGTTAATTATAAATTAAGACCTAACGTCTCGTATGAGGTCCCCAAACGGGGCCTGACTTATTTTAAGCGAATTAGGGCCTGAATTGACATTTTTTTTTGCCCAATTACGGCTTTTTAACGATTTCCATCCAAAAACTCCGTTAAGTTAACACGTATGTTGTCTTTGACTTTGAATGAAGGGTTTTTTGTCATTTCGCGTTAGGGCTAGTTCTATAAAGCGCGAAAATGTCCTCGTATTCCCTCTATAAACCAAACGCAATTCTATTTCTCCCACGCAAGTATTTCTCGCACCCAACGGAGTTTGTTGAAAACCTCTTTAACTTCTCTGCAGTTTCATTGTAATGAAGCCCCCATCAATTCTTAATCGATATCTAACCAAGCCTTGAACGCAAAAGGATAAAAAAAACCCTTCATTCAAAGTTATATTCAACGCACGTATTAACTTAACATAATGTTTGGATGGAATCGTCAAAAATCCCAGATTTGGGCAAAAAAAATGTCAATTCAGGCTCTAATTCGCTAAAAAAGAAAGTCAAGCCTCATTTGGGGACCTCATACGAGACTTTAGGCCCTAATTTGTAATTGACCCTTTTTTTTTTTACCAAAAGAGTAGTTTCATATAATAATAATAATAATAATAATAATAATAATAATAATAATAATAATAATAATAATAATAATAATCGTGTGATTTTAAGAAGTTATAGTTACACAAAGAGTTTGGATGGAAGAAGTATTTCATAAAATAATAAAAAAATCTTATTTATTAATCTTTCGTCCAATATATATGCTCATATAAATAACTTTTTCTTTTCCAGAAAAAAACAGTGATTAAATGTTCTTTTACCGATTATTTTTCACAATTCATTGTATGTTTGTGAAATTAAAAGTTTAAAAGTTGATAACAAAAACTTTCATAAACTTCTACTAATAAATTTTACAAAAGTCAACTTTTTCAAGATATCTTTTAAATAATAATTATAAAGAAAGTTGATTTTATCACAAAATAAGATCCTTATTCATACAACTTCAAGGAGAAATAATCTAGATTTCTAATCTAATTAGGTCCGCTAATTCTAATAGGAAATTGTTACAAAAGAACAAGAAAACTAATTACAAAAGAAAAACTGAATATTTTTTACAATAGAAAAATCAAGAAGCTGATTCAACATTAGAGTGAAGCCGCACCCTCTGATAGGGTGACGTCACACCTTTTCGTGAGACTTCAAGATGACATTATGTCGTATGGTGAGGCCGCACCCTATGATAGGGTGAGGTCACTCCTTTTCTTGAGACTCCAAGATGACATTCTGTAGTAGGGTGAGGCAACACCCTCTTATAAGGTGTGGTCACACCTTAACTCTCTATTGTCGTCTTATCACGCCTCTGCAAAATGGACGATACTCAAAGAAGACCAATCTTGGATAAAAGTAAGGTGAACCGTGCACGAGGTAGAGCCTAGGTGAGTGCCCAGTTGATCATTCCCCGAGATATGTTGAACACGAAGATTACCTTGTTAAACTTGTACCCGAACAAAGTGAAAGGCAAGATCAACGTGTTTCATATATGAGTGAAAGATATGATTAGCGGAGTAATAAGTAGCACCAAGATTATCTCAGTAAATGGTGGGAGTGGTAGTTATAGAGATGCGTAAATTAAAAAGCAGGTTTCGAATCCAAAAAACTTTTGCTGAAGCATTTGTAACTGCACGACATTCTGCTTCAATCGAGGAACGAGCAAGAGCCCGTTGTTTCTTGGAAGACCACGCAACTAGATTGAGCCCAAGATAAACTAGAACTAGTGGTGGAGATACAATCATCCTTTTTGTTGGTCCCAAAGACACAACAATGGTATGAAAAGGAGGCTAGAGGGGGGGGGGGGAGTGAATAGCCTACTTAAAATTTCAACCCTTTTTCAAAATTCAACCTTATGCTTACAACTTGAATTTTACGGCCAATGAAAACCTCGCGGTCATGTGTAATATTCACAGCGGAAGTATAAGATAGAAGCGAGGTAGAGTTGAGTTTGAATGAAACTGATAATAAGTACCAATACTTACGGTCAACCAAGATGCGGTCAATGTGGTGCGGTCGATCGAGTGAATGCGGTAAGGGAGGTTGAGAGTTTGAAAGTTGTTGTTTTGAAAGTTTGGCAAAATGATAAGTAGTCAAAGTTGTGACTTAGGCAATATGGAAAACACAAACGCAATTCACAATAGGTTTGAATATCTGATAAGATCAAACACTAAACGATAAACAAATTAATATGAACAATGAAGAACAATAAGAACAAGACTTAAAGAAAATTTGCAGAAATGTAAAGTGTAGTAAGTAAATGACACAAGTATTTGGAAAGGTTCGATCTATTAACAGATATACGTCCTTTACCAAGATGGTCAGTCTTAGATTTTGAATGGAGGTATATATTGATTCTTCCTTGCGCACAAATTACAGAGTTGAAGTATTGAAACAACAACCTATTTTCTATGAAGTTTAAATCCTAGACTTAGGCCAATGTATCCCTAATGATTCAATCTATCTGATTGATCAATCGGGTTGATTGTGTGTAAAGAATCAAAAGCTCTATGTAATCTATATGATTAGGAGCCTAATGAATCTTAAGTGTTGAGGCTTGAGATATGATCTTGAATGTTGCTGGAGATTTGATGAAGACATGAAGAATGTGCTTGAAGATTCGAAAGAGTCTGAAAATCTTTGAATGTGCTCTTCAATCACCAAGAATTTCAACAGCAATTTCTCTCTTGGAATCTCAGCTCTCTTCAATGAAGAACACAAAGGTCTATTTATAGCCTTGAGGAGAAAATTATCCATTTTGAATTCTTGGAGGACAAGTTTGGATGACAATGAGTTTTTGATGTCTGATTGGAGCTCAGTGTGAGTTGTCCTTTTGTTGCAGAGGATAGTGGTCTAAATGTACTATCATATCCGTTGGATGGCAGTTGTGTTTAAATTTGAAATTTAAATTTTGCGACTTTCCAAATTGACCATGTTTAAGTGTTAACCAAACATGGTTACTTCAGCATATGGACATGAAGTCAAGTAAACATGTGGTCGACCCAACCAGTCGAGAGTCCTTACGGTCAAGAGCATTTGTGGTCAGCATCTTGACCTTGAGTTTCCAGACTTAATTTTTTTTAGACCCTAACTTTCTAAAGCCTAATCAACTAAAATGGACTATTATAAAATGAAGTATAACACTTCTTACAATATGTCATAAAGTCCATATAAAATAAAATTAGGTTATAGGATCAATCAAATTAAGATAATAGGAGTGGTTTATAATAAGCATACCCAACAATTTTCCCCAGCCCAATAGGCATCACAAAAGGCAGGAAGATTGAAAGGAGTGTCACGATAGAGTTGGATGCCCATGTCTAAGGTTCCATAAAGGTAGCGAAGAAGACACTTGAGATAAACCCAATGATCAGCAGTGGCATGTTGCATGAACTAAGCGAGTTTATTAACTGGGAAGGCAATGTCAGGTCGGGTTATGGAGAGATACTGCGGGCTCCCAATAATGTCTTAGTATTCAGTAGGATTTTGAATGGGTGAAGTGGTATCAGAGGTGAGGGGGTGGTAGGTTACCATGGGAGTGGAAAAAGACTTTGAGTTGATCATCTTGTATTTAGTGAGAAGGTCATGGGTGTACTTGGTTTTTGTGAGAAGTAGACCCTTAGGATTAAGGGCGACATCAACTCTAAGGAAGTAGCACAAAGGACTAAGGTCTTTGAGAGAAAAGTGTGAGGAGAGTTAGGTGATAAATTGATAGAGTAGGTCATCGATTGATAATGATATCATCAACATAGACAAGAAGGTGGAGAGGCTAAGGGGATTTGGTGTAAATGAAAAGGGTGGGATCGGCAAGTGAAGCATTGAAACCATAAGAGAGAATATAAGATTTAAATACTGTGTAACAGGCCCTAGGAGCTTGTTGGAGTCCATATATAGCTTTATGGAGACTGTTGGGTTTCCAAGTAACATGCGCAGCGGAATATAGCAATTAAAATTTTAAGAAACCCAAAGCTATGGATCCGTTCATACGATTAAATCAAATACAACATAATGAATAAAGGAAAAACTAACCCTTGATGACTATCAAAGTTTTCTTTGGTCTTGGTGGAGAAATTTGAAGCTTTATCACGGACAAAATCACGAACTTTGTAGATGATAAAATTCACCCTCTAGCGGTGTCCACACTTCGAACGAATATCAAGAGGCTCCTTGATCTTGGTTGCTAGACCAATAATTATGAAACACACTTTCACAATTTAATAAAGAACTATATGGAATTTATTTGTGAATTATTTTGTTCCTCAATCAAGGATGTCTTAGAACAAAATAAAATCTATCTCAAACTCTTTGAGACTCACAAAAGCACTAGTAAGGATGGTCTGGCCGAATTGGGGTTTTTATACACAATTAAGACCTATTCCAAATAGGTAACTTGTGCCAAAAACCTTTCCTAAATTTTTCTGCCGCCAGACCGAGCGCCCGCCTGGTCCAACCCAAGCGCCCGCTTATTTGACCAGAAGGCCCAGATCTTTTCAGAATTCATTCAAGCGCCCGCCTGGTTCAACCCAAGCGCCCGCTTGGTTGACCAGGAAGCCCAGAATTTTTCCAGAAATTCCTTTGAGGTCCTTCGACCCTAAATTCCAATATAGTCCTCTTATTTAAGATTCGTTCTATTGTGTGTGACCCTCTAGGATTATACTAAGTTGGCAATGGGCTCAAACATGATCCCATAAGATATGATTAGGTTCTAGCAAACCGTCATACCTACCCAAATAGTATAACTAGATACAAGTTCGTATTCCTTTAGAATATGTCACAATCCTTTTGTCCACGATGTCATTGAACACAAGTCATGGTCAAACAGTCAACTTGTCTTGTTCAATACTTTCTCGATTCCGAATATGTTGATAATTCAAATGCTATTGATCCAATCAATCCATTTGAGTTCGGCCGAACATTTCATCAACATCATTCCTTCGAGGGGCCCAAGCTTGACATCTCTCCGTGGAGGGACAAATCCATTTAGCTTATTATTCTTCCCAACGAGAATCCGATTATGCCAATCATACCTTTTATAACTACCGTGTTAAGGTAGCGTTTGAATATGTCAAACACAATGTTCATCAAGTGGAAGACTATAATAACTTCATGTCTAAGGATTCAAATAACATAACTAATATGAGATATATGTACGACATAGACCATGACATAAATCTCATACGGCGGGTCATGTCCAGTACCTTGTTCCAAACAAGTACCCATAAATCTAACATGATCATCCCATGATCATTTAGCATTTATACTAGTGCTTAACAAGTACTAGGGACGGAGATTATTATAAGTAAACATGAACAACAATAATAATCAAAACATTTCTTTATTGATATGAAATAACTGATAACAATTACAACGTTTATTAAACGTGCCTAGGGCACCACTACCAACAGAGACAACATGCAAGAGAGGGTTTTTGTCATCAACAAAGCCAGGAGGTTGAGACATGAAGACTGTCTCAGTGAAATTGCCTTTTAGGAAGGCATTGTTGACATCAAACTAATGTAGAGACCACCCATGACTTAGAGCAAGAAAAGAAGAAGACGAACAGTGACTAGTTTGACTACATGACTGAAGGTTTTAGAGTAGTTGACACCAGGACATTGGTGAAAACCTTCCGCAATATGGTGAGCTTTGTATTTTTAGATGGAGTTGTCATGGTTGTATTTTATGCAAAAGACCCACTTGCAACCTATTATGTTATGAGCAGTGGTGGAGGAAATAAGAGAGTAAGTGTTGTTATGGGAAAGAGCATTGTATTCATTCTCCATGGTAGCACACTAGTAGGGAGAAGAGAATGCTTGTTTAGCAGTAGTGGGTATGTTAGTGGGAGAGTTGAGAGTGATAAGATTGGCATACTTGGGATTGGGTTTGACAATGTTCTTGGAGAGACGAGTGGTAATAGTGAGAAAAGGGGGTGGGGAGGTAGGGAAGGCGGAGGTTGAGTGGTGGGGGTAGTAAAGGTAGATAAGAGGAATGTGAAGATTATTGGGGAGTGTGGAAGTCAGACATATTTGAGGTTGAAGGAGGGGGACGATGAGTTGGGTGTGGTAATGAGGGAAACATGAGGTGCTGTGAGGGGAGGGGCGGTAGTAGAAGCAAGGAGAGGAAGGGAGATCGAGCACCATTTAGAAGGAGTGACGGACGGGGATGAAGTGGTTTTGTTGACAATAGAGGGTTAGGGAAATTCAGTTTCAACAAATTTGACATGGTGATAAGTGTAAACATGATTGGTTGTGAGATCAAGGCAGTAGTAGTAAATTTGACAGAGCGAGTGACATGTTTTTGGGGTGTGTAGGGACGAAGCCATGGATAGAAAAGACAACCAAAGCTCTGAAGTTTGGTGCAGTTAGGAGGGTTTTTTAAGAGGCGAAGGTAAGGAGAGTCAGTTTGAAGAGTGGTGGTGGGTAGGATATTTATGAGATATGTGGCTGTGGTAAAGGAAAAGTTCCAAAAAGTGAGAGGGAGGTTGGCATGAGTGAAGAGAGCCAAATTGGTTTCAATTATTTTGCAATGACGTTGTTTAGCATAGCCATTGTAACTAGTATATAAGGGGGTGAGGTGAGATGAGAGATTCAAATTTGATGAGGTCGGGTGTAATTTTAAGATATTCACCACCATTGTCTGAGAAATTTGGAAGATAGGTCGGTTAAAGAATTCCTCGACAAGGGATTTAAACCCGGTGAAAGTGGAGAAGGTTTCAGACTTGTGTTTGAGGGGAAAAAACTAGGTGTATTTGTTGAAGTGATCCACAAAGATGACATAGTATTTAAAGTGGTCATAGGAGTAAACAGGAGATTTACACACATCAGAGAATACAAGTTCTAGAGGAGTAGCGAAAGTAAGAGAAGAAGTAGAGAAATGTAATTTGTGGCTTTTATTACTATCACAAGCATTACAATGAGAAAAACATCGTAATGGAGGTGCTAACATGAGCCTATGGAGAAGGTGGTTGCCAAAGATAGACACCATGATCACTAGTCCCACAAAAAATGATCTAGAGTGCCGAAGGTCTTTAATAACAAAGGAAGTGGGTAAAAACTCAATAGTGGCATTATTATTTATTTACTTTTTGCAAAATTGAGAGACAGAAAGAATATTACGAGAAATACAAGGAACATAACAAACATGATTAAAATGAAAAGTAGTGCGAGAGAGAGGAAGAGTACAGGAACCTATGCCGGAGATGGGAAGGAAGGATCTATCACGAATGATGAAATCATCATTGCCATTGTACAGATTGTGGTGAGTAAGACGAGCAAGATCATTAGTGATGTGGTGAGTGGCACCACTGTTAAGGAGCCATGGAGTATTGGTGGCGGTGTGAGCTTGGGGAGAGGAAGGGTTGTTGTTTTGGCGGGGAAGGCGAGGTTGGTTGGGATGGGGAGGTAAGTTAACAGAAGGATAATCTTGTTTGAATTGGCAATATTGAAAGATAACATGACCAATGTTTCCACATTATTGACATTTACCATTGAATGGGCGAGGAGAGTAATTGTTGGTGGGGAAAGGGTTTGGTTTGGTGTTGTGTTTAGGAAAACGCCATCGGGTGGAGCGCGGTTGAGATTGTAGTCGCTGGGGAGTAGTTATGAGATTGGATGGTGCCGAAAAAAAAAGAAAGAAGGTGCTTTAGGTGAGGCTGGTCTTGGGCGGCCGAATGGGTGGGGCCGTAGGAGGGGTGGTGTCGGATTTAGGCGGTGCCGGAAAAAAGGCTCCATATCAAAAGAGCTCTTATACCATATAGAATGTATATGGCTGAAGTGATTGATTTTATTCACAAAATAAGAACCCTATTTATACAACTTCAAGGAGGAAAAATTTAGAGTTGTAATTTAATTAGGTCAACCAATTCTAATAGGAAAGTGTTACCATATAGAATGTATATGGTTGAAGTGATTGATTTTATTCACAAAATAAGAACCCTATTTATACAACTTCAAGGAGGAAAAATTTAGAGTTCTAATTTAATTAGGTCAACCAATTCTAATAGGAAAGTGTTAACAAGGAAATTAAATACAAGAGGAAAACTGAATATTATTTTTGAGGCTGCATCAGCCGCATCCTCGGATAGGATGATGTCACACCTTTTCCTGAGACTTCAAGAAAACATTATGTCGTAGGGTGAGGTTGCATACCTTCTCGTGAGACTGCAAGATAACATTCTGTTGTAGGGTGAGGCAGCACCCTCTGATTGGGCGTGGTCACACTTTGGCTCTCTATTGTAGTATTATCAAATTATACATTCATTTTGATTTTGAGACAGAAAAAAAAAAACTAGAAATACTACGTACATGATTTCATTCAAATAAAATTGTCACTCTTTGGGGAAATATTTTTTATGGCTTAAAACTTCCAGTATACTAATACTAGTTAAAATTGTCAGTTTTTGAGTTAACTAGATCACAGGAACTACCAAGCCATAGACTAAGGTTGCGTTTGGTGCATCAAACATCAAGTTCTTGATTCTTAATCTAATGTAGGGTAATTTGGAGGTAGGAATGTAGGATGCATTTTGAAATTGTTTGTCAATAGCTTGCTGAGAACAGATGTTACCTCAAGTGCTAAGCAACACCCCAGGTAACACTCCAGACGGACAGAAAATACACACACAAAAATAGTAGAGTTTTTGCAGCGGAAAATAAATAGCACAAGAGAAATATTTTTCTCAAGTTATATAAATATAACTTGAGATGCATAGATGGCGAAAACCTTATAATCAAAACCAATTACAAAGTTTAAAATGGTTCCCTATACAAACTATGATATACTCTCTATGGAACCAAAGTAAGAACAAAGTACAAGATTCTATCCTAACCAAAACTCACTCAAACCCGAAGTATTTGAGTGATAAAAGAGTGTATGGAAGAAAGAATCTCAAAAGGAGCCAATAGTACTTTGGTCTCTTTGTGCTATGGATGTGTGTATAAAATTGGCTTGTCTTCAATCTTCATCCAAGCATCTATTTATAGCCAACCAAAACTTGGAGGCTACACAAATAACAGCCTTGGGCTATTTGTGATCGTGTGGGGAGAGTGAGTGGGCTTGCTCTCCACTTTTTGTGCGAAGACTTGGTCTTCCTCCCATGATTTTCTCAACCGCAAGCTTGATCCCCAAGTCCTAGATTCACCGTGTTGTACTCCAAGCTTCCAATGCCTTGTACATCTTCAATTAATCAGCAACTAACATTGGACTTGGTCTTCTTCACATTTACCATATTTAACACATGTTAAATATGTTTGTTATTCCCTCTTTTACTCGGCATTTATGAATAACTCTTCAACAATTTATTCTTCACCTTTTTAACTCCATAAACCAACTTTATTATTACCTGAAATATGGACCAACATCTTGAAAATAATATTAGGACATTAGTGTAAAAATTACATTAGAAAGAAATATCAAATTACAAAGAATTTCGTCACAGCACTCAGACTGTCAGTGGCAACATCTGAGGTAACACCTCCGTCTGCACTAACAATCTCCCCCTTAATTTGAGATTTCTTTCCAATCTCCTAAGTGTTGGTACCCGTAAAAACAAGTTAGCCATATAGCATGATAACAGAGCAAAAAACCAAAGTTAAACTCCCCCTTAATGTAGGAGTTAAACAAACAAACAAGGATTTACAAAACAATACTAATCAAACACATATTTCAGATGTTTCTAACTAGTAGTTTTAAAACCAATGTAAGTCCAAGTTTAAAACCATAAACCAACAGAGATTATTACCAACCAAAACTACCAAAGTCTTAGTTCTAAAACATAAAGAACCAAAGTAGAAATTGTTTACACAAACCACACCACCAACAAAATTAAATTGTTTTGAAACCAAACACCATGAAAAACCATTGCCCATGATTAATGGCAACATCAACCTTCAAGAGAAATTTTCTTCTTACTCTTCTTCTTCTGTTTCTTCCTCATCCTCCGGTTCTCCTTCCTCAGCCTGCGAACCAGCACCTGTAGTAACATCTCTAGCAGCATGACTAACCCCAGCAGCATCAACAGCATCTGTAGCAGCACTAGTACCAGCACTTGTACCTGCACCATCTCCCCCAGATTGGGAAGAAATCAGATTGATAAACTGAAGAGAGTCATCTTTGATCTTGGTCCATTCATGGATAACATTCACCATACGCGCCACTTGCTTGTCAAGAAAAGCAATCACAGTGGTCTTAGGAATTGTAGGTGAAGAGTTCCCTAAGAGATGTAACATGCTGGCTACAACATTCTCAACATCAGTACCTGTGAAGAAACTAGGAGAACTAGGAGTGTTAACTGGACTGTCTGAAGCAACATTCTTTCCAGCACCTCTGGATGGAATGGACGATCTTGACCCAATATCTTTTGACTTGTCCCAAGGTAAATCACCGGTGTATCTTACACCACCCTGTCCTTGCTTTGTCAAAAGACTATCTACTCTATAGTAGTCAAGCTCATGAGTGTAAATGTCCGAGTCCATAATGGGAAATTTTTGAGCCATTACCACTTGAAAAATCAGAGAGGGATACGGCAAAACTGATAGTTTTTTCTTCTTACCCCAAGTGGCTAAATGTTTAAAGATCAAACTCCCAAAATTCAGTTTTCGGTTCGTCCCCAACTTATGCAAAACCCTAGCTTGTTCTAAGGTTACATATTGTTCATTTTTGGTGGGGAGCCAATTAAAAATGCACAATTTGTGCAGAACCGAAAATAAAGAGGTGAGGTGAGAAGCAAGAAAGTGTTCATCCCTTTTGGTAGGCCATCTCTCTACCACATTGTTCGACAGAACCTTCGCAATATCATCCCTATCGGCTAGTACACCATCATCATCACAGTGAGGCATTTTAAGCACCTTATTGATCAATGACGGATTAATCTTAAAAACCCTACTTCTAAGAAAAAACGTGCCGAATTGCTTGGAGTTTTCATTATCAAGATTGGGATGAAGGTTGGCATAAAAGTTTCGAACAATGGCATCTACATAGTTTGAAGGATAGAGATTGGCATTTAAAAAATTTCTATCTTTCAAAAACTGATAAACACCATGTTTCTTGAGGTTAGCTTCATCGATATACTTCTCACGATGCATTTTCAAACTAGAAATTTCAAGCCACTTTTCCATGTTGGCTCTTTTGTAAAATTCCAAAGTGAGAAAAGGTTTTTGAAAAGCTTCATCATCATTATCAAAGCTAGTTTCCAGAACATCATCAGAAGTCCCAAACAAATCAGAGGAGGTAACCGGGGCTCTAGGGGGTTTAGAAGAGCGGGATGTTACCTTAGAAGTTGTCGGTTTACCAGTAGCACCCGAGGCAACATTCTGTTTTGCTTTCCCTTTGTTGACTCGTTTGTGTACAGCGGCAAGGGGCTCTTCTTCATCAGCTACCCAGGTGTCCAAAATCTCTACAGACTGTGCTTGTTCGGCCGGAAGGACAACAAATTTCTGATCCGAATTTTGATCAGAAGAGAGTCCAAGTGACTCCTCTTCTTCTTCATCGGAAACTTGCACAGGATCATCAGAGGTGTTGGAAGGAATTTTTGACCTGGATTTTCCACTTAGACGGCTGGAGGTCCGCTTCCGAGCTGTTGGAGCCGCGCCTATTTTGGTTGCTGTTGAAGGGGCTTTTCTTTTGATTCTCTTTGTGGCGGAGCTTGGTGGACGAGAAGCAGTCGTCATGGGTTGAGGTCGAGCTGAGGTCGCAACGTGATAAGGCTCATCAATGGACATTGCTATTTGGTTAGAGATTTGAGAGACCAAGGGTGAGATGTCCATTGGCGAGGCAACACGCGAGGCATCACCCGGCGACTCTTCTAGAGGTGTGGGTTGGTTGGGGTTTTGACTTGGGTTCACCATTGTTGAATTTTAATGGAGGATTTGGGAGAATTTTTGGAGAAGGGTTTGAGGGTTTTAGGTTGTCGCCGGTTTTGGGGTGTCGCCGATTGAAGAAGGCGGTGAGGAGAGGGAGAGTTAAAAAGAGTTTTGGTGAGAAAAATAAGGAGAGTAATTAGGAAGAGATATATTTAGGGAGGTTAAAAATGTGAAAAAGGGATAAACAATTAATTCAAACTTAACTCTTATCATTTAAATTAACTAAACCCCTATTTTTCCTCACATGTAAAACTAACCTAAAATAAATCACCCTATTTACAAGCACACACAAGTAACAAACTCCCCTGCACATTCGGTTTTATAAAAAAACACGTTTTTTTTTTTTTTTTTTTTTTTTTTTTTTAATAAAACGAAAAATAAAGATGGTAAAATTAATGATGTAACGATCTCTCAAAAATTTGAAGATAGATTCCTAAATTGTAGGGAAATTGTTACAACTATATTTTACCTAAAGTAAAAGATTTGTTTTAGACATTTTCAAAATTGTAAACTCTTTTTCTTTAAATAAAAAGACTTTCAAACTTTGAAAATTTAAAAAACAATTCTGAAAATAAATTAAAATTAAAAAACGAATGTAGCACACACTAATGTGTTGATGGCAATGATGGTAACACTTAAGATAACATTCGTGATAAACATCCCTTATTGAATTTATATTAAGGCAATTAAGGCGAGATGGACCTCATTTTTGAACACATGAGGCAGGAATATGCTTCTATAATAAGCATTTTGAGGTAAAACAAGCTTGCCAAAATAGAGTACTTTAGGCAAAACAAATCTAGTAATATAGATATTAAAAGCTTGTTCTTCATCTTCAAACACTTAAAAATAAACATGATTTACACATCTTTATCTACAAGGAAGCATCGTAGTAGTGAGCTCCGTGCCCCGAGTCCTTATAAAGTGCAAACATGTTATAGTGATTTGTACTGTTCAAGTAGGAAACATTGTAGTGGCGAACTCCATGTTCCTAATACTTAGTACAAGATCACTAGATAATATCCCCCTTTGACAAGAGTGCATCGTCGCAGCGAACGCCGTGCCCCGAGCTACTAAGGAAATACTATAAGTATTTTTAGCCTTTTTGCCTTTGAAAAAGATTAGTGACTTTGTCACTTTTGAGTTTAAAAAGGAATGCTATCAATAATGTTACCTAGAGTGTTATCCTACCATAACAAAAAGGTCAGCATGTGCCACTATCAATGAATAGAAAATACTACTCATTGACAGATTAAAACAGAAACAAAACAATAATATACAAGTGTTATCTCAGATGCTGGTAGCACTTGAGGTAACACCAGAAAACAGGAGATTTTTAAAGGTTACAAAGACCAAGAGAGTTCTTCAAGAAAGAAAATCTCTCAAGGTCTAAGGTTTTGTAAAAAAGTCCGCTAATTGATACTTGGTATCAATATGCTCTATAGCTATTAAGCCTTTTTCAACCATATCTCTTAAAAAATGATGACGGATATCAATGTGTTTTGTGCGGGAGTGTTGGACAGGGTTCTTGGAAATGTTGATGGCACTCAAACTATCACAGTACATGATCATATTTTTACTCTCAAGCCTATAGTCGTCTAACATATGTTTTAGCCATATTAATTGAGTACAACAGCTCCCTGCTGCCACGTATTCAGACTCAGCAGTAGAGAGCGACACACAATTTTGTTTACGACTATACCATGATACTAGATTATTACCCAAGTAAAAACACCCCCCACTAGTACTTTTTCTGTCATCTATATCCCCCGCCCAATACGAATCACTAAAGCCTACTAGATTTGTATTTGTATCTTTAGCATACCAAATTCCTAATTCGCTTGTTCCGGAAACATATTTAATTATCTTTTTCACAGAATTAAGATGAGAGACTTTGGGGTTGGATTGGTATCGTGCACAGACACACACAGAAAACATAATGTCGGGTCGGCTGGAGGTAAGGTAAAGAAGGCTACCTATCATGGAACGGTAAAGGGTAGGATCGACTGCTTCTCCCCCTTCATCCTTGCCGAGTTTAAGTGTAGTAGTCATAGGAACCGAGGAACTTTTTGACCCCTCCAAGCCGAATTTCTTGACTAGATTTTTTGCGTACTTGCTTTGTGAGACGAATATTCCATCGGGTAGTTGTCTTACCTGCAAGCCAAGAAAGAAGTTTAGTTCACCCATCATGCTCATCTCGAAAGTTGATGTCATAGCCTCTACAAAATCATTTAAACAAATTTTTGAAGTAGAGCCATAGACTATGTCATCAACATAGATTTGAGCAATGACAAGTTCCTTTCCATGTTTTAGAATGAATAAGGTTCTATCCGCCTCTCCTCGAATAAAACCATATTCAAGCAAAAAACTAGTTAAATGACCATACCATGCGCGCGGAGCTTGTTTTAGACCATATAAGGCTTTATCAAGTCTATACACATGGTTTGGTTGGGATGGATCTTCAAAACCTTTAGGTTGTTCAACAAAAACTTCCTCATCTAAATATCCATTTAAAAATGCTGCTTTAACATCCATTTGATACAAAGTGATTCGAAGATAACAAGCTATGGCTAAGAGAAGTCTTATAGACTCAATTCTAGCCACGGGTGCGAAGGTTTCGTCAAAGTCGATACCTTCCACTTGTGTATAGCCTTGAGCCACAAGACGAGCTTTATTTCGAACAATATTACCCTCTTCATCCGTTTTGTTTTTAAAAATCCATTTTGTCCCAATAACATTAGTATTAATAGGACGGGGTACTAAAAACCATACATTATTTCGGGTAAATTGATCTAGTTCGTCTTGCATAGATTGAATCCAAAAATTGTCTTTTAAAGCTTCAATCACATTTTTAGGTTCTATGGATGACACAAAACAAGAGTGTTTTACCTTGGTGTATGTGGTTGACATGCACACATACCTTACCATTTCCCGATAATTCACGGGTTCTTTGTTTCTTGTTCGGACCCCTTCATTCACTTCCCCAATTACCTGAGTTGTAGGATGATTCCTACGAATTCTGGGTGGAGGATCCCTTCTTGCGTCATCATGAACTTCTGCATCAGACTCGGATGAATCACTGGACTCAGGTGCTGCCTGAGGTGCTGTCTCATCGATGATAACATTCTGCTCAGCATTTGTGTTAACATCTGTGATGTCATTTGCAGTTTGTATGACATCTTCTAACAACACCAGAGGAGACTCTTGAGCACTTTCACCTGAAATACTTGAGAGATCATCAAAAACAATGTTAACAGATTCTTGGATGGTTTTTAGTCTAAGATTGTAAACCCTATATGCCCGACTATTTGCCGCATATCCAAGAAATATCGCCCTATCACTTTTAGAGTCAAACTTTGCTAAGTAATCCCGGTCATTCAAAATGTAACACACACACCCAAAGACATGAAAATAGTGAACTTTTGGCTTCTTGCCATTCAAAATTTCATAAGGTGTCATAGTGGTTCCGGGTCTTAGAAAAACTCTATTAGTTGTGTGACAAGCCGTGTTAAGTGCCTCGGCCCAAAATCTTTTAGAAATCTTTTTAGAAAACAACATCACACGAGTCATTTCAAGTAAAGTACGATTTTTCCTTTCGGCCACCCCATTTTGTTGAGGTGTTTTAGGAGCTGAAAACTCGTGATGTATTCCTTTTCTTTCACAAAAAGTAGAAAATAAAACATTGTCAAATTCTCTCCCATGATCAGATTTGATTCTAAAGATAGAGGCACAAAACATGTTTTTGATTTTGGAGTGTAAAAGTTTAAATTTTTCGAAAGTTTCCGATTTTTCTTTTAGAAAATAGACCCAAGTGAGTCTCGAAAAATCATCAACAATGACATAAGAATATCTCTTTCCTCCAAAACTCTCTACCTCAACTGGACCCATTAAATCCATATGTAAGAGTTGAAAACAGTGTGTTGTTCCAGAGTGTTGCTCGGAATGTTGGGCAGCACTATGGGCAACACGAGTTTGTTTCCCCTTAAGACAATCTTCACAAATGATAGGATTTTTAAGATCTAGTTTAGGAATTCCTTTAACAGCATTTAACTTAACAATCTTATCAATGTTCCTCAAATGAACATGTCCCAACTTTTGATGCCATAAGTTTGTGACATCAATTTGTGCGGTGTTGCACACGAATTTATCTTCCACACGATAACAATTATCACTTGATCTAGTACCTGTCATAACACAATTGTTAGTACCATCAAAAACTTCACAAGTGTCCTTGTTAAATTTTACTTCCATGTTGTCATCGCAAAGTTGACTAATACTAATTAAATTAGTTACTAGGCCATCTACATGCAAGACATTTTTTAAAGCAGGAAAACCATTCACATTTAGAGTTCCTTTACCTATTATATTACTCTTGCTCCCACCACCATAAGTTACACTACCCCCTTGAACGGATTCATAGTTTTTTAAAAACATTTTTGTTCCTGTCATATGGCGTGAACACCCACTATCAAAATACCATGATCCTTCAACATTTGTTTTTAAGGCAGTATATACAACATCACATCTCACATTGGCTTTTGGTTTCCATGACTTCTTTTTTGATATTTTGACTTTCTGACAGTGTGTGTTATCTGGAGTGCTGGGTAACACTTCAGGTAACACATCTGGACTGGACTCTTTCTTTGAAAGCTTTGTACATTTATTTTTAAGATGTCCAGTAGTGTGACAGTATTGACACACTTTCCCTTTGTCAGAAACATCATTTGAACAAGAATTTTGACCAAACTCGTGACCTTTTACAAAATTTACGTTATGTTCATTACAAGACAAAGAAGAAGTAATACTTTCTAATGATTCTCGGAAACCAATACCTGCTCTCAAAGGCTTACCCAAGTTTAGGATCTCATCAAGTTTGGACGATCTGGTGTTGAGCTTCTTCAAGGTGGTTTCGGCTAGAGTCAACTTGGCCTTGACTTTTTCTAGCTCGGCATCTTTCTGGGATGCTTGAGCTTCCATTCGGTTCAAGTAGGCCTTGATTCCATCGTTCTTCTTGGTTAAAGTCTTAACCATTTGGTTCTCCTTCTTCCATTCCTTGAGCATATCCTTATAGAGGATTTTTAAGTCTTCAATGAGCTCATCTTTGCTCATCTCATCCTCTTGCGAACTTCCTGTATCAAGATTAGTGGAACCCATGAAACAAACATTATTTTCAGTACTGAAATTGTTATACCTGACAGAAGTGGTCTCGGATGTTATCTCAGTTGACATAACATCTCTGGTAACATGTTCGGTCTGCAAGTCACTGACTGTGACATACATGGTTGTTTGATCTGGTTCTTCTTCCTGGACTGAACCCTCATCTTCATTGTCACTCAGGGATACCCATAGGTTCTTTCCCTTCTTCCGTAGTGTGTTGGCACACTCGTTTGCGTAATGACCCCATCCCGAACAAGCATGACATTGAATTGAATCAATGTATTTGGGATCAGACCTTGATTGATCTGAGGATGCTCTACGCATAGGGGCTGACTTTTGAGTAGATGGGAACGTCCTTCTTGGCATCGAATCATACATCTTGGTTTGTTTCTCTTTTGCTTTTACCTGCACTTTTTCATTGTTAAACTTTTTAACCATTGCATTATATTTTCTAGCAAGTAAAGCAACACTGGCACTTTCATCCAATTCTTCAAAAATTTCATCTTCATTATCATTTGAAAAATCTGAGGATTGCACATTTAAAGCAATATTTTTCCCTTTAGAAGCCTCACTTTGTTCAAGGAGATTTGACTCAAAATTTTTCAAAATACTCATTAAAGAATTGATGTTCATTGTAGAAAGATTGTGAGCTTCTTCAATAGATGAAACTTTCATATTGAACCTCTCGGGGAGAGTTCGAATAGCTTTTGAAACAAGTTGTTTGTTAGTAAAAGGTTCACCCAAAAGTTGACACTCATTTGCAATATCAAACAATTTTTCAAAATATGATGAAATCGTTTCATTTTCACCCATCCTCAATCTTTCAAATTTGCCAGTAAGAGTTCTAACCTTATTATCACGCACACTACTATCACCTTCACAAAATCTTTGTAAAGTGTCCCATGCCTCTTGAGCAGTGGAACTATTTTGAATAAGTTTAAAAATATGCATATCAACCCATTCAAAAATAGCATTAAGTGCTTTTTCATTATAATTAGCTAGAGAAATCTCTTCGTTAGTCCACTCCGATTCAGGTTTGACTTGAACGTCACCATCTTCATCTGGAGGTAACATAGGGAGAGAGTAACCATTTGTTATAGATCGCCATGCCCGAAGATCAATTGATTTGATATGCGAGCGTAGGCGGATCTTCCAATAAGCATAATTCGAGCCATCTAAAACAGGAAGACGCTTTTGATTAGGATTAGCAGGATCGAAAGCCATGACAAATCTGGAACGAATCACTTTGTATGTCAAGTGACCGGGCTCTGGTGCCAATTGAAATTGTTTGTCAATAGCTTGCTGAGAACAGATGTTACCTCAAGTGTTAAGCAACACCCCAGGTAACACTCCAGACGGACAGAAAATACACACACAAAAATAGTAGAGTTTTTGCAGCGGAAAATAAATAGCACAAGAGAAATATTTTTCTCAAGTTATATAAATATAACTTGAGATGCCTAGATGGCGAAAACCTTATAATCAAAACCAATTACAAAGTTTAAAATGGTTCCCTATACAAACTATGATATACTCTCTATGGAACCAAAGTAAGAACAAAGTACAAGATTCTATCCTAACCAAAACTCACTCAAACCCGAAGTATTTGAGTGATAAAAGAGTGTATGGAAGAAAGAATCTCAAAAGGAGCCAATAGTACTTTGGTCTCTTTGTGCTATGGATGTGTGTATAAAATTGGCTTGTCTTCAATCTTCATCCAAGCATCTATTTATAGCCAACCAAAACTTGGAGGCTACACAAATAACAGCCTTGGGCTGTTTGTGATCGTGTGAGGAGAGTGGGGAGAGTGAGTGGGCTTGCTCTCCACTTTTTGTGCGAAGACTTGGTCTTCCTCCCATGATTTTCTCAACCGCAAGCTTGATCCCCAAGTCCTAGCTTCACCGTGTTGTACTCCAAGCTTCCAATGCCTTGTACATCTTCAATTAATCAGCAACTAACATTGGACTTGGTCTTCTTCACATTTACCATATTTAACACATGTTAAATATGTTTGTTATTCCCTCTTTTACTCGGCATTTATGAATAACTCTTCAACAATTTATTCTTCACCTTTTTAACTCCATAAACCAACTTTATTATTACCTGAAATATGGACCAACATCTTGAAAATAATATTAGGACATTAGTGTAAAAATTACATTAGAAAGAAATATCAAATTACAAAGAATTTCGTCACAGCACTCAGACTGTCAGTGGCAACATCTGAGGTAACACCTCCGTCTGCACTAACACATTTGATTACATTGAGCGCTAGATGTTGAATGAGGCTCTTATTCGTTAAGCAAGAATTTTGATTCTCAAATCATTAAGAGGATTGGACATATTCATGTTGAAAGAAAGAATTAAACATTGCATCCTACCTCCAAATTACACTACATTGTAGTAAGCATCAAGCACTTGATGCCTGATGCTATCAAACGCAACCTAAGACTCTTAAGTCCTAATTACGAGTTAACATTTTCAGATCATCAATAAAACTATTAGCATGTTGCTTAAAATCTTAACCAGACAATCTCAACCACACTTGATTGGTACGGTTTTATTCATGGTCGATTTTATACGGCAAACAAGCAATTTTTGGCCCTAAAAAATCATGTTCCAAGTGCCTGAAAAAAAACTTGTTTATTATAAAATTCTGTGATCATTATTAGTCACAATTTAAGAAAAAAAACTTGTGAAGGGAGGGTAGAGCGCCGGGAGTATTTCTTGATTTCCTCTTGAGCAAAATAATAAACTCCGTATTTATTTTTGACAAAAACTTGTATGAGAACATCATGACCCGTCTCATAGTAGAGACGGGTCATTTTTTGACCCATGACCCGGATCCATGACCCACAGGCCAAAAAATATATCTATCTATATATATATATATATATATATATATATACTATTATTTTTGGTTTTTTTTTTCGGATTGTCAAAAGTAATAGTTACTATAACTAAATATAACAAACGTGTTACTTATATGTAACAGTTTGTATACATAAAAGTAACACATATAAGTAATACATATAATTTCTTTTATTAAAGTGTTACATTTACTTGTACAAACAATTACATTCATGTATATGTGTTGTTACTTTTCAAATGTTACTTTCGTTCAAAAAATTAAATCAAAGTACACAATATTTTACATTTTTGCAAAAGCACTATTACATTTTAGTATAAATTATAATTACATTTAGATATTGTTTGGGTTACACGTAATTATAGTTAGTATTACATTTGAAAAAATTGGTAAAACGAGTTTTTATTTTTGTAAAACAGATGTTACGTTCACTTATGAACAATGTTACTTTATATGTATACAGTCATTACATTAAGTTATGGTAACTATTACTTTTGTTGAACGACGAAAAAGCTGGAAAAAATATTTAAAAACTCAAAAAAAAAAAAAAAACCAGTTTTTTTTTTTTTGCCAATGGGTGGTTGCCACGTGGCAAGTTATGCCCCATAGGTCATGGATCCGGTTCAATGGATCGGGTCGGATGGGTAAAAAAACTCGTCTCTGATAGACATACATCGGATGAGTCACAACCGAGCCGTGACTTGCACGACATGCAACCCAGTTAGGGGTAGAATCCTAGTACAATATTTAGTTAAGTTTAGACTTCAATACCTACTATACTTAGTTCTCTTATTCCTGTATAAATAGGGGTTTTACATGGAATAATAATTTGAGATGTTTATTCTAATTATTCTTTCTAATATCATATGTTTAACATGGTATTTAGAGCTTAAGATCCAAAAACCCTGAGTTTTTTTTTCAATGGCCGAAACTTTCACTATCTCTAATGCAGCCGAACCATCCAAACCATTGGTGGTTGTTTCCCTCACCCATGTCCTCAAACTAACCTCTACAAACTACATGGCCTGGAAGATTCAGATTGAAGCGTTCTTCCAAGGTTATGATCTATACCCTTACCTCGATGGCACTATCGCCGCCCCACCAGAAACCATCAATATAACAACCACTGCCACCCCCTCGGCAGATTCAACCGCAACAGCCGCCACAACCACTTCCGCCCCTAATCTGGAATACTCCACATGGTTTCGACAGGATAAACTCCTTCTCTCTGCCTTGGCCGGCACCCTGTCTGCATCCTTGGTTCGCCTCATATCTCAATGCAAAACAACTCACTCTGCTTAGGCAACCCTCGCCAAAACTTATGCCAACCCATCCAAAGGCCATCTGAAACAAATGAAAGACCGTCTCCGTAACATAACAAAGGGTTCACGTTCAATCACCGACTACATGCATGATATCAAATCCTGTGCCGATCAACTAGCATCTTTAGGCAAACCCCTTGACTAAGATGACCTAGTCGACAAAATTCGTGATCAACTCCAAGATCCTGAATTTGACAGTGTAATCACAGCAGTCCAGAGCAGAGACAATCCTATCAACTTTGATGAATTACATGAGAAACTCCTCAACAAAGAACTGTCGCTCAAACATCGCCCCTCCACAACACCATCTTTTCCGGCCACAGTTGCTTATGTGGCCAAAAATCAGCCTCGGACACCCACAAACCATAATCGAAACACTAGCCATCCTCATCACAACCAGCCCACATCCTTGGCCCCTCCGTACCAAACAAACAACCGACCCAACAACCCTCCCCTCTCCCTATGCCGTGGCAAGTGTCAGTGGTGCCGCATCGAGGGCCATTACCTTAATCAATGTCCATCTTTCCGCCAACTCTACCCCAACGTCAACTTTCCTGACTACACCCCAAACACCTCAAACCCTAACAACAATCGCTACTCCAATCGTGGCCCACCTAACTCCCAACCGAGCGCTTATTGAGCCACCACACAACAACCCGCTCATCCTAGATGGTTCCTGGATAGCGGAGCCACCCACCATGCCACCCATGATCTCACCAACCTCTCCCTTCACTCACCCTTTGATGGCACAGAGGAACTCCTAATCGGTGATGGTTCAGGTTTAAAAATCTCTCACATCGGTCTACCTCTTTTCTTGCATCTAATACTTGTCTTACTCTTAATCTTGTTCTTCATGTACCTAATATCTCTCGTAACATCTTATCTGTTTCTAAATTTTGTCTTGATAACAACGCCTCCATCACTTTCTCACCTAATTCGTTTCTTGTGAAGGATCTTCGTATGGGCACAATTCTCTTCCAAGGAAAATCTAACTCTGGCGTTTATGAATGGCATCCTCATTCTCCAGCGGTTCATGTCTCCACTACTTCTATTATCAACTGGCACCATCGTCTCGGCCACCCCTCCTATCCAATTCTTCGACAACTTAGCAATAGTTTTAGTTTAGAAATTCCTAGTTCTTCTTCATTCCATTGTAATTCGTGTGATTGCAATAAAAGTCATAAGTTACCGTTTTATGAAAATTCTTTGTCTTCCTCTGGCCCTCTTGATCTTCTTTACAGTGATGTATGGACCTCCCCCTCCCTCTCTTTTGATATCTACAAGTATTACATTATCTTTGTAGATCATTTTTCAAAATACACCTGGCTCTCTCCACTCAAACACAAAAGTGATGCCACCCAAGTCTTCTCTAACTTCAGACCCTTAGTTGAAAAATTCTTTAAGCGTCCCATTCTCACCATCTTTAGTGATAATGGAGGCGAATATATAGATCTTCGTCCCCTCCTCACCTCCCTTGGCATATCTCACCTCACTTCTCCCCCCACACACTCCCGAACACAATGGCTATTCCGAAAGGCGACATCGCCACATTGTTGAAACGGGTCTCTCCCTTCTCACCCACTCTCATATGCCACAAAAATTCTGGACTTTTTCCTTAGTCACTGCGTGCTATCTTATCAATCGTATGCCTTCCAGGAATCTTCAGTTACAATCTCCCTTTTTCAAACTATTCTCCCAACCTCCCAACTATCACAAGCTCCGGAGTTTCGGGTGTCTATGCTACTGTAAGGATCCCGCCCCAAGACAACATGTGTCAAAGGCGAAATACCAAACACGGTTAACTTTCCTAACGAAAAAGAAACGGAGTCGTCACATTTGTTAATTTTAAACCCAACAAATGAGAATGGTTAGAGAAGGTGAGTTCGGAGGTCAGGTTAAACTTTGGGAAGAACATATTTGCGGTTCACCCAAAGTGCCTCAGAAAGAAACGAGTCTCCCTCGTTAGTTTGAAAATGTGCATGTGTGTGTGTATTTAACGGAAAAGTTTCTGTTATTGGTTTTATTTGGAAAAACTTAACTGAAAGGGTCTATTTGTCAAGAAAATCGGGATTAGAGGGCAAAAAAGACATTTCGCCCCCTGTTCCCAATATAGCTGTACGGATGTACATGCCGTTTCCTGGGATTTTACAGTTCAGTCAAGAACAGTCCAGTTTCAGAGCAGAAACAGAACATTCTGTTGAAACTGGACAGAACTGTTTTGATTCCAGTTTGTTTAAAATACTTCATAAATTTAAATGCAACATTCCTATGCTAAATGATCATCACTTTGTCCCCAAAACAAGTATTTGGGTGTGATCATAAGCAATCATGGGAGAAAATTGGAAAAGTTGATGAACATGCCCTTTGGGCCAAAATTGACCATTTGGTGATTAAAGATTGCAGCTTTATCCCCAAGATAGCATTTTTATGACTTATTAACCTTCAAAGGGTCAAAATAACATATAAATATTGAATCTTTATAACCCCAAAGGGGACTTTTAGAGCTAGATCATTGTTGGATGATAAAGATGGAAGCTTTATCATTCAAATGACCATTATTACCAACTAAACAAGAATGTAAATGACAATCAACAAGCCATGATCATCTAGGTTTGAACCTCTTCCACACAAAGCATGGAGGGCACCTTGGATCATCTCATGGCTTGGACAAGAGAAATATAGAGTAATATATATATATTTGCTTGAATGGACAAGTCTTGCATAAATGTAAAGTGCTTGAATGGACAAGTCTTGCAAGTAATGTAAAAGTGCTTGAATGGACAAGTCTTGCAAATAATATAAATATTAACATAACTCAAACAAAGATTAAAGATAGAATAGAGTTATAGATGAAGAGAAGGGAGGGGGATAAGGCGGCTTTACCTATTTTGGTTTAGCCAATCTTCCTTTCTCTCTTTCACTCTTTGTTTCACTCCTCTCACACTTCTGTAGTGATTTTGACAGAGTAATCTCTCTTATGTTGTTTCTCCCCTCCTGAAATGATCAGCATGGGGTTCAATTTATAGAGGCTGAGGGTGCCCAAAGTAGCCGTACGGCTCATCCCCTCATGTGCCCAAACCATCGGTACGACTCGACTTGGCGAGCTTCTGGATTTTTCCAAGTTTAATTCCAGTTCAGTCCTGGAATATCAGGTTTATCTTAGTGAGGTTCTGGCCCATTGTTTTATCCCTGAATGGTACCAAGAATTCCTCTAAAGTAGGTCGATTTCAGATTGGGGCACTTACAGCTACCCTTGGCTTCGTCCCTACACAACCAACAAACTTGATCCCAAATCAATTCCGTGTGTTTTTGTTGGTTACTCTCCTACCCAAATTGCGTACTATTGCCTTGACCCTCAAACCCTCAAAGTCTATGTCTCGAGGCATGTAAATTTGTGGAGACATCTTTTCCCTTCTCAAATCCTTTGCCTTCTATCTCCACTGAACCTATGGTTGAAGAATGGTGTACACATAGTGTCCCACTCCTCCAACCGACAACTACTCTCACAAATCTGGGTCCCACGTTTCCCACTAATACTCACAATCCCCTGCCAATCCCACACCTATATCCCCTGACACCACTCCCACACCACCTACTGCCATCCCCACCCCAGCAACCACACCCAGCATTCCCAACCCTCCTCCCCCCGCCTACTGGTCCTCTCACCCGTCTTAGAAACAATATCCGAAAACCCATCCAAAAACTGAACCTGCATGCTGCCCTCATCCCCCCCCCATCCGAACCCTCAACCTACACCCAAGCACTTAAGCTTCCTGTTTGGCGCAGTGCTATGCAAAAGGAATATGATGCATTGGTTCACAATCAAACATGGGATCTAGTTCCTTCCTCCCCCTCTAAAAATCCCATTGGTTGCAAATGGATTTTTCGTACAAAATATAACCCAGATGGCACAATAGAATGTCACAAAGCTCACCTTGTTGCAAAAGGATTCCATCAACGTCCTGGTATTGATTACTTTGAGACTTTCAGTCCGGTTGTTAAGCCCGCTACCATTCGCACTATTCTTACACTTGCTGTAACCTCCGGATGGTCCCTACATCAGGTTGATATCAACAATGCATTTTTATAGGGCACTCTTACTGATGATGTTTATATGATACAACCTCCAGGTTTTGTTGATCCTTCCTCTCTGTCTCATGTGTGCAAGCTTCTCCAAGCAATCTATGGTCTCAAGCAAGCTCCTCGAGCTTGGTATACAGAGTTAAAGCACTATCTACAGTCGGTGGGTTTTTCCAATTCTAAATCTGATACATCTCTCTTCAGTCACCGCTCTACCAAAGGTACTATTTTTCTTTTAGTATATGTAGACGATATCATTATCACCGGGTCTAGCTCTGCACAGATGGAATCATTTATCACAACCTTCTCTGCGAGATTTTCACTCAAAGACCTTGGCAACTTATCTTATTTTCTTAGGGTTGAAGTTCTACCTCACCCGCACGGTCTTTTTCTTAGTCAGCAGAAATATATCCAGGATCTTCTCCATCGAACTAATATTGAAGAGGCTAAACCCGTGCCCACACCCCTTGCACCGGACACTCTGTTACACGCACAAGATGGTCAACCACTCGTCAATCCATCCGAGTATAGACAGATTATTGGCACTTTACAGTACCTTTCTCTCACCCGGTGTGATATCTCTTTTGCCGTCAACAAACTCTCCCAGTTCATGCAACGTCCGATGGAGATTAATTGGGCAGCCCTCAAGCGTGTCCTGCGCTATTTAGTTGGTACCGTCTCCCATGGTCTGCTTCTGCGCCGAAAGTCTCCCATGACACTTCATGCCTTTACTGATGCCGACTGGGCCGGTGACAAGTCTGATTATATATCCACAACAGGGTATCTTGTGTACTTGGGCTCTAACCTCATTTCCTGGAGTTCAAGAAAATAACGCACTCTTGCCCGCTTCTCCACAGAGGCCGAATACCGGGCTGTAGCAGCCACAACTGCCGAAGTACTTTGGGTGCAAAACTTGCTGCGGGAACTTCTTATTCAGGTCTCCTATACTCCGGTCATCTATTGTGACAACCTCGGTGCTACATATGTGGCTGCCAATCCTTGTTTTCACTCCCGGATGAAACACCTTGCCCTAGACTATCACTTTATTCGCGAGCAAGTTCAGTCTCATAATCTACGGGTCACTCACATTTCTGGGGATGGTCAACTGGCTGATGCGCTAACCAAACCATTACCACGCACGAGGTTTCACCGTCTCGTCTCCAAGATTGGTCTTTCCCTTCGACCATCCAACTTGCGGGGGCATGATAGACATACTTCGGATGAGTCACAACCGAGCCGTGACTTGCACGACAAGCAACCCAGTTAGGGGTAGAATCCTAGTACAATATTTAGTTAAGTTTAGATTCAATACCTACTATAATTAGTTCTCTTATTCCGGTATAAATAGGGGTTTTACATGGAATAATAATTTGAGATGTTTATTCTAATTATTCTCTCTGATATCATATGTTTAACAGTCTCATCATAGAAGAGACAGATATAAATGTTATCATGGGAGACTAGGTCTTTATTTTTAAAGGACATGAGAAAATAGAAATGGTGGTGGCCCTAAATTAGTAGTAGTGCAGTTATTATTTTAAGATGAAAAGGACCAACGCGACTGCTTGGAGTTGGAGGACAAGTGCTAGTACATGAGAATTTGAAAGCTGCCAAGACAATCAGAATAACTAATGAAGGCAAGATAGTGCATGACTCAATTTAATGGAAAATAACTTACATTCGTTCAACGTAATCTCAAACGTAATCTCAAACGTAATCTCAAACGTGAACGGTCGAAATCCAAAAGTAAATTATCAAAGGATTTTTCACAACCATATATATAATACAATAATAATAACAACAAACCATTACTCTCAAAATTATTTTGAGATTCCTATCATAAATCATTCTAACTGCGTATACTAGTGAAGTTTTTTTTTTTTTCATTCATATCAAATATAGTCTTACATGTTGTCACATTAATAGTGGTATTAAATGAATCAGCCGGCTCTCGAGCTCGATCGGGCTCGGCTTGTAAGAACTTGAGTTTTAGTGGGCTCGAGGTGAATTCGAGCTCAAGCGCGAGCTCGAACCGAATTTCCAAGCTCGTTTTGTTATCGAGCCGACTTGTATTCGGTTCGTTTGTTTGATGAGCTTTGATCGAGATCGACTTGTTTGAGCTCGAGTTCGGCTCGATAAACTCGTTGACACGTAA
The DNA here is from genome assembly GCA_026119855.1 of Campanula takesimana. Classification (NCBI taxonomy): domain Eukaryota; kingdom Viridiplantae; phylum Streptophyta; class Magnoliopsida; order Asterales; family Campanulaceae; genus Campanula; species Campanula takesimana. The sequence continues at coordinate 67,439 of JAOWBW010000598.1, forward strand.
AGTTATTATTCGCGATCGGCTCGTATTCAACTAGTTAATTTCGAATCATAATTAATTTTGTAATAAATACACATATATTTTTTTAAAGTGAATTTTTATTTAAAATTTATTGTTGGAAATTTGTGTATTTTGTGAAGGAATTATTAATTATTTTCGAGACAAATATTTTGTCGAATGACAAAATTATTTGTGGATTTGTGTTCTACTCTATGAGAACATTGAGATAATGTATTTATTTGTCCAATTTGGAGTTTGGATGAATAAGATATCAAGGCTTAAAGTTTGTGGGTTGATATGGAAAAAATGATTTTACCCCATATGGAAAGAAAATGTGAAAAGGAACTAGTAGAAAGGCTTGGGTACTTTAGTATTGTGCAAGCTTGTATGACATAGATGCTCTCTCTCGCGCACAGGGGGGAGTGCAAATCATGGACCCAAATTGGTTTGGGACTATCGAACTCATGTGTGTGCGCGACCTGCGGACACGAATGTAGCACCGATTTGTCCTACACGGACTAGCTCACTTTTTGCTATTAATTTTCCACTTTTCAGTCAAAATTTTTACACAAAAAATCAGATTCATCCATCTGAATGCCAAGTGAAGAGTCTTGTCTTATCTTATCTCCGAAATTAATAAAGGATTAGACTTATCATTTTAATTAATTTTTCGCATACAAAGAATGGGTTCTCAAGTTGGATTATAAATAGGGCAAAACAGCAACCATTTGGGACACAACAGATACACACATTTCAGAAATATCCACAGCCATCCTTTCGTTGCATTTTTATCATCTCTTCCTTTATCCTCCTGGATTGCATTTGGTTGTGATTCTGTCCAGGCACAAAACAATTCGCCGGAGTCTCAAGGTGCTGAGAATCGTCCGGTTCGTGCGAGTGATCATGGAAGACCATCGTCCGTCAACAACCTCTAGCATTATCGGTGAGGGGACGAATAATTCTTAAGGACGGTGTGTTCAACACGGCTCGGCACAAAAAACATCAGTCCAGTTTTGTTTTACTGTTAATTTTCAGTGTTAATTTTAATTACTCCCTCCGTCTCAGTATGTTTGGCCACGAGACAAAATCTCGTAGTTTAAGAAACTTCAATAAATGTCTTGTTAATCTTTTACATTTCCAATTCTACCCTTCTTTATGACATGAAAAGCTGCACATCAATTTTGTAATTAATTGATACATGTTCATTTAATTAGGGGTATAATTGAAAAATAATGTATAAATTTACAAATTTATAAGTGGCCAAACACAATAAGACAAATAAAAATAGAAATGTGGCCAAACATAGTGAGATGGAGGGAGTAATATTTTATTTTGTAATTTCTAGTTTTTTCTTGTAATTTCTCCCAACATTTATATTATGCAATGAATGCTACAATTGAGCCTATAAATAGGCTACTAATAGATGAGCTTTATACTCACCTGTTGAGTATTTTCTAGACTTATTCCTAGCGACATCCTTGAGTTTGTTAGTATTTCATACTCTTTCTGTCCCAGAGTATATGTCCACCTTTTCTTTTTAATTTTTCTCAAAGTATATGTCCACTTCCTAAAATGGCAAAAATCATTATTATTCCTCCCATTCATTCTCTTTCCTACTTTACTTTTAATACTCACAATACCAATCAACTTACTATTCCCTCCACTCATTCTCTCTCCTACTTTACTTTTATACTCACAACACTTCCATCACTTCTACCATTTCTTAATCTCCGTGTAAATGAGAGGGTGGACATATACTCTACGACGGAGGGAGTAGTTGTTTTAGTGTTTTTGTCAGAGACAGGTCAAACATGTGGAAAAGTGAAAAATACAAACCAAACATAGCGAAATTCGGATCTCCATGAACTTTAAAGTTATTTCAAGGATTGAACCAAAAATATGTGAACCCTGTGGGACTGATCTGCTGCTATTTAGAAGTTAAAAATCTATTGATAGTGGTCTGAAAAATGATGGGCTTTTCTGGAAATTGTGAAAATCGAATGATCATATGTGAATTTATTAAAATACCAGGGACCGTATGAAAATTTTGAATGTCCAGCTGTGTAAGGAGAATCTTGAGACAGGCACACTTATGATTTGACCGACTTTTCCTTAGTTATTTTATTTTCTTATATTTTTCTTTATATTTTTCATAGTTTTCAAAAGGAACTCTTCCTTTCATCCCAAACTTATGCTACTATACTAAAAGTGAGTGTATGGGGATTAAAAAAAACGTTAAAAAAGTAAGTATTGTGAGTGGGTATTAGAGAGAAAATAAGTTATTGGATAGTTGTTGTGAGTGGGTATGAGAGGGAAAATTGAACATTGGGTAAGCAGCAAAAAGTATGGGACACGGCGATAACTTTGGGACTGGGGAAGTATTTTATTTATTTTTTAGTTTTAGGGTTAGACCGTTTTATTGGAAGCTTTATTCAAGAACGAAGGTTATAGTCAAGATGGGGGAGATTCTTGTTCTCAAGCGTAATATCCAGGTTTATGATTTCTTTTATAATTCTTGTGATGTTTGCTATGAGTATGAGTAGCTAAATCCCTAGGTTTGCGGATTGGATGTAAACAACTACTTAATCTTTATGCTATGAGAAATTAATTATTCCATATAATATTGGTTTTTTTTTTAATATAATAGTTTTAATTCCATTTTAGGGTTTCAATCTTATGCTAAAATATTATTGACACCTTTTAATTATTTGGGTTTAAATTCTTGAACTTGCGTGTAGTTTTAGACATAGCTATTGTTGTGTTGAATAGCTTTAATCTTGGTCTTGCGGAAATTGAGAGAATCTAGGTTCTAATATTCTTATGTGCTTAATTATTATTATTTTTTTCTTTGTATTAATCAGACCTTGCGGAATGACTAATATAGATAGAATAAAAGAACTCTTCTTGACTTGACTGCTAGGTCCTTCGGATTGTAAAACTTGATGAATAACGATTCTTCAATTGCTCCCTATGATTATTAGTGTTTGATAATTGAGAATAATCAAACCTAATAACCCTAGTATAATATGTGTATTTTCTCTCAAAGAAAGACTTTATGATTTCACAAATCAATGTTATATAACTTAATCTCGGCTGTACATATTATATACTAGAGGTCTCCAAGATCCTTTTGGGTTTAGGAGTTTTTGTCCAACAAGAAAATCCTAAAATAAACTGCAGTACGCCGCACCAGCCGTACGGCTCCAAGGAAGCCGTATGGCTCTCATGGAGCCATACGGTTCCAGTTCCGTACTGCCTCGTTTTTATCGTTCATTTTAATTATATGCTCTGTGTGTGTGACCCAATATGATTATACTAAGTTGGCAACGATCCCGAACCATTCAGAACTCATAAGTTATAAGCGGACTCTAGCAAGCCATTATGACTACCCAATTAGTATAACTTTGAAATCCCAAAGTTTCCTAAAATAGAGTGTATCACAATCTCTTTGTTAGACGATGTCTATTAAACGTAAGTCATGGTCAATGATCAACTTACTTTGTTTAATGCTTTCTCGATCCCGAATGTATTGATGATACAAATGACATTGATCCAATCAATTCATTTAAGCATGGCCATACATTTCATCAATACCATTCATCGAGTGGGCCAAACTTGACATCTCTTTTGAAGAGGAACAATCCCTTCTTGGCTTATTACTCTTCCCTACATGATTCTGATTATGCCAATCATATCATTTATAGCTACCCGGTTAAAGGTAACGTTTGAATATGTCAAACGTAATGTTCATCCTGTGGAATACTGTAATAACAGCAGGTCTAAAGATTCAAGTGATATAACTATATGAGATTTAATTATGACATTTGACCATGACATAAATCTTATAAGGGGTCAGTGTTGGTCCCTAAAGGGGCAACAAAGGTGTGAAAATCGCTAGAGGGGGGGGGGTGAATAGCGTTTTAAAATTCTTTTCAAACCCTTTTGCAATTCAATGGCAGATGCGCACAACTCTTATTTTGGCTAAGTATAGCGCGCGGTAAGAGTGTGAAATGCACAGCGGAAATTTAAAGCAGCTCTGCGCAGGGTATACTGCGCAGAGATAAAAACGCACGCGCTAAGTATGAGGCTAAAGAGTGGCGCAAAATGGGATTCTAAGGCAAATGAGCAATAACAATTACAACATCAAAGAGTGGAAATCTGAAAGATCAAGCAAAGCAGTTCATAAAAAGTTAAGCAGGGAATATGCAATAAGTAATGAACACGCTATTTGGAGAGGTTCGATCGATGAAAGATCTACATCCTCTACCAAGATGGTTAGTCTTGGATTTCTAATGGAGATCTTATTATATGAGAGAGTATTACAAATTACAACATTTGAGCTCAATACTAACTCAAGATCTATTATCTATGAAGAACAAATCCTAGACTAAACCGGTGTATCTCAAGAAGTTAGATCAAAATGATCAAAACTTCAAGAGGTGTGTGTGTGACAGAAATTCTGGGCTCTATGAATATGAAAGATGAAGAGCACCAAGAATTTTGAAGGTTTGAAGATCTTGAAGGCTGTTCTAAAGAATCTGGAAAAACTAAGCAGCAGTCTTCAGATCTTCATGGTTTTTCAGTGAAGCATAAAACTCGAGCTCTGAAGCATAGTGGCCAACAAGAGGGGCTTGATCAAAGGTGATGATCAAGGGCCAATGAAAAAGGCTAAATCCAAAGTCAGCTTGGAAATGAAGATGATCAGGCTATTTATAGCTGAGAGCTTGAATATAGCCGTTGGAGCTCTGAGCAAGGACAATGAGCTGGCACAACATGATTGGCGCGCAGCTGTCCTTTATAGCCGTTGGGGCTCTGATCAAAGATGATGACCTGGCACAATATGATTGGTGCACAGGTATATAGAGCCGTTGGAGACTGAGCATGAAGACCAGTTTCAAAAGCTTCTTCTAGAAGGTTGACAGCTGTCTTCTCTTGAGAAATTTCTTTGAAGCATGTCTCCATCAATGGTTTTGCTGAGTGTGCTTATTTTGTCGTTTGTGCACACTTCAGCTTTTTAATAAGCGTGCATCTTCTAAGCGTTTTCCAAGCTTTCTAGAATGTGAGATCAGGAGATGAGGAACTTGACCAAGGTTGTGTCCGCGCACAAAAGGCATGCTCATTGCCGGCGCGCATGGATTCAGCGCAAGAGCAGCATCCGCACCATGCTTGGTCACAAAGAGATCTCTTGAGTTTAGGAAGTAAGATCTTGGAAATTGAGCAGGGTCAAGGTCTGTGCAAAGATATCTATGCGCAGTGGCGACCTGCGCAGAGAACATTCTGCGTAGTGAAATGAATCCTTGCTTAGGTAATCTTCGATCTTTAAAGCTTCAAGTCCTATCATCTAAGCCTATACTATAAAAAGGACTTAGCTAAAGATTGAAGTTCTAAACTTCTTTACATGAGGTCCTAAAGTCCGTAAAAATACTTATAGGTGATGGTATCAATCAATTCTAACAAGTGTAGGAGGGTTAAGTGATAAGCATACCCAACAGTCAGTCCAGTATTTATTCTCCAACAAATACCCATAAGTCTAATTGTATCGTATACACATAACCATCATATGACTATCCATTAAACTTATACTAATAATTAATCATAATTACTAGGGACGGAGATTATTATAATAAACATGCAAAAGATATAACAATCAAACATTCAATATCTTTATTAAAGCATAAAGCAAATGATAACATTAATCGTTCAAATAACGTGTCTTGGGCATACACACCAACATAAATTAGTTTAGTTTAATCAATAAAAAATAAAACACCTTATTTATTTATTTATTTGCATTACATTCTTGTTAACCCTTCGAGTTCTTGTGGCTCGACACCCTTCATTTGCATATAGCTACAACTGATAACTAGTTCAATTGCTAGGGTTTTAATTAGAGGACAAATCTTCCTAACATGATCCGAACTCGTGACCTCCGAATGGAAAGCTAACACCGGATACCGCTTGAATTAGAACTATTTGGTTAATAAATACACATATACATGTACTCCCTCTGTCCCAGACTAAGGTTCTTACTTTCCTTTTTGGTTTGTCCAAGACTAAGGTTCTTAGTTGTTTTATTATCTAAAATGGACAATGGGACCCACTTGTCATTCTCACAACAAAAACTCCCTACCCATTTTATCTCTCCTACTTTCTCTTACTTACTTTTTCATACTCACAATATTTACTTTTTCTTAATCTCCGTGTAAAGTCAAACTAAGAACCTTAGTCCGGGACGGAGAGAGTATTATATATGTATGTGTATAATAATACGCAAACTCCAGCTCGATAAGGCTCCGACTCGAGCTTGTCAGATTTTAAATATTTCCAAAAAAATGTCAAAGCTCGAGCTCGGTTGTTAAAACTCGAGTTAGAGCGGCTCGCGAAAAGCTCGCAAACAACTCAAAACTCGATTCAATTTGGTCTCAAACTATCAAGCTAGGCTCGAGCTCAAGAAAACCTCGAACTTAAATATTTATAAACGAGATCGAGCTCGAAAGTCTAAAAATTGACCCGGCTCGGCTCATTTAGAGGCCAAGTCACATAGCATAATCGGTTCATGAGGGATTTCTTTCGGAATTTTCCCCCTAGGGCCCCTAGGCTGAGATTTTATTACACATAAACCTTAGACCAGACCAAATGCCAGTTAAGGGCTTCACCCGAGATCAAAATTCCACCCACACCCCTAGCTTCATTTAGCTTCCTTTGACTGGTCAAACATAACACCTACATTACCCAAACTACCCCTAACCCCAACAAAACCCTCCCCTCTCTTCCCTCCCCTCACGCTAGTACCAGATCTCACACACAAGCTTTCTCTCTCTTAAACACACACCTCACTTTCTCTCTCTGGAAAAACACGCACACACTCACTTTTCTGAAGCCGGTGCTCTCATCTTTTCCGGTCCACCACCACGTCCGACCTCCTTCTCCATCCCCGACGTCTCCGGTTCAAAAATCCATCAGCTCCGACGGCGAAGGCGACGGCGGTGAGTTCACTCCGGCGACTTTATTGTTCCGATTCGCCCAGATCTGGCTAGAATGATTAGATCCGACTTTAGATACAGTTGGAATAATCGTCGTTGCATCTGCTACCTGGAACTTTTTCTCCTCGACACACACACATGCTCGCCGGCGATCAAGCATTCTGACCAGATTTAGAGTAGTTTCTACTTCAGCGATGATGCGTCGGCTTTCAAACTCTGACAACGCCGATTTGCACCTCTTTCACCATTTTTGCCGACGCCTTCAGATCCGTCGCCGTTGTTCGTCTTTTCCGGCAACGAATCCACTGATATCGATCTCAGGTTTGAAAGAGGTGTGTGTACATTATTTTTAGACTTTTTCTCTTCTCTTCTCTTTTTTTTTTTTTTTTGAGCAAAGGTTTAGACTTTTTTAGATCTGCAGTAACATCGTTCCTGGTTCAATTTTTGCCAAGCTCGACAAGTGTTTGACTAAATGACTTGGTTATTTTATTTAGTGTACATTATTTTTGGTTTTGTAAAATATTACTACAAATTGGGACGTGAGCTGGTTTGGCATTTTTGTGAGTTTGTAAAATATTACTATAAATTACTTAATTTGTTTGAATTATGAAATTTTATTCAATTTATGTATTTAGTGTTTCAATGATGATGATGGCATTTGACCCAACGAATACCCAAATTTTTGGTTCTTGAACATTTTTATTTAATCAACTAATATATGTGGATAAGAGTTAAAATACATAACTCTTTTACTTTAATTATAAGACTTGATGATGTTTGACCGATGTTTGACCATATATTAAAGCCAACAATAATAAAATATTATTATTTTTAATTTATTTTATGAAAAAATAGCTCTTATACTTCAATTATAAGAGAAGAGTTGGTCTTATACACTAATTATAAGAGTTTTGACTGAGTTTGATCAAGTAATATTAGATTTTTTTATTAATAATAAAAAAAGTGAAAAAAAACAAGACTCTTATACTTTAATTATAAGAGGGAAATATGTCTTATGTATCGGTTACAAGAGTTTGACCGACATTTGACCGAACATGAAAGCCAACATTAATAAAATATTATTATTTTTATTTTATTTTGTGAAAAAAATGACTCTTATACTTCAATTATAAGAGAAGAGTTGGTCTTATACACTAATTATAAGAGTTTGACCGAGCTTGATAGAGTAATATTAGATTTTGTTTACTAATAATAAAAAAAGTGAAAAAAAAGACTTATACTTTAATTATAAGAGCTATTTTCAGTCTCATTAAAACATGTTCATTTGAAACATGTGTTCATAAGACTAAAAGTCTTATTGAAACTTTTCATAAGACTTTTCAATCTCATTAAAACATATTCATTTGTATCAAAATGGGTTTAATAAGACTTTAGTCTTATGATCAGGTTCAGACCATGTTCGTGAGACTTTTCAGTTTTGTTCGAGCAAAAAGTCTTATTAATGTTTATAAGACTTTTTGACTCTTATAAGAGTCAGTTATAAGAGTTTGACTGCTATTTGACCAAGTTTGACCAATTCTATTTTATTTTTTTGTAAAAAATGGAAAAGTGTTTTTTTTTTTTACTCTTATGTGTTAGTTATAAGAGTTTGACTGTCGTTTGACCAAGTTTGAGCAAATTTGATTAAAAAAATTATTTTTTTTTTGTAAAAAATGAAAAAAATTAATTTTTGTAACTCTTATATGATAATTATGTCTTAATTATAAGAGTTTGACTGCTGTTTGACCAAGTTTGACCAAAACATTTATTATTGGTTTTGTAAAAAAATGGAAAAAGTGAAATTTTTGACTCTTATGTGTTAGTTATAAGAGTTTGACCAAGTTTGACCATGTTTGACCAAATATTATTAATATTTTTTTCTAAAAAATGAAAAAAACAATTTTTTTTTACTCTTATATGTTAATTATGTGTCAGTTATAAGAGTTTGACTGCTGTTTGACTGAGTTTGACCAAATTTGACCCAAAAAAATATATAGTTTTTTTGTAAAAAAATGAAAAAAAGTATTGTTTGTAACTCTTATATGATAATTATGTGTAAGTAATAAGAGTTTGACTGCAGTTTGACCAACTTTGACAAAAAAAAATGTTATTTTTTTTTGGTAAAAATTGAAAAAGTGATTTTTTTTTCTCTTATGTGTTAGTTATAAGAGTTTGACTATCGTTTGACCAAGTTTGACCAAATATTATTAATATTTTTTTCTAAAAAAATAACAAAAGTAATATTTTTTTACTCTTATATGTTAATTATGTGTTAGTTATAAGATTTTGACTTCGGTTTGACTGAGTTTGACCAAAACAGTAATTTTTTTTTCTAAAAAAAATGAAAAAAATAATTTTTTTGACTCTTATATATAATTATGTGTAAGTTATAAGAGCTGACTAGGATTTGACCAAAAAAGTAAGGATGGGATGAGATATGAGGGCATTTTAGTCTTCTTGCATCTCTTTGCTGGTGAGGGGTGGGAGGAGATATGAGGGCATTTTAGTCTTATTGCATCTTTTTTCTAGTGAGGGGTGTATGAGGAATTTTTCATCTGAATTTTCTTTATTTGGGTTTGAATCTGGGCTTAGGGGCCCTAGAGTCCAAGCCCCGATTTCTTTCATGCGTACGTGTGAGTGGTCCGGGTCATGCCACAAGTCTTCAGTTATTTTTTGTTCTTTTTCATTTTTTTTATTTTTCATTTTTTATCATGGTTAATATGGTTTGACAATAATCGGTAGAGCAACGATAAAGGCATAAAATAAAATATAAAATTTTATACTCACACAATGAGTTGCCGATATTTTGGTGGTTGCATCGATAGTAGACCCTCCACACTTTAATTAAAACACTAATAAAATTATTACAAATAAGATTTTGTGAGCGATATTTAATGACTTTCTTATTAATAGGTATCCTATACTCCACGTCTCAAAAAGATCTTTTTATTTGTCATTACTCATTGTTCTAAAAATTTCTTTCCATTTTTACAATTTGAGTTTAAAAGTGCATAAACAAAACATGACTAGTGAAATAAATGTTCTTATTTTTACAAAATTTTGAACAGTCAAATGGTAAGATAATTTTAGCATAGAGAAGTATATCAAAATATCCAAACAACCTTCACCAATAAGACAAAAATTTGTGTGAAACAGTCTCACATGTTATAGGGGTTTCGTTGAGAGAGTAAATTGTTTGTCCTAGACGGGGCAGAGCAAGCTCATTTTTTCTTTCATAGAAATTCGTCCCATGTGTGAGACCACTCACACAAGACTTCCTAAAAAAGAAGTAAATAGTTAATAATCATATTAACGCTTAGCCATGAGAAAAAAAAGCTTATGTATGATCAAATCCAAGTCCAAAATCATACACAGGATTATGATCTCTCATATAAAGATGCAACTTGAAGCAGGTAATCTATCATGATCACATAAGTGGTCTAATGACCTTATCAAACCAAAATTCCCCGAAGGGACAAAAACTCCGAAGAGCACACAAAATTACCCCGCAAGGTCTAAACAGTGAATCCGGATCACCCCACCACTCCTCTTGAGCGGTGAACAAAGTTGTCTTTCAAGCCAAAAGTCAAATACGCCCCGTCGAGACGGGTTGTCTAACTTAAGTGATCATTGATAGGATCTCAAAAACTTATCTTCACATCAAATCTCATTTGTTTCAATATACAAAATTTAACGATCTCAACAAATTTACGAACTGACGAAACCAAAGTCACGAAATTAACAAACGAAATAGTAAAGGATTATCAAATTACGGTAACCGAATGAGTCAAAGAAAATTAGTGACACAAGGTCAGTCCAAACGTACCAAAGAACGGACATCGCCAAGAAGCCTAAATAACTGAAAGGTACAAAAACGAAGCAATTAACCTAATAAAGGTATAATCCCTGACCTTAGCTGCACTTAAATAACATCCTTGGACACATAGGAGAAGACCTAATCCTTCCCGTTGTCAAAATCTAACAATCCAAAGTAAAACCATAATAAATAACAATACAAGATTAGCTGAAAACCACATACATTATTTGATGTACCAACTGCACTAAAATCAAATAGCCTAAATTTTAGAGTTTTGAAAGCTAACTGCATCTCACTAAATTGTACTGCACACACACACTAATTCAAGCACATTCACACACACCTAGACTAATCCACGCACACACATCTGCACACATATGGCCATTCTAGGTGGCTACTCTCTGTGTCCTCTTTTTTTCAAAATTAACAATTTGTAACCCAATTATGATAAAGTTCACCCTTAAAATCCATCAATTTCATTCATGTAACCATTATACCTATACTGCTAGGGGTGGATTCTTGTGAGACCGTCTCACAGCGTGCTGCAAGCCAGCCAAGCCGAGCCAATCCATTTTTTTTTCCCTGCCATTTTTTGCTTGCCAGCAAAAGTAACACTTTTTATAAGGAAATGTAACACTTTTTTTTTCAAGAATTTACCACAATTTTGCTGAAATAAATTAAAGATAACATAAGATTGACAACTAAACTAATGTAACATTTTATAATAAATGAATGTAACCTTTTTTTTCTCAATTGTAACACTTTTATAGGGTTTTACATTCAATTGAAATGCAAAACCGATTATATACATGATTCTTTACTCTCTTTTTTTTTTTTTTTTTTAAAAAAAGTAACATTTAACCTATAAACTGTTACATTCATCTATATAACATATTGCAATCATATATGCACTGTGTATTAAAGACAACCCTAAACCTACTCAACCCGAGTCTCAGCCAAAGGAGCCGCCGCCCTAAGGTTTCGCCCTAGGGTTTCTTTCTTGCTTCTCAAGTTTGTAAATATCTTTGTGATTTCATTTAGATTACAATTGTAATTATATTAGGAAAACTATTACTTGTATTAGTTTAGGAGATCTCTTCTTGTACTATAAATACTATTTTTATATGAATAAGAAATCACTTTTGCCTTGCAACATCTCATATGGTATAGAGCTTAGGTCCAAAAACTCTAGTCTCTTTTTTCGGCCACCATACCCGCCCCCCACCTCTCCCTCTTTGCTCACCACCTACGCCGGCATGGCCACCACCACCACCACCATTCCCAACCCCACTGACCCTGATCATTCCATCTTACTCGTCAATTTATCCTACTGTCGATCTCTCACCCCACTCACCTACCTAACATGGGCATCTCAAATTACGTCGATTCTTTTTGGACTCGACCTCCTTAAATTCGTTGATGGAACCTACCCCAAACCCGATGCTACCATCACCACCACCACACCACACGCCACCGCCTCTGGCGACATACCTGCCAAACCAGCTATTACTACCACCGATCCCAACCCTACTGCCACCACATGGAGTCGCCAAAATCGTCTCATCCTTGGTGCTCTCATTGGCACTCTTGACCATGCCATTTCCCCTCTCGTTCATAAAGCCACCACATCCCATCAAGCATGGGAAATCCTCAAAACTACCTTTGCCAACCCTTCTCGTGGCCATATCCTTCAAATTAAGGACCAACTTGATTCCATCACCAAACAAACCATGACCGTATCTGCTTACATTCACCCCATTAAAACCCTAACCGACAAACTTGCTCTCCTAGGAAAACCCATGGATCCTGAGGATATTATAGCCAAAATCCTCAAAGGCCTCGACTATGACTCCTTTAAACCCGTCATTGACTCTGTTCGTGCCCGCGACCCACCTATCACTTTTGAATCCTTACATGAGAAACTCATCAATCACGAACTTACCCTCAAACAGTCCGCCACCCCCACCCCCTTCCCTGCTACTGCCTTAGTCGCCCACTCCCGCCCAAACCCTACCCGCACCTACACCACCACCCAACCACCCTACAACCCCGCCTTCTCCACCTCATCCATCGCCAACTCTACCTCTCCGACCCAGTTCAAAGGTAAATGCCAATATTGCCGTTATGTAGGCCATGTCATCTCCGAATGTCGAAAATTCAAGAGAGCCTATCCCAATGTTACTTTCCCCCCCCCAACCAATGCTACCCACTTTGACCATCCTCTTCCCACAAACCCCCAAGCTCACACTACCTCTGCCTCTGTCCTATCCCCTCCTAAGTCTTGGCTCATGGATAGTGGAGCCACTCATCACATCACCAATGACCTTTCTAACCTTGCTCTACATTCTCCTTATAATGGTAGTGATGATGTCATCATTGGAGACGGCTCCTCTCTTCCAATCGCCAACATAGGTTTCTTCTCTCTTCCTTCTTCTCACTCTACTCTTCTTTTTCACAATATTCTTCATGTTCCTCAAATTTCTCGCAATATTTTATTTGTTTCTCAATTCTGCAAAGATAATAATGCCACTGTTGAATTTTCACACTCTTCCTTTGTTATCAAGGGCAAAGATACCAACCATAACCTCCTCCTCGGCACCCTTGAGCATGGAGTCTACTTGTGGCATCCCTCCTCCGTTCAAGCTCACCCCAGCATGTATTCTTTAGTCTCCTTGTGGCATCATAGATTAGGACACCCCTCCCCCTCTATTATCTCTAGTTTACATAAACATATTTCTGTTTCAGTTCCTTTTAAATATTTTCCTTGTAATTCCTGAAACATTAATAAAATCCACAAGTTACCTTTCTCTGCCTCCTCTCTTATATCTCATGCTCCTCTTGAATTGATCTTCTCTGATGTTTGGACCTCACCCGTGTTATCACACGATAACTTCAAATACTATGTCATTTTTGTTGACCACTACACCAAATACATTTGGCTTTATCCACTTAAACACAAGTCATACACCTTCACTACTTTCACTCGTTTCAAAACCCTTGTTGAAAAATATATCAATCGTCCGATTCTTCAACTCTACTCGGACAATGGGGGTGAATACCTCAAACTCACTCCAACCATTACTCAAGATGGTTGTTGGGTATGCTTATTATAAACCACTCCTATTACCTAGATTTGATTGATCCCATAACCTAATTTTACTCTTTGTGGACTTTAGGATATATTGTAAGGAGTACTTGTACTTCATTTAGAATAGTCCATTTTTGTTAGTTTGTTAGGCTTAGCAGATTAGGACCCTAAATTTTCTAAGTCTGGAGATATGTGGCAAGTCCCATCCTACCGCATGAAGACATCTACCGCATGAACATGTGCTTGCCACATGGATCAACTGAACTCATATTCTCCATCAACCGTATTAACCAAGGCGACCGCATGGTTCATCCTGCCGCATGTAACCAGAGTTGAAGAATCCCAAGTTGGTTCAAACTTAACCATGGTCACACTTGTGTACTCTACCTTGGTTAGTTTAGAATGTTGCAAATTCAAATTTCAAATTTGAATACAACTGTCATCATAGTACAGTTGGACCACCATGACTCTGCAACAAAAGGACAACTCAGACTGAGCTCCAATCAGAATTCAACAGCTCATTGTCCTTCAACTTGGACCCCAAGTATCTCAAACGGCTAGTTTCTCATTCAAGGCTATAACTAGTCCTTGTGTTCTTCATTGAATATACGCTGAGATTCTAAGAGAGAAATTACTGTTGAAATTCTTGGTGATTGAAGATCATATTCAAGATTTCCAGAATCCTTCGAATCTTCAAGCACTCAACCTTCAAGTCTTCATCAAATCTCCAGCAACCTTCAAGATCAAATCTCAAGCCTCATCACTCAAGTTTCACTAGGCTCTAAAATCATATAGATTCCAAAGAGCTTTTTATTCTTACACACACACTTACCCCGATTGATCAATCACATAGATTGAATCATTAGGGATACACTGGTCTAAGTCTAGGATTTGAACTTCATAAAAATAGGTGTTGATTCATATACTTCATCTATGTAATCTGTACTCAAGAATCAATATATACCTCATTCAAAATCCAAGACTGACCATCTTGGTAAAGGACGTAGATCTTTTAACAGATCGAACCTTTCCAAATCATTGTGTTCTTTACTTACTGCACTTTACCTTTCTGCAAATTTACTTTAAGTCTTGTTCATCTTGTTCATATTGTTCTTCACTTGTTCATATTAATCTTGTTTGTCTTTTTAGTGTTCGATCTTTCAGATTTAAGAACAATTGTGAATTCTGTGTTTGTTCACCTCATTGCCTTAGCTAAAATCTGACTAACTTATCATTTGCCAAAAATCTCTAAGACACAAGTTTTCAATCTCTCAACCTACCTCACTTTAACCTACCGCACTCATACCTACCGCATATACATCTACCGCACTACCTACCGCAAACAAACCTACCGCATTTAACTTATCAAAACCAACTCTTAATTTGTTTCAACGAAAACTTCCGCTGTGCATTTTATACTTGACCGCGTGGTATTTCATCTACCGCAAAATTCAAGTGTAAGCATAATTGAATTTTGAAAAAGGGTTGAAATTTTAAATAGGCTATTCACCCCCCCTCTAGCCTCTTTTCATACCCTTGTTGTGTCTCTGGGACCAACAAGTGGTATCAGAGCAAACACCTTTATAAAACTTCTGTTTTTCAAGCTTAACAGCTTGGGTGCCGATTCAAAATGGCAAGTCAGAAAACTATGGCAACGGTTAACTTCACTCACGTTCCAGCGTTCGACGAAGATAATTTTGACGTATGGAAGCACAGCATTCTAACTCAGTTCTACTCCATGGACGAGCAACTTGGTTATTGTCTTACCATTGGACCATACTTCCCAATGAAAGCTAATCCGAATCCAGAAACCAATGCAGACATACCATCAATCAAGAAACCAAAAGCTGAATGGACCGATGAAGAGAAAAGACTAGTTGGAATGGATGTGAAAGCAAAGAGCATACTCCTAAGTACCTTGAGTACGTCTCAACGTCGACAAATCATGGAATGTGCTACAGCTAAAGAACTTTGGGATGCAATTGAAGATTACATCGAAGGAGATCAAGCTTGCAAGGAAAGCAAAAAGTTTGCAATTCAAAGAAGATTCAACAACTTTGCTAAGATCCCCGGTGAATCACTAAGAGCCACTTATGATCATTATTGTGAGATCGTGAGTACTTATACAACACTCGGAAAGAAGCTTACCAAGAAAGAAATCAATGTTAATTTTCTTGCCGCTCTTGGTTCACAATATCTACACAAAGGAAACACTCTTGAAGATACCAAGCTACTAGATGATATGTCTCTCAGAAGCCTCTATGCCAACCTCAAGGTCTTTGATATCAAGCTTAACAACATTGCTGAAATGGAAGGAAAAACAAAGAGCTTATCATTGGTTGCTCAAAAGGAAGAAGTGATCGAGGAAGAAGATCCAAAAATCTCCACATCAGATTTACTTGATATGGATGATGATGATTTTGCTATGTTCGTGAAAAGATTCCAAAAGTTCAGAATGACAGCAAGACCCGGATCAACAAGCAAAGCTCCAACAGGGTTTTCAAGGAGCAGCCCTTCAAAGAAGAAAGAGAACTTCAACTTCTCCAAGAAGAAAGAAGATCTTGTTTGTTTTAATTGCAGGAAACCGGGTCACTTCGCATCAGAATGTCCAATTCCCAAGTATGAGTATATGAAGAAGAAAAGTAACTTTAATCCAAGGTATTCAAAGCAAAAGGGAATGATGGCTGAAGAAGACTCTACCTCAAAAGAGTTAGCTACTTGGATAGAGTCAGACTCTGATGAAAGCGATGAGGATTCTGAAGAAGGTCACATCTGTTTGGTCGTTTAGTCCGATGATGAGGATGATAATAAAAGTCGTCTCTCACCAAATGCAAAACCTAAACGGATAAGTTATACGGCCGATGAACTTGCTGAAAAAGGATTCCTAACTCTGGTTCAAAAGAATGGTGATCTTCTATTTTCAAGATGTGATGTGAGTGCAGCAAAGAAAGCTCTACTAAATCCCAAAGTGAAGGAAGTTCTGTCTACCACACCTCAAGTCAAGTTTGACATTTCCCCTGATGAACAAGAAAAGATGTTCATGAAAGCTGAACAGGTAATTAGTAAGTTTTCTGGCATGAAGGAAGCTTTAGCACTTTCAACTGAAGATATTTCCCAGCTTAAGACGGAGAAATCTCTACTAAGATCTGAACTCACCCTCCTTAAGGAGCAGATCAAGAGCATGACTCCTCTTACTGATCGAAACCGTTTCTTAGAAGAACAAAATGCTATATTTAAAGTTAAAAGCGATGAATTGGTTGCTGAGATAAATGATCTTAAAAGGATTACTAATGAGTGGACCAATTCTCGTGTCACTATGGAACAAATCTTAGAATCCCAAAAGCCTAGTGGTGATAAGGAAGGCTTAGGATTTCAAACTAGTGACAACTTTAAATGTGCATCTTGTTGTGAAAGAGATGAGAAATTTACCCAGCAAACTTTGGAAGGGTCGAAGGCTAAACATCATGTTTCAAAGGGTGTAGGACAAGAACCAAAGAAGAAACTAGAATTCAACTATGTCTACCCTAAGAAACAAACTGGCAAGGAAAAGTTGAAAGGTATTGCCATGGATGAACCTACCGCAGAGGCTTCCTCTAGCAAGGTAGATGGTGCTCCCTACCGCGTGATCTTGCCGCGAGGTCAACCGACCGCACCAAGAAAGATGGCTACCGCATGGAAACTGTTGGGTTTCGATGTAACAAGCGCAGCGGAAATTTAGCATTTAAAATTTTGAAACCCAAAGCCCATAGATCCATTCATATGATTAAATCAAATATCATAACATGAATAGAGGAAAGACTAACCCTTGATGACTTTGAATTTGGTCTTTAAACTTGGTGGAGATATTGAAGCTTGATCACGAAGAAAGCACGAACACGAACTTTGAAGATGATGAGCTTTACCCTCTAGCGGTATCCACACCACGAACGAATATCAAGAACACTTCTTGATCTTGGTTGCTAGACCAACAACTATGAAACACACTTTCACAATTGATATGACTATATGGAATTTTTCTTTTGTGTATTATTTTGTTCTTCAACCAAGGATGTCTTAGAACAAAATAAAACCTCTCTCAAACTCTTTGGAGACTCACAAAAGGCTATGGCTGAAGTTCTGGCCGAAATCATCCTTTTATACACAAGCAAGACCTATTCCAAATAGGAACCTTGTGTCAAAAGACATTCCAAATCGAATTAGGAAAGTGCCAGCCGACAGTACTGTGCGGTCGCCCAAAATTAGCTGTGCGGTCGCCCAACTTTGGGCGGTCGCCCAGTGCCTTTTGGGCGGTCGCCCACTAGGCCAGAAAAGCTGATAAATTCCTTTTTAGTCCTTTTAAAGATTCGTTCTATTGTGTGTGACCCTCTAGGATTATACTAAGTTGGCAATGGGTTCAAACATGAAACCATAAGATATGATTAGGTTCTAGCAAACCGTCATACCTACCCAAATAGTATAACTAGATACAAGTTCGCATTCCTTTTAGAACATGTCATAATCCCTTTGTCCACGATGTCATTGAACACAAGTCATGGTCAACAAGTCAACTTGTCTTTGTTCAATACTTTCTCGATTCCGAATATGTTGATAATCCAAATGACATTGATCCAATCAATTCACTTGAGTCCGGCCGAACATTTCATCAACATCATTCCTACGAGAGGCCCAAGATTGACATCTCTCCGTAGAGGGACAAATCCATTTAGCTTATTACTCTTCCTTACTTGAATCCGATTATGCCAATCATACCCTTTATAACTACCCGGTTAAAGGTAGCGTTTGAATATGTCAAACATAATGTTCATCAAGTGGAAGACTATAATAACTTCATGTCTAAGAATTCGAATGACATAACTAATATGAGATATATGTTCGACATAGACCATGACATAAATCTCATACAGCGGGTCATGTCCAGTACCTTGTTCCAAACAAGTACCCATAAATCTAACATGATCATCCCATGATCATTTAGCCTTTATACTAGTGCTTAACAAGTACTAGGGATGGAGATTATTATAAGTAAACATGAACAACAATAATAATCAAAACATTTGTTGGTCCCTAAAGGGGAACCAAGGGTGTGAAAATCACTAGAGGGGGGGTAAATAGCGTTTTAAAATTCTTTTCAAACCCTTTTGCAATTCAATGGCAGATGCGCACAACTCTTATTTTGGCTAAGTATAGCGCGCGGTAAAAGTGTGAAATGCACAGCGGAAATTTAAAGCAGCTCTGCGCAGGGTATACTGCGCAGAGATAAAAAACGCACGCGCTAAGTAAGAGGCTAAAGAGTGGTGCAAAATGGGATTCTAAAGCAAATGAGCAATAACAATTACAACATCAAAGAGTGGCAATCTGAAAGATCAAACAAAGCAGTTCATAAAAGGTTAAGCAGGGAATATGCAATAAGTAATGAACACGCTATTTGGAGAGGTTCGATCGATGAAAGATCTACATCCTCTACCAAGATGGTTAGTCTTGGATTTCTAATGGAGATCTTATTATATGAGAGAGTATTACAAATTACAACATTTGAGCTCAATACTAACTCAAGATCTATTATCTATGAAGAACAAATCCTAGACTAAACCGGTGTATCTCAAGAAGTTAGATCAAAATGATCAAAGCTTCAAGAGGTGTGTGTGTGACAGAAATTCTGGGCTCTATGAATATGAAATATGAAGAGCATCATAAATTCTGGTGATATAGGCTTTGTGATATGAGCAGGAGTTTTAAAGGTTTGAAGATCTTGAAGGCTGTTCTAAAGAATCTGGAAAAACTAAGCAGCAGTCTTCAGATCTTCATAGTTTTTCAGTGAAGCATAAAACTCGAGCTCTGAAGCATAATGGCCAACAAGAGGAGCTTGATCAAAAAGATGATCAAGGGCCGATGAAAAGGGCTAATATCCAAAGGCAGCTTCAAGGGCAGCTTGGAAATGAAGATGAGCAGGCTATTTATAGCTGAGAGCTTGAATATAGCCGTTGGAGCTCTGAGCAAGGACAATGAGCTGGCACAAGGTGATTGGCGCGCAGCTGTCCTTTATAGCCGTTGGGGCTCTGATCAAAGATGATGACCTGGCACAATATGATTGGTGCGCAGGTATATAGAGCCGTTGGAGACTGAGCATGAAGACCAAATTCAAAAGCTTCTTCTAGAAGGTTGACAGCTGTCTTCACTTGAGATATTTCTTTGAAGCGTGTCTCCACCAATGGTTTTGCTGAGTGTGCTTATTTTGTCGTTTGTGCACACCTCAGCATTTTAATAAGCGTGCATCTTCTAAGCGTTTTCCAAGCTTTCTAGAATGTGAGATCAGGAGATGAGGAGCTTGACCAAGGTTGTGTCCGCGCACAAAGGCATGCGCATTGCCGGCGCGCATGGATTCAGCGCATGAGCAGCATGCGCACCATGCTTGGTCACAAAGAGATCTCTTGAGAGTTTAGTAAGAAATATCTTGAAAATTGAGCAGGGTCAAGGTCTGCGCAAAGATATCTATGCGCAGTGGCGACCTGCGCAGAGAACATTCTGCGTAGCGAAATGAATCCTTGCTTAGGAAATCTTCGATCTTTTAAAGCTTCAAGTCCTATCATCTAAGCCTATACTATAAAAAGGACTTAGCTAAAGATTGAAGTTATAAACTTCTTTACATGAGGTCCTAAAGTCCGTAAAAATACTTATAGGTGATGGTATCAATCAATTCTAACAAATGTAGGAGGGTTAAGTGATAAGCATACCCAACAATCTCCCCCTAAATGATTGATGCCATTACCTACTATAGCAAAGGCAATTCATTGTACTTGATAATAACATGTCCATAAGAATGAGAATGGTAAATCATGCCTCAAGTCAATGCACACACTAGCCAGTGCTATAGATTTCTAATCTATCCAAAAAAAAAAACTTACAAGATAGGAAAGATAGAAATGTCATTCAGAGCATACAAATAATGTGAGATGAAGTTTTAAGTATGCGTTTAAACTGAATGTTTAAACATCATGCGTAGAAGACATGAGCAGTTAAGATTATGCGCATGAGTTTAAGTAATAATGCATTCAATGTTCGACAAACGAATGATTTGAATTGAACAAGGTTTTTGTGAAAGCTTTATGATGCATTCTTCTCATTAAAACTTTGAAGGATTGACTGTTACAGATTACAAGTTTTAAAGAGGGAAATCAAAAGAGGTGCGCACAAAAACAGAAGCGCACAAAATAAAAGCGCATAAAAAAAACATACTGCGCAACGAGAATCAAAAAGGTTCCAAAAAAAAATAACAAAATACTTACAGAGGAAATCTAATCTAAGTTGATCCGTTGCAGGGCTTCGCGCATCTCATTCTGAAGACCGTTGAATTTGTTCATGAGTTCCACCTTT
Source organism: Campanula takesimana (assembly GCA_026119855.1). Classification (NCBI taxonomy): domain Eukaryota; kingdom Viridiplantae; phylum Streptophyta; class Magnoliopsida; order Asterales; family Campanulaceae; genus Campanula; species Campanula takesimana. Next base: position 88,695 of record JAOWBW010000598.1, read on the forward strand.
AAATTTTGAAATTTATCCTGGAACTCCACAGCTTTTCCAACATAAGTGTTCATTCCTCTGCGCATATCAGCGTTGTCATCCACTAGCTCTCTGAACCTTGCTCTGCTGTCCGTCAGGATGGTAGTTTGCGTAGCTTCTAATCTTGAGTCGGTATGGAGGCGCTGAGTGTTGACGCTTGCTTGAATGTCTAACATTGCGTATTCAAATTTGTCGTTGAACGCCAAAGAAAAATCTGTCATGGACTTAGCAATGCATCGACGCACTTCTTCAATATTATGCGTAGAGCCTCCTTGTTCAATCTTCTCTATCTGAGCCTGCATCTGAGCTTGAAGGTCATCAAATCCTCTATGTAACCCATCTGCAAGGGTTTTCTTGAGCTTTTTCAGAATGTCCCTGAGTCCACCATCATGCGCTCCAAAGGTGCACACATTTTTGAGTTGTGCGCTGACATTTTCAAGCTGAGCGTTGATGGATTGCAGGGAGTCCAGGATAAGATGTTCCAAAGTTATAGGAACTTTTTCTTGCGCAGGCTCAGATGGACTTGCCTTTGCTTTAGCAGTCTCCGTGCTTTCCTTTGCCTTTGCTTCTTCTTTGGAAGCTTTCTCCCCCTTAATGGTATCAATCTCCAAACGCTGCATATCAAGACGATATAATAAAGCAGTTTGAGCAGTAAGGAGTTGATTAAGCTGCAGCTGCGTAGCGACTTGATTCGCTTGAACAGAATGCAAGCTCTGCACGATCTGGCGCAGCTCAGCTGAAGAGGTAGGAGGAGTCTCAGGGGCTGAAGATGGAGGTTGAACTGGAGAAGAATCACTGCTGTCGGTGGCTGCGGAACTAGTGCGGCGCTTCTTCAATCCTTTAGCACTGCTGCGCACCTTCTGCTTGAGACGAGAAGAGGTATGTACGATATCAGCACTGGGGATGGCTTCTTGAGAGGCTTTGTGCATTTGCTCCCCCTCAACAGCATCATCATCCGAATCACCACGGAAAGCAGCCTTGCGCTTCATAGTGGTTGGCTTTGAGGGAGCAGGCGCTGGAATGCTGGTAGGATCTGCCTCTTTGATAGAAATCCCTTTGGTGGATTGAACCAAAGGAATATCCTTGAGCTTTTTGCTACTGGGCTGAGCAATGCCCTTCCCCTTGCGATTGTACGCTTCTTCTGCGGTCTCTTGTGCAGCATCCGTTGAAGATCTTCCTGCACTCTTCTTGGATTTGACCACAGGAATTGGGCCTATCCAGGGTTCCTTGTTGGGAGCGGCATCAGACAGCCAGATTTCATAGTAATCGGCGTTGCCTATCTCACTGCGCAAATTCTGAAGGTGTACTCTGGAATAGTACTTTGCGTCGCAAGACTGCTTCTTGATTGACTTTTCTTCAACATAGGTGGCCAATTCACCATAAGTCAATAGGAGTTTGGTTAGCAGTCTGCAGTGAGTTCGGTACTTGGTCTTCCCTGCGTTCAGCTTCTTCTCATAGCTGGTCATCCCCTTCACAATCTCATTGAATATTATCTGCGGCCAGTCTAGTTGATCTTCGTTGAAGATGGCTGCGCAGTATTCCTACTGCTTAGAGATGAAATGTCCATTATTTCCATTTTTGCAGTTGAGGGAATCTCCAATTAGGGTGCACAGGTGATACATCACCTCACCAAATTCCTTTCTATTATACATTGGCCACTTCTTGTTGAGAGAAGGGATGCCAATGAGCTTCTGTGCAAGCGCGTTTTGATGAGCCTCATCATAGTTGACTGAAGAACTATCAACGTTGAAGTTTAGGAGGCTGCGAATGTGATTGGGGTGAACCATTATATCACAGCGCTGAACGGTGGCCATGATCATTTCTGTTGTCTTGCCTTCAAGTTGTGCAGGAATAACTCTTGCGGTCCTGAAGAATTCATCTAACAGAGCAGGCACTATGAAGGATTGCTCAAGAGTGAATAATGGAAGAATGCCGGAGGTGCTGAGAAGATGAAGCAGATGACGACCAATCGCATCTAAAGAGAGATCTGCCTGAATAAGTTCCCAACCCAGAATGAAGTAAACGTGTCCCTGCGTAAAACAATAGATAGAATTAGACACCCTATTGCTTATGGAGCTGTGCGCATATGCAAGTAATGCAGATATACCTTGGCGCAAGTTCCATAAAAAGAAATTATGCGCAGAAAATAGAGGGTGCGCAATAAATAAGAATGCATACGCAGAGGGATCGTGCGCACAGAAAATAAATATTAGTAAAGAAGTGTGCGCAGAGAAATAGATACACCTATATGCGCAGAAAGCCATGCGCAGGAAACTGTGCGCAGAGCACAAAGAAAAAAAGGGGTGAATAATAGACTAAATATAAAAAATAATTAAGAACATGAAGAACACCCAAAAACACAGAAAAACAAAAGTTGACAAAATTTAACAAAAAGTACATCGAAATGACGGCGTGAACAGGACGAAGTCAACCATGTAAAAAGTATGGTCAACGACATTAAAACAAACCCAGAAATTCAGAAAAACGGTTCGTCTGCCAAGGAAGTTACGAAGCACAGAAATTGACGAAAAACATATGTAACGACCATTGATCATGAAATAAACTACATGAAAGAATAGATCAAGCAAATGCGAACACAACACAACGATCGATTTCAAAAATGATCAGTAAATAAGGGAGAAATCGAAAAAGGGAGTCTTGAGACCTCCAAGAACAACAACGGCGAAAAAAAATAAGGAGTTATAGTGAAACATACCATGTCTTTGACGGTTGGATGCCTTGATTGTCGTTCTACTTCTTCTTCGTGAGAGTTTCCAGAGTGCGAAGAAGAGTCGGAGATGATGATTTCTGGTTGAGTTTTAGTTTTCTTAGGAGCTATTGAAATGGTTTAGAAAGAAGGAAGGTTGAGGTTGAAGATAACGAATAGGAAATGAGAGATGAGGGTTTAGAGCAGAGGTTAGAAAGAGAGTGAGAAAATTTAGAGGGAAGAGAGAAGTAGAGAGAGAAACGGTTTAAGTAGGGAAGGAGAAGTTAGGCGCACGATAGCTAATAAAAGTTTGAGAAAATGTGCAGTGGCGCAGGATAGTAATACCACGTGTCACAAAAGGGAACGCGCGTGCGCAGGCCTATGCACGCGTGTGCTTGTGAAGTCCTAAGCCGGTCACTGTCAAGTCGACTTCCTCATAAATGGTGAGTCAGTGAAAGGACGGGCGCACGTTAGCAGAGTGACGTGGCCGAATGGGGAATGCGCGTGCGCAGTCTTTGCGCGCGCGTGTGTCAGCGAAAAGAGGATGACGGCTGTCGCATCACGTTCCTCATTAAATGGTGAGCAGACATACGTGAGATACGCTGTCATTAATTGCAGTTTGCATTAAATGACAATGGGACATGCGCAAGGGTAAAAAGGTAATTTTCCAAGAAAATTCAAAAAATAAAAGCGCGGGAAAATTTGAATTACACAAGTACCCTTGTGACTCAGCGTTGACTTTTCAGTCAAGGACCTATGTGCAAAATCTAATGAATAGAACACTTACCTGCGGTCCATGATGATTTGCGCATGGATAGTCATGCGCAGCGCATTGATAGCGCAGAGATTCCATAAATCTCAGAACTGTTGTTTCATGCGCAGACAGTTGTTTGCGCAAGAGTTGCATAGGGCGCATGAAACTTAACCTATTTTGCACACTTTATCAAGCAAATACATTAGTATTAATAAATCATATGGACAAGTTAGCTAAGATTAAGCATTTCCATTTTCTCCTTTCAAGAGATCACTTGTTAATTTGAGGAGATGATATTAGATGTTGATGATCTTGGTAATAGTGCTTGGCAGGATTGGAAACTGCTATGGTGGACATATTATCGCAGAGAGTTGGATAATTCTCATCATGAATCCCAAAGTCCACAGGTTGTTGCTTCATCCATAAGATTTGGCAGCAGCAGCTTTTACCAGCAATATATTCTGCTTCAGTAGTGGAGATGGACACAGCAGCTTGTCTCTTGCTTGCCCATGCTAAGTCGATTTCCAAGGAAATGACCAGTTCCACTTGTGCTCTTCCTGTTAATTGTGCACGCTGCGTAGTCCGCATCTGAATAACCTACAAGTTTAAAGTTCGAATCTTTGGTGTACCAAAGTCCAAGGTTAACAGAGCTAAAAATATATCTAATATTTTTTACGTCAGTTATCTGCGCTTCAGAAGAATTAGCGATAGTGCGCACAGATCCAGTCAACATAATATCTTGGCCAGCTAGCAGAAGATAAAGGAGAGTTAGTCATACCTAGATATAGTCTGATCAACTTTACCTTTTAAGTATGTTAAATTTGTTGCTTGTGGCCTATTGGAGTGTTGTATGCTTTAGCATTCAAGTCCAAACTTCTTGATTAAGTTCCTAGTGTACTTGACTTGATTTGCGAAGATGCCATCATTCAATTGCATGATTTGAAGCCCGAGGAAGAATGTGAGTTCTCCCATCATGCTCATTTCAAACCAGCTTTTCATTTGCTTTTCAAAGCGCTTACAAAGAGACTCATTAGTAGAACCAAATATAATATCATCGACAAAAATTTGAACAAGTAAAGAATGATCATTATACTTGGTAATAAAAAGAGTTATATCGATTTTACCGCACTTGAAGCCTTTCTCTAGTAGGAATTGATAGCGTATCGTACCATGCTCTTGGAGATTGCTTAAGACCATACAAAGCTTTCTTGCTTTGATTCTGTGATTCTTCCATTCTTATCCATCTTGTTTCCGAACACCCATTGAAGCGCTAAATATTGGATGAGCTTTTCTTGCACTTCTTGGATAGCATCGATCCATCTTAAAACATGGAGCACTCTATCAATCTTCTTTGATCCGACATGAGAGATAAACGAATGCTACACCGCAAAGTTTGATGCTCTTGATGTGCGAATCCCTATATTGTGATGATAGGAATACGAAGATCAATGGGTATTTTATTTATTTCAGCATCACGATCATTTAAAGGTGATTTGTTGAAGTGGAGAAACATCATGCGCAGGAGGTGTTTGCGCATCAGGAGTTGCAACTTCAGGCGCAGCATTTATAGTATGCGCATGAGATGGACTGATTCTGAATCTGCTTGATCTATGTCCTGCGCAGGAATAGAATTACTGCGCACCTGTCTAAAAAGCTCAGCAGAGTCATCAGAATCATTGGGAGCCAAATGTGGCTCAAGGAGAGAATGCTTATCAAAAAATAGCATGTACAGATACTAAAATGACTAGAGATTTATCTTATTAAGATCATGAAAAGCTTATAGAATGATTGGCATACCCAACGAGAATACCTTCATCTGCTTTGGCGTCGAATTTTATCTCAATAGCGTTTGCAGCCAAAGAATTTGAAGAAAGCAATGTTGGGCGCTTTCTCTCTCTCCATAGATCGTATGGAGTATAGATGTAGGCTTTGTTGATGAGGAATCTTATTCTGAGTAAAGCATGCACCAATGACAGCTTTTTCCCATAAATACATTTAGAAGTACTGCTTCTACTATCATTGTCTATCCATCCTCAATCAACAAGCGATTCTTTCCACAACGCTATTTTGTTGTGGAACTCCAGCAGCAGAGAAATTGTGAAGAATACCATTTGTTGGTTCTTGTTGGTTCTCACAATATTGAGCGACATCGTTGTTCATAAATTCTGTTCCATTGAAGTGTCGAACTCTATTGATGTCTTCTATGTTTGGAGATTAAGGAGAACAACCAGGATATCATAGAGATACCACAGGTTGGTCCAAAGCTTTGCGGTAGTGAGCGGTCCAAACATATGAGGTGAAGCGGATGTAAGCGTTTTGACATTGGAGCAATCTTGCTGGAGGAAAACTGCTCAGGCTGCTTACTAAGCTGGCATGGTGCTTATACCATTGCTAGCTGCTTTCACTTAAGCTTATTGCTACAAAACAAGGATTAGTAATAGAAATTATAGCGGTAAGATCAAATAGATTAGAAATTGGTCTTACGAGTCCTTGTGAGCAAAGTTAGTCCAGAAACGCCATTTTTGATGTAACATAGCGTTGAAGAGATGGCATTCCAGAACTTTATCTCATAATTGTGATATGGAGAGCAGGTTGCTTGAGACTTAATCTTTTATGATTAGTCCAAATCCAATTATGTGCCCTTTGTTGTTGTCACCATATATTACTGAGTGATCTCTTCCTTCGTGCGCACCTTTAAGAGTGTTGATATCTCTAGTAGTGTCTAGAATCCACTGTCGATATCAACTGAGCTTGAGAGAGCGCAGTGAAGTAGATCTTTTCTTCTTGTTGAAACATTAACTTGCGCTCTACAGCAGAGTTATCTTTTAAGATCAGCACACTTTGAGAGATTCCTTGCGCGGCTGCGGAGTTGGTGATTCTGTCTGCTTGGTGAAAGTGTCCCGTTTCCACTAGAGTGAAGGGATCTTTCTTTGATTGTCCTTGGCGCATGCTCAGGTTCCATTTCAGAAACAACTTTTGAATCATTGTCAGCATTTGCCACTAAGCAGAGTAGTCCACCCTCAGGATCAGCATAGTTGTTTTCAGTGTCAAGTCTTAGAGTCCTTAGCTCCTTCTCTGCGCAGTTCTCTTCATCAACCATTCTGCACTGCTTTGATGCTTTGTGCGCAGGGTTGCTTTTCCTTGTACTCAAATTTTGGCGAAGGCATTGAAGCGTAATGTCCTGGCTTTCTGCAGTAAACTAAGTCATCTTTCTTTGAGTCTCTATGAGAGAGAATAGGAGGTTTGCTTAAGGATCCACCAAGTTTGGAGAACTTTCTGAATTTGATATGAGGTTTGAGCAGGCGCAGGAATAAGTGAAAAGTTAGCCATTGCCCTAGATTTTTGAAGCCATATGGAATCGGCACCCAAGCTGTTAAGCTTGAAAAACAAAACAAGTTTTATGAAGGTGTTTCTCTGATACCACTTGTTGGTCCCTAAAGGGGCAACAAGGGTGTGAAAATCACTAGAGGGGGGGGGTGAATAGCGTTTTAAAATTCTTTTCAAACCCTTTTGCAATTCAATGGCAGATGCGCACAACTCTTATTTTGGCTAAGTATAGCGCGCGGTAAGAGTGTGAAATGCACAGCGGAAATTTAAAGCAGCTCTGCGCAGGGTATACTGCGCAGAGATAAAAAAACGCACGCGCTAAGTAAGAGGCTAAAGAGTGGCGCAAAATGGGATTCTAAGGCAAATGAGCAATAACAATTACAACATCAAAGAGTGGCAATCTGAAAGATCAAACAAAGCAGTTCGTAAAAGGTTAAGCAGGGAATATGCAATAAGTAATGAACACGCTATTTGGAGAGGTTCGATCGATGAAAGATCTACATCCTCTACCAAGATGGTTAGTCTTGGATTTCTAATGGAGATCTTATTATATGAGAGAGTATTACAAATTACAACATTTGAGCTCAATACTAACTCAAGATCTATTATCTATGAAGAACAAATCCTAGACTAAACCGGTGTATCTCAAGAAGTTAGATCAAAATGATCAAAGCTTCAAGAGGTGTGTATGTGACAGAAATTCTGGGCTCTATGAATATGAAAGATGAAGAGCACCAAGAATTCTGGTGATATAGGCTTTGTGATATGAGCAGGAGTTTTGAAGGTTTGAAGATCTTGAAGGCTGTTCTAAAGAATCTGGAAAAACTAAGCAGCAGTCTTCAGATCTTCATAGTTTTTCAGTGAAGCATAAAACTCGAGCTCTGAAGCATAATGGCCAACAAAAGGAGCTTGATCAAAAAGATGATCAAGGGCCGATGAAAAGGGCTAATATCCAAAGGCAGTTTCAAGGGCAGCTTGGAAATGAAGATGAGCAGGCTATTTATAGCTGAGAGCTTGAATATAGCCGTTGGAGCTCTGAGCAAGGACAATGAGCTGGCACAAGGTGATTGGCGCGCAGCTGTCCTTTATAGCCGTTGGGGCTCTGATCAAAGATGATGACCTGGCACAATATGATTGGTGCGCAGGTATATAGAGCCGTTGGAGACTGAGCATGAAGACCAAATTCAAAAGCTTCTTCTAGAAGGTTGACAGCTGTCTTCACTTGAGATATTTCTTTGAAGCGTGTCTCCACCAATGGTTTTGCTGAGTGTGCTTATTTTGTCGTTTGTGCACACCTCAGCATTTTAATAAGCGTGCATCTTCTAAGCATTTCCCAAGCTTTCTAGAATATGAGATCAGGAGATGAGGAGCTTGACCAAGGTTGTGTCCGCGCACAAAGGCATGCGCATTGCCGGCGCGCATGGATTCAGCGCATGAGCAGCATGCGCATGGATTCAGTGATGAACTTCTTAATCCAAACAGCTTCCTTTGCAGCATCCGATGCAGCAATATACTCAGCTTCTGTTGTAGAATCAGCGGTTGTACTTTGCTTGGAACTCTTCCAGCTTACACCTCCACCATTTAACATAAACACAAAACCCGATTGCGATCGGCTATCATCTTTGTCGGTTTGGAAGCTTGCATCCGTGTAAGCATTTACAACGAGATCATCTTCCATTCCTCCATAGACCAAAAACGAGTCTTTAGTTCTTCTCAAGTACTTAAGAATCGCTTTTACAGCTATCCAGTGATTTTCGCCAGGGTCGGATTGGTATCTACTTGTCATGCTCAAAGCATAAGATACATCCGGCCTAGTACAAATCATGGCATACATGATGGACCCAATTGCCGAAGCATATGGAACATCATTCATTTTCTCACGCTCATCGTTTGTCTTAGGACATTGAGTCTTGCTTAGAGAAACTCCATGTAACACTGGCAAGGTGCCTCTCTTAGAATTTTCCATACGAAATCTTCTAATGACCTTGTCAATGTATGTACTTTGGCTTAAACCAAGTAGCCTCCTTATCTATCTCTATAGATCTTAATGCCAAGTATATATGCGGCTTCACCCATATCTTTCATTGCAAAACACTTTCCTAACCAAGTCTTCACAGACTGAAGTGTAGGAATGTCGTTTCCAATGAGTAATATGTCATCCACATATAAAATAAGGAATATCACTATGCTCCCACTAATCTTCTTGTATACACAAGGCGCATCTTCGTTCTTGATGAAACCAAACTCTTTGACCGATTCATCAAAACGGAGATTCCAACTCCTAGAAGCTTGCTTCAATCCATAGATGGATCTCTGCAATTTGCATACTTTAGAATCTTGTTCAAAACCTTCTGGTTGTGTCATATACACATCCTCTTGGAGTTTTCCATTTAGGAAAGCGGTTTTGACGTCCATTTGCCATATTTCATAGTCATGATATGCAGCAATGGCAAGCAAAATTCTTATAGATTTGATCATTGCTGCGGGTGAAAAGGTCTCATCATAGTCAATACCATGAACTTGCCTATAACCCTTCACTACAAGTCTAGCTTTGTAAGTATGCACCTTCCCATCTATGTCAGTCTTCTTCTTGAAGACCCATTTGCATCCTATGGTTTTTACACCTTCGGATGCATCAATCAAATTCCAAACTTGATTGTCTTGCATGGATTGCAATTCGGATTCCATGGCTCCAAGCCACTTGTCCGAATCAGGAGAAGACATCGCCTCTTGGTAGGTTGACGGTTCATCATTCTCAATGATTTCTACCTCATTACTATCCGTTACGAGATATCCATATCTCTCGGGCTCGGATCGTAACCTACTAGATCTGCGAGTGGCTTGTGTATTTTGAACAGGTTCCACAACTCCTTGTGGTTCTTGTTCTTGTTCCACTATTGGTTCAATGATATTTTCTGGGTCTCGAATTTCTTCAAGATTTATTTTACTCCCACTGATTTCTTTGGAGAGAAACTCTTTCTCTAGAAAGACACCAGTTCGGGCAACAAATACTTTGTTGCCCTCACGGTTGTAAAACTAATATCCTCTAGTTTCCTTAGGATATCCCACGAAAATACATTTATCAGATTTGTGTGCAAGTTTGTCTGAGACAAGTCTTTTGACAAAAGCTTCACAACCCCAAATCTTCATGAAAGATAAACAAGTTTTCTTTCCGCTCCACATCTCATACGGAGTCTTTTGAACCGATTTAGTTGGAACACGATTTAGCGTGAAAGCAGCTGTTTCTAGAGCGTAACCCCAAAAGGATATTGGAAGATCAACTTGGCTCATCATTGATCGAACCATATCTAACAAAGTCCGATTTCTCCTCTCGGACACACCATTCCATTGTGGCGTTCCAGGTGGAGTCAATTGTGAAACTATTCCACAATTCTTTAGATGATCATCAAATTCTTGACTCAAGTATTCTCCACCACGATCTGATCGAAGTGCCTTGATACTTTTGCCAAGTTGTTTTTCTACTTCATTTTGAAATATTCTAAATATCTCAAATGCTTCACTCTTATGTTTCATTAGGTAAACATACCCAAATCTACTATAATCATCAGTGAAGGTTATGAAGTATTGAAATCCTCCCCTAGCATTGCTACTTAATGGTCCGCATACATCGGAATGTATCAACCCCAATAAGTCACTTGCCCATTCACCTAGCTTGGTAAACGGTGTCTTAGTCATTTTTCCAAGAAGACACGACTCACAAGTATCATATGACTCTAAGTCACATGAAACCAAAAGTCCGTCCCCATGGAGTTTTGAGATACGCTTCTCATTAATATGACCGAGACGGCAATGCCACAAGTAAGTCTGATTTACATCATTAGGTTTAGATTTCTTATTTACATGATAGACATTGTCATTATTTGCATTCTTGACATCCAAGATATAAAGGCCATTAAATGAATTAGCAATACCATAAAGCACATCATTTAAATAAATAGAAAATTTCTTATTCTCAATAAGAAACTTAAAACCTTCATTATCCAAACAAGAAATTGAAATAATATTTCTACTTAAATCCGGAACATAATAACAATTGTTCAGAACAAGAATTAATCCGGAAGGTAAAGTGACTTCATAAGTCCCTACGGCTAATGCAACAACTCTTGCTCCATTCCCCACGCGTAGGTCTACTTCACCCTCTTTAAGTAGTCTCCTATTCTTTAGACCCTGCACATTTAGACAAATGTGAGAACCACATCCGGTATCCAATACCCAAGAATCAGTGGTAGAAAGGAGAATATCTATCATATAGATACCTGAAGTTGACGCAGCCTTGCTGCCCTTCTTCTTATTTTTCTCTTCCAAGAAAGCCTTGCAATTACGTTTCCAATGACCAATTTCTTGACAATGGAAACAGATTGCATCCTTTTGTGAATCAGGTTTTGCCTCAGAAGCCTTGGCAACCTTTGCCTTGCTTATTTTGGGTTTGACAACTTTCTTACCCTTTCCTTTGGCACTAGCCTTCTTCCCATCATGAACCAAGAGCACGGGAGAATCTTTCTCCACAATTTTCATCTCTGCAGTTTTGAGCATCCCATGCAACTCAGAGATATTCTTATCCATTCCATGCATGTTATAATTCATCACAAACTGATTATAACTTTTAGGTAATGAATTAAGAATGAGATCCGTGGCTAGCTCCAATGGGATTGGATAGCCAAGTTTCTCAAGGTGCTCTACATAACCTTTCATTTTAAGAAAGTGAGGACTCACTTGTTGCCCTTCATTCATTTTACAAGTAGTGAATGCAACAATGGTCTTGTACCTCTCTTGCCTAGCTTGCTCTTGAAATATGGTTCTCAACTCCACACCTATCTCATAGGCTTCCAAATGTTCCAAACTTTGTTGGAGTTTTGAACACATAGCAGCAAGCATGAGACAACTTACATCTCTAGAATCATTACGATGTTTCTTGTAATTGTCTCTTTCTGCCCTAGGGGCAGTAGGCGGTGGTTCAGCAGGGAGAGGCCCATCGAGAATGTACAACTTATCTTCTTGCCTAAGAACGATTCTTATGCTACGGATCCAATCCATAAAGTTAGTACCATTCTCTTCGAGCTTATCCTTCTCAAGGATCGATCGCAACGACATTGATTGAGTGTTATTAGTCATTATCTACAAATATGCAAAATTTCCAAAATTTAATAAGTACCGATTTTTCATTAAAGAAATAATTAATGTATTTCTTCAAACAAAATACTCCCATTAAATTATATAACCTTCATATACATCCAATGTATAATATAATTTAATTGGGCTAAGATCCAACTTTAATTTAACTTTTGAGTCCACGGAGGCGGACCGCTCAAAACTAAATTAATTAGGTAGAGAATCATGTCAATCATATCCCATATGATTCTTAGATCCTTTTATGAGATTCTTTGAGAAATCCAATTTCAAAAAGCATGTTTAATCTCATCTTTTGCCTAGGCCCAAAACCGTTTTGACGCCTAATTAAGTCCAACCATTTTAAACGCGTAGGAACCATTCAATTTAATGCACCTTGCGGAGGCAAGCCCACATTAAATTAATGAACCTCATCTTGCTTATACATGAATAAAATTAATGCACTTCACGGAGGCGAACCCACATAAAGATTACACATGTATAAACAAGTGTTTTAATCATGGCATGTCAATGAAGGACTTAAAACTTTCTATGAAGGTTCTTCACATATTGCATATAACACATTTATGAGCACATAATATAAACATGTTCCACATCAAGTTTAGCCACTAAATTAATCTCCATTAATTTAAGCATGATATTCATGTGTCATTAGTTTCTCTATAATTATGAGGATGAGACTATTTCAACTTTGGTCATTATCTCCAAATCAAGACAACAAGAAGTGCGGTCGAACTAAGCCATTAGGCAACCACAATCCCGCACTAATTCAAGAAACCAAAAAAGTAGTCCATGTGGCCGAAACTAAGCAATAGATGGTCTTGATGAACGTAGGCCAATTGCATTCACAATTCCACATGGATCTCCAAACTTTGAATCAAGAACTTTGTTTCTCAATTTTAGCAATTATGAACTCTTCATAATTCTAACTTCGTTTTATCTTTGAAACTTTGATTGCGATCAATTTTGGGAAACACAATCTCGATGAACGCAGATTAGCCATCCAAAACTTGAACCAATCTAGGAATCACAAGACTAAAACAAATAGGAAAATCAAACCCCAAAATCCACACACAAACCAACTACCCAAAACCCATTCCAGATCAGCAGGTCTGGACTGGTTCTGTTACTGGCTTTGTTGAATTTTTCGAAAAATTCCAGATTCTGTTTTTGACCAAAATCAGACTTTCTGATCCCTTTGTGCGGCCGCCCAAGAAGACCTGTGCGGTCGCCCAAAAAGTGTGCGGCCGCCCAGAATCTTCTGTGCGGTCGCCCATGGCAATCAGAAGGTGCAGAATTTTCAAAGTTCGAAAATTTTGTCTCAAAATTGTTTTTCCTCGATTATTAAAACTTTGATCCAATCAAAAATTAATAATCAACAATTCTGAATCCACCATAATTTATTTATTGCGATTGAATCGTGCGATTAAAGTTGCAAAACAATAAACCACATAAAATCACATAACACATAAACATCATATATTCCAATATTCATATCATGTAAGGCACATAAACAATTTATATACACATAACATGATCTAGGTATTGAAATAATCAACATGAACGGGGCTCTGATACCACTGTTGGGTTTCGATGTAACAAGCGCAGCGGAAATTTAGCATTTAAAATTTTGAAACCCAAAGCCCATAGATCCATTCATATGATTAAATCAAATATCATAACATGAATAGAGGAAAGACTAACCCTTGATGACTTTGAATTTGGTCTTTAAACTTGGTGGAGATATTGAAGCTTGATCACGAAGAAAGCACGAACACGAACTTTAAAGATGATGAGCTTCACCCTCTAGCGGTATCCACACCACGAATGAATATCAAGAACACTTCTTGATCTTGGTTTCTAGACCAACAACTATGAAACACACTTTCACAATTGATATGACTATATGGAATTTTTCTTTTGTGTATTATTTTGTTCTTCAACCAAAGATGTCTTAGAACAAAATAAAACCTCTCTCAAACTCTTTGGAGACTCACAAAAGGCTATGGCTGAAGTTCTGGCCGAAATCATCCTTTTATACACAAGCAAGACCTATTCCAAATAGGAACCTTGTGTCAAAAGACATTCCAAATCGAATTAGGAAAGTGCCAGCCGACAGTACTGTGCGGTCGCCCAAAATTGGCTGTGCGGTCGCCCAACTTTGGGTGGTCGCCCAGTGCCTTTTGGGCGGTCGCCCACTAGGCCAGAAAAGCTGATAAATTCCTTTTTAGTCCTTTTAAAGATTCGTTCTATTGTGTGTGACCCTCTAGGATTATACTAAGTTGGCAATGGGTTCAAACATGAAACCATAAGATATGATTAGGTTCCAGCAATCCGTCATACCTACCCAAATAGTATAACTAGATACAAGTTCGCATTCCTTTTAGAACATGTCATAATCCCTTTGTCCACGATGTCATTGAACACAAGTCATGGTCAACAAGTCAACTTGTCTTTGTTCAATACTTTCTCGATTCTGAATATGTTGATAATCCAAATGACATTGATCCAATCAATTCACTTGAGTCCGGCCGAAGATTTCATCAACATCATTCCTACGAAAGGCCCAAGCTTGACATCTCTCCGTAGAGGGACAAATCCATTTAGCTTATTACTCTTCCTTACTTGAATCCGATTATGCCAATCATACCCTTTATAACTACCCGGTTAAAGGTAGCGTTTGAATATGTCAAACATAATGTTCATCAAGTGGAAGACTATAATAACTTCATGTCTAAGGATTCGAATGACATAACTAATATGAGATATATGTTCGACATAGACCATGACATAAATCTCATACAGCGGGTCATGTCCAGTACCTTATTCCAAACAAGTACCCATAAATCTAACATGATCATCCCATGATCATTTAGCCTTTATACTAGTGCTTAACAAGTACTAGGGACGGAGATTATTATCAGTAAACATGAACAACAATAATAATAAAAACATCTCTTTATTGATATGAAATAAATGATAACAATTAAAACGTTTATTAAACGTGCCTAGGGCACCACTACCAACAGAAACCATCGACCGCAAGTGGCGGCAAGGCAGCAAAATTCAAGAGGTCGAATTTTGTTAAGGAGACCTCATCCATACCAGTAAATGATGTTGTGCTTAAGACCTCAACGAAGTTTATTAACCCTCAGTTGGGTGGCTTCCACCATTGTTCCGTGTGTGATGATTATGGTTACAAGGCTGCTGAATGTCTTTTAAGATTCACACCAAATCCCAGAAGGCTTAAACCCCCTTCTGTGAGGCAAGTGTGGGTTGTTAAAAGTTGCTAACCCTTTGGACCCAAAAGAATAAAAGGGGACCTTGTTCTTAAATGTATATTTTATAGGTTCTCTGCTTAATGGCTGGACTCTCCAAGGATAGATCAAGTTTATGGTATCTCGATAGTGGCTGTTCAAGGCACGTGACCGGAGATATCAACTTATTGGAAGATGTCCGTGAAGAAAAGGGTCCATCAGTAACCTTCGGAGATAATAACAAAGGAAAGACTGTAGGATATGGAGTCATTCGTAAAGAAAAAATCACCATCCAAGAAGTCTCTCTAGTTATTGGACTACAACACAATCTACTCTCAATATCTCAATTCTGCGACAAAGGATTGCAATGCCACTTCACTTCAAATTTCTGTCTCATCAAAGATGGCATATCCGGCGTCACTTTGCTTAAAGGGATTCGTAAGAAAAATGTTTATGTTGTTGATTTTAATTCATCTTGCATTTTTTCTAATCTCTGTTTTGTAGCAAAGAATGTTTGTGAAAATAGTTGGCTGTGGCATAAAAGACTAAGTCACTTAAACTTCAAGTATCTCTCCAAGATTGGTAGAGAAAATCTAGTTCGTGGTCTACCCAAAGTAGCTGATCACCACGATGAGAAGTGCACAGCATGTCAACTAGGCAAACAACCAAAAGCGTCTTTCTCCAGCAAGACGACACCTTCAACTTCTAGATGTTTGCAACTACTACATATGGACTTGTTTGGACCTGTTACTACCGCAAGTATTGGAGGAAATAGATATACCTTAGTTGTGGTAGATGACTACTCAAGATATACGTGGGTCGAGATGATGAGCTCCAAAGATGATTGTTATGACATTTTGACCGCACTCTTTAGACAGCTCCAAACACAAAAAGAAGATGACATCGTTAGTGTTCGATCCGACAACGGTACAGAATTCAAGAACAACGGTGTTGCTCAATACTGTGATGATCATGGTATTGACCACAACTTCTCTGCTGCTGGAGTTCCACAATAAAACGGTGTAGTGGAAAGAAAGAATAGAACGTTGATAGAGGCCGGAAAGATAATGATTGCTGAAGCAAAGCTACCTCAATACTTTTGGGCTGAAGCCGTCAACACAGCATGCTTCACTCAGAATAGATCCCTCATCAACAAGACCTACAACAAAACTCCCTATGAACTTTGGAGAGGAAGAACCCCCAACATAGCATACTTCAAGATATTTGGATGCAAATGCTTCATACTCTACAACGGTAAAGAACATCGAGGTAAATTTGCTCCTAAGGCCGATGAAGGAATATTTATTGGGTATGCTAAACACTCAAAAGCTTTTCGTGTATTTAATAAAACCACTCTTAAGATAGTTGAATCTGTCCATGTTACTTTTGATGAACATTCTCTCCTAGAGCCACATATGGCTCCAAATGTTGCTGATGATTTTGTTAAGATAAATGAGACAGGTACAACTCAACCGCAAAATCAATCAACTCAAGGAAACCCATCTACCTCAACTGTACCTCCATCTACCTCAACTGCACCTCCATCTACCTCATATGAAGCACCAGAAGCTACCTCATCTGCTGCTACCTCAAATGGAGTTGAAGTTGAAATACCCATAAATGTTGAAGAACCTATCCCTCAAATCACTTATGATTGGGATGGCTCAAATGATGTACCACTAGAAGATTTACAACCACCATCAACTCAACCAGACATACCTCAAGAAGTTCGTGAGGTCAGAGATCACCCAATTCAGAATATCATTGGTGATTTGCATTCTGGCGTTAGAACAAGAAGATCAAACTATGATGCACTTACCGCATTCATATCTCAAGTTGAACCCAAGAAAGTTGATGAAGCACTCCAGGACTCAAGTTGGGTTGTTGCCATGCAAAAAGAACTCAACCAATTTGAAAGATGTAAAGTTTGGACCTTGGTTCTAAGGCCACAAGATCAAGGAGTGATTGGTACAAAGTGGGTGTTCCAAAACAAGATGGATGAGAATGGAAGCATCACAAGGAACAAAGCTAGGTTGGTTGCACAAGGATATAGACAAGAAGAAGGCATTGATTATGATGAAACATTTGCCCCCGTTGCAAGACTCGAAGCTATAAGGATATTCTTAGCTTATGCCTCTTACAAAAGATTCATGCTATATCAAATAGATGTAAAGAGTGCATTTCTCAATGGAGAACTTCAAGAAACCGTCTTTGTTGCTCAACCGCCCGGATTTGAAGATCCCAAATTTCCAAATCATGTCTACAAACTCTGTAAAGCTTTGTATAGACTCAAACAAGATCCACGAGCATGGTATGATACTCTATCTAAGTTTCTCCTTGAAAAGGGATTCAAACGTGGTAAGATCGACACAACTTTATTCATTGCTAAATATAATGATCATACTTTACTTGTTCAAATATATGTAGATGATATTATTTTTGGTTCTACTAATGAATTGTTGTGTAAGCGTTTTGAGAAACTCATGAAAAACAAATTTGAGATGAGCATGATGGGAGAATTGACATTCTTCCTTGGACTTCAAATTAAACAATGTGCTGAAGGCATCTTCCTCAACAAGCTAAGTACACAAGAGATCTCATCAAGAAATTTGGACTTGAAAATGCAAAGTCATACGACACTCCCATGGCTACTGGTAACAAGCTAGATAAAGACTTGAAAGGTAAGAAGGTTGATCAAACCTTATATCGAGGTATGATTGGCTCTCTCCTATACTTAACTGCTAGTAGACCAGATATCATGTTTAGTGTTTGTGTTTGTGCTCGTTATCAAGCTGATCCTAGAGAAGCACATCTTATTGCTGTTAAACGTATTATTCGATATCTATCTGGGACTACTAACCTTGGACTTTGGCACTCCAAAGATTCAACTTTTGATCTTATAGGTTACTCAGATGCAGATTATGCAGCATGTACCATCGACAGGAAAAGCACGAGTGGAACTTGTCATTTCCTTGGAAATCGACTAGTTTCATGGGCAAGCAAGAAACAAGCCTCAGTCTCCGTATCTTCCACAGAAGCCGAATATATAGCTGCTGGAAACTGCTGCTGCCAAGTGCTGTGGATGAAGCAACAATTGGTTGACTACGGAATCAAAGAAGAAAATTGTCCAATATTTTGTGATAATACATCTACCATTGCTGTCTCCAACAACCCTGTCATGCATTCCAAGACCAAACACATTGATATCAAATATGTCGCGACCCCGGACCCCGCGGGCCCGGGACCGCGAGCCGGACGTCGACTCTAAAACCAAACTGAGAAATACTGAAGTTAAAAATTTCATTTGATACCAAAAGGTAATGATCCAAAGTTTTACAAAACCAAGTTTGATAAAAACCAAATACGACTATCATAAACTTCCACAAGTTTATGCCCAACAAAATACAAATGTACAATTCTTAGTGACGTCATTGTTTGGTACAACTATCCCAAAATGGTTACACATTTACATAATGTAAACCAACCTATAATAACCTTCCCCAAAAGAACGGATCCACACTCGACGTCCTCTTTCTCGTGATCAGCGAGACTAATCCTTAGCACCTGGGGGGGTTAAGGAAAAACAAAGATAAAAGAAAAGGGGTGAGATAAATCTCAATAAGTTACTAATGCAACTACATGACATGCTATGATGCAATATACAATAAGCAATAATAAATATCACATATCACATAGCATTTAGCATGTATCAGATAGCAGCGGAAATAAACACATAACAAAGGATATAGCCAAGGTTTTCCAAACCGGAACATCCAAATAAAGGATCACTGCGCAGCTTCAATAATCAACAAATCATCATCTTCATAATAGCATGAAAGCCGAAGAGAAAACTTCGGTACCGGAACCAATAACATAAAAGTGTCACAAGGGACAAGGACCATGACACAAAGTCATGCCCGCTAGCCAGATACATTCACAAAGGAACGCTGACTTATCCTTTCCAAGGCCAATCTGGAGAAGGGGTATAGAAGGGGGCAAAACAATGGTCAACATTATAATGGACTTGGCTTTGCCATTATAATCTTTCCCATCGCCCAAACACACACAAAATACCAGCTGGACTTTCAAATAAATGCTAAGTAATAATAATTTAGCATGAATGAACAACTTAAGGTTCCAAAGTAGGGAACCAATCAAATTAAGTTACCACAAAGGTCAACCAATGCAAACAGCACATCAAAGATGAACTACATTACCAAAATGGTACTTAAATACATTTCACATCATATTTATTCACAAAAGAATCAAATCCACACAATAAAGTTTTCCACGGTGTTATCTTAAGTTCATTAGAAGGATTAAACCTAAACTAGTTAAGCCTTAAGCCTTAAACCAAGCAAAAGGTCAAATTCCTGGAACAGGGGGCGGGCGGGCGCCTGGAATAGGTCAGGCGGGCGCCTGAATGACCAGAAGGTCTGGCCATTAGAAAAGGGCATGTAGGCGGGCGCCTGGTCCACCACAGGCGGGCGCCTGGTCTGCGGACTGGGAGAAATTCCAAGCTGGGTTCTCCATTTTCAAACCCAAAACACCCAAACTTATTACCATACTAAAAATCAACTAGGATCAAGACTTCCCTCAAGCTTACTAAGGTACCCAAACATCATTTATAACTAAAATGGGAATCCAAATACACCATTTACAAACCAAAACCAAGAATCAAAACCAACATTCAAGTTTCACCATTTTTACCCAAAACTCAAATAAAATTCCAAATAAATTCAAAACCCAACCAAACTTCAATTATAACACATAAAGCATTATCTAAACATGATATGAACATTTTAGCATCAAAATGGGGGAAAAGTAACTTACTTGATTTTTGTCAAAGTTGACGGAATTTGAATATTTTTGATTCTACGCGATCCTATCGACGATCTAAACAATGTTCAAGTTTTAAGAAATGAGAGAAGATGAGAGGAAGAAGGAGTAAATGAAGAGAGAAGAACAAGAAATGTTTACCTTTCACAAATGGAGAGAGAGAGAGAGAGAGAAATGCTGGGAGTGGGAGGGAGTAGGGTGAGGGAGATGGAGTGTAAGAGGGAGAAGAGAGGGAGGAGTAGGGAGGGAGTAGGGAAATAATTCAAAAGAGTTACACTTAGGCCCCCTCCACTACACTACACACAAACACTACACTCCCTACTAACAATTAAGACCCAACAATTCTACACTAGCACAAATGACCCAATTAAAATGCTAGGCACAAATATTATGAAACATAAAATGCACTCATAATTATTTAAATAAATAATAATTTAAATAAATAAATAAGCAAATAATTAAATAAAAATCATTTAATTACTAATAAAATAGAGCCTATATTTCGGGTCGTGACAAAATACCACTTTCTCAAGGATCATGTTGAAAAAGGTAATATCCATCTAGAGTATGTGAGTACTGATGATCAAATTGCAGATATTCTCACCAAAGCTCTCGACTCCAAGAGATTTAGGTACCTAAGAGGAGAAATGGGTATGCTTAAACTCTAACTCAAACTTGTCCATATAATTTCATGTACTAATGTTTGTTCATCTAAGCTCAAAGATAGGTACACGGCAGACATATCACGGTCAAGCAAACGACATTGATCTCTCAATTCCTCACTTGACCGCACCCCCTAGTTGCCGCATTATTCATATGTTGCCGCATAAAGCTATCTGCCGCATAAGCTAGAAGTTAATTCAAAAAGCAAGGTATTACTTCACATCGACCACATAATGTTGTCATGGTCTACCTCTCATGTTACCGCAATTCCTCAGGCCCAGGTAAGTCTTCTAACTTAGAAATATTTTTGAGACATGATGAAAATATCCACCTCAAGGGCATAAAGGTAACTTCCTCTTTTCCCTCGTTTTATTTAATTAAAATATTTTGGAGCATTAAATTTTCATTCCTTAAAATTATTTATGAGCCGTCATTGGCTATTGACTTGACACCTAGTAACCTTGCATTTAATTCGAACAGACAACCCTAGGTCACATCCGTACTTTTTGCAGAGTTAACCTCCCTCCTTCCCATCACTCTGACCTCTGCAAAACCCCCCTTCACCAAACCGTTCCACCTTCTTCTCCTCCTCCACCACTCTCTGATTATTTTACTTTTTAAGAAAATCCCTCTCTCTCTAAAACCTACTTTTCTAAACCTCCTTTCTCTCAAAATCTCTCTATATATAATGTCGAAACATCAAACCAAGAAATCCTCAAAATCTGTTATTTCTGGTGACGATAATCCCAGTTCTGTTCCTCCACAAGCTACTCCTCCGGTTGTCATTATGGTATGAATTCTCAAAATCGCTATTCTTTGTTCTTGGTGGGTTTTTCGAAAACCCTTCATATTCCTTGTGAATTTTCGATTTCTTGCGTTATTAATGTTACAATATTAAGTTTAATGAATATATTTGGTTCTGATTCACCTATTTACTGATCTCATAAGATTTCATTGTTGTTTTGTTGGATTTTTATACCCAAATGGGTTTATGAAACTTTTTGTTTTTTTTAATTCCCCTTTCAATTTCTGAGTTTAAAGTTGATCATTTCATGAAATTGAAGTGTTTTTATGGCTCTATATGCATTTCCGATTCATTCTATGCTCTTTTCGCTTCATTTTAGTCAATTTCTAGGATTCTGGGTTTAGTTTGCCTCATAGTGTTCTTCGTGTTCATCATTGTGTTCATCGTGTTCTTGGGATATTCACTTTTTGATCCACTTTTGATTTCACCTTTGTTGCATATCTTGTTTATTCACTATTCATACTTTGATGTTTACTTGTTTTTCTGCCAAGTGTTTGCGGTTAACTTATATCATCTTCTACCGTAACCCCTCTTACCGTGCCTCACTTGACCGTGTCGACCTCGCACCATTCCTTTGTCAAGTGACCGCACACTCTACCGCTATCCTAAACTTTGAACCTTATGTTATTTCAGGATCTTAATCATTTTCTTCCTGGAATCATCATTGACTCTGAGGATCTGAAGTTGGATGCCATCGGCCGCAACATCCTTGCGCGCCTAAAGAAATGTGGACTTCTGCCGTTCTTTTCCATTGATCAAAATTTCCATCTACCTGCATTTGTAGATGAATTTTTCACTACTGCCGTGGAAATGGAGGATGCTGAAAATCCTGATGCTCACCCCAAGTACATTAAGGCCAGGGTCATGGGCATTGACATGGCTTTTGATGCAAGAGATTTGGCTCACGCCGTGGGAATCAAGAGACTTAAGGGAGGTCCAGAGAAGATCTCGAAGGCAGAACTTCGAAGCCTCGCGCAGAAGCTGGCTGGATCTACTGATATTTTGAAGATCCAACGCAAAGATGTAGGGGAGATCATGTACCACATAGGCCATCTAGTTGATCATGGATTGTTATGCAAGACTGGAAACCATGCCAACTTTAACAATACTCAATGGAGGATTTGTGCTGCTATCTACCTCGGCAGATATCTGGATTGGGGCCAGATAATTTATGATATTCTGAAGGTCAACATCCTTGCTTACAAGGATGCGGCAGACTCTGGAGATACTAAATACCGCACCAACAGTCGTCTCATTTCTCACCTCATGAGTCACACACTTCGCATCAAGGAGTTGTTTGAGAAGACCAAGTCTTACAAGGTTCCAATTTCCACTTCTAAGGACTTCTACCGCAAGTCCATGAGGGTCAATTACCGCAACAATTTTGGAGATGAGATTTACCGCTCCTATCTTCTAAGAGATCCAATTGAAGAGTACATCCCTCCCAAATACTCTAAAAGAGGTCAAGCAAATCTTGGTGATAGAATGGTTAGTGATGTGGAGGCTGCCGCATTTGAACAGGACCGCAAGCATGCTGCCGCAATGAAGGCCAGTGCAAAGGGTAAAGATGTTAATCTACCCTCCCCTCCAACTTCCATCAAAGGCAAAGAGAAGGTTGGAGAACTAGCTAGAAAGTCTAGACCAGTTTCCCAAGGCATCAAGATTGCTTCTACCGCATCTGCCCGTCCTGCCGCACCTCAACCTTCTAAATCTAAGGTAACTCCTACCGTACCTTCAATGTCTCCCTCTCCATCTCCTGAACCTCAACCAAAGAAGAAACCTTCCAACCCTTCTAAATCTTCCTTTCCTTCCAAGCCTACCATCTCCTTGGCTTCAAAATCTAAGCCTGCCGCAAGTCAGGGGGAGAGACCTGTTGAGAAACCTGCTAAGAAGCGTTCTCATACGACAAGTCCAGTTAAGGTCTCCAAAAAGGCTAAGGTGAAATCTCCCTCTCCTGAATTTCAATCTCCTGAGTTTGGATCTGATGAGGATCTTACCGTCTCTCCTCCCAAGATTGCCAAAAATTTCATTTTGGATGGTCAGTTAGATGATATGGAGGAGGTCTCTCAGGGTGGTGATGCCACAAAGGATCGGGAAGAAACTGAAAGTGAAGATGACAATGGTGATGATGCCGCGGCCACTGATGAGGAGAAAGATTAAATTGAAGATGATGAGAATGAGGACTCAGATGATGTTGCTGCCGCACCTAGTTCCAGACCCATTGATAAGGGATTAGTTGATGAAAGTGATGAAGAAGAGGAGCATGAGAGCTCAACTGACAAAGATGCAAGTGATGCTGTTGACAAGGCTGCTTCGGGAAAGATGGATCCTTGTGAATCGGTTGGAGTGGCCAATATTGAGGAACCAACCGTGCCTGCTAAGGCTGCCTCTACGGTCGATATTCCTACTTCTCCTTCTGCCGCGGTCCCTCCCTCGACCGCAGCTCCTGTTCTTGAGTCTGCTTATTCAAATTCTGAACTGCTTGCCGCAGTCAAATTACTCACTCAGATGCAAGAAGACACTCAATCTCAGGTTGAATCTTTAGTGTCTAGTATGGTGGCGCTTCGAGAGGAGGTTATTGAGTTGAAGACTGATCAAGCCGCTTTAAAGCGAGATGTTACCGCACTTCCCTCCGAGTTGATCTCGACCATTAAGGGGGAGAGTGTTGTGATAACAAAGGCAGTAAAAGACATCATGCAAGGAATAACTAGCAGCTCTACCGCACCAAGCTCTACCGCACCTCCACCTCCTGCCGCGGATACTTCTTCCCTCACTCTTGCCGCAATCAAAGAAGCTCTTAGAAAACAAACTGATTACATTAGTAACAGTGTTGTTAGTGGCGTTGAGGGAGCAAGCAAAGAACTTTCAAAATCTATGAATGATGATAAACTTGAAATCAAGGAAGAGCTGGGCAAGGAGCTGAAGAAAATGAAATCATCTCTAAAAGAGGAAATCATGATTCACACCAATACTGCTCTTCTAACTGTAGCAGAAAAGTTCACTCCCAAGATTGCCTCCATGACCGAAGCCATGAAAGTTCAAACCAACCGCATTGAAGTCAACAACGTCAGAATTGAAGGACAATCTACCAAGATTGATCTCCTATCCAACCGCGTCAATACGGTAATGAACAGGCTTAACCGTCAAGGCATGATTCAAGCTATGCAAGAAGCTATTCAACCTTCTGAAGCAGGTCACGGCAATGTTCAAGCTCATGGCGAGGAAGAGGAAGAAGATGGAATCACTGCTCCTGTTATGATTCCAGGATTGAATATCCCAGCCTACCGCTTTCGTCTTGCCGCAAAATTCATTGAAGACCTCATTGATGTTGACCGCATTTGATCTGACCGCATGTGGTCATGAAAATTTGATGTTTAAAACAATCTTACTTTTATGTTTTTATTTTTGGGTTTGTAACTTAAAACAATATTTCCCTTTTGTGATTTTACTCCTATGCTTTAATGACTATTGTTTTAGAGTATGTTGTTATTGTGTTTGACACATTTCTATTCCTCAGTATCCACTTATTTTGAAATGCTTCAAATATTATTTCTATCTTCTAGAATTAGTAATCTGTTTTTTTTTTTCTTTTCTTTTTAGGATGATAGAAATCTATGACATTGGCTTAGAGTGTGCATTGACTTGGGACATGATATTAATAAAATGTTTATTCTTGAAAATATGTTTTTACCAAGTACAATGAATTAGCCTTTGTTATAGTAGGTAATGGTCTCAATCAAATAGGGGGAGATTGTTGGGTATGCTTATTATAAACCACTCCTATTACCTAGATTTGATTGATCCCATAACCTAATTTTACTCTTTGTGGACTTTAGGATATATTGTAAGGAGTACTTGTACTTCATTTAGAATAGTCCATTTTTGTTAGTTTGTTAGGCTTAGCAGATTAGGACCCTAAATTTTTCTAAGTCTGGAGATATGTGGCAAGTCCCATCCTACCGCATGAACATGTGCTTGCCGCATGGATCAACTGAACTCATATTCTCCATCGACTGTATTAACCAAGGCGACTGCATGGTTCATCCTGCCGCATGTAACCAGAGTTGAAGAATCCCAAGTTGGTTCAAACTTAACCATGGTCACACTTGTGTACTCTACCTTGGTTAGTTTAGAACGTTGCAAATTCAAATTTCAAATTTGAATACAACTGTCATCATAGTACAGTTGGACCACCATGACTCTGCAACAAAAGGACAACTCAGACTGAGCTCCAATTAGAATTCAACAGCTCGTTGTCCTTCAACTTGGACCCCAAGTATCTCAAACGGCTAGTTTCTCATTCAAGGCTATAAATAGTCCTTGTGTTCTTCATTGAATATACACTGAGATTCTAAGAGAGAAATTGCTGTTGAAATTCTTGGTGATTGAAGATCATATTCAAGATTTCCAGAATCCTTCGAATCTTCAAGCACTCAACCTTCAAGTCTTCATCAAATCTCCAGCAACCTTCAAGATCAAATCTCAAGCCTCATCACTCAAGTTCATTAGGCTCTAAAATCATATAGATTCCAAAGAGCTTTTGATTCTTACACACACACTCACCCCGATTGATCAATCACATAGATTGAATCATTAGGGATACACTGGTCTAAGTCTAGGATTTGAACTTCATAGAAATAGGTGTTGATTCATATACTTCATCTCTGTAATTTGTACTCAAGAATCAATATATACCTCATTCAAAATCCAAGACTGACCATCTTGGTAAAGGACGTAGATCTTTTAACAGATCGAACCTTTCCAAATCATTGTGTTCTTTACTTACTGCACTTTACCTTTCTGCAAATTTACTTTAAGTCTTGTTCATCTTGTTCATATTGTTCTTCACTTGTTCATATTAATCTTGTTTGTATTTTTAGTGTTTGATCTTTCAGATTTAAGAACAATTGTGAATTGTGTGTTTGTTCACCTCATTGCCTTAGCTAAAATCTGACTAACTTATCATTTGCCAAAAATCTCTAAGACACAAGTTTTCAATCTCTCAACCTACCTCACTTTAACCTACCGCACTTATACCTACCGCATATACATCTACCGCACTACCTACCGCAAACAAACCTACCGCATTGAACTTATCAAAACCAACTCTTAATTTGTTTCAACGAAAACTTCCGCTGATTTTATACTTGACCGCGTGGTATTTCATCTACCGCAAAATTCAAGTGTAAGCATAAAGGTTGAATTTTGAAAAAGGGTTGAAATTTTAAATAGGCTATTCCCCCCCCCCTCTAGCCTCTTTTCATACCCTTGTTGTGTCTCTGGGACCAACAATGGTATTTCTCATCTTACCACACCACCTCATATGCTCGAACACAATGGGTATGCTGAACGTCGTCACCGCCATATTGTAGAAACCGGTCTCACTCTACTCACCCATGCTCATCTTCCTCTCTCCCTTTGGCCTTATGCCTTTACCACCGCCACCTATCTCATCAATCGCATCCCTACACCATCCCTCAATAATCACTCTCCATTCTCTCATCTTTTTCAAAAACATCCAAGTTATGACAAACTTTGTAGTTTTTGGTGTTGATGCTATCCGTGGCTACGCCCCTACACTCCCCACAAACTTGACCCTAAATCCATTCCTTGCATTTTTGTAGGCTACTCTCCCATCCAGAGTGCAATCCATTCCTTACATTTTTGTAGGCTACTCTCCCACCCAGAATGCTTACTACTGTCTCGACCCTACCACTTTTCGGGTCTATACATCTCGCCATGTCAAATTTGTCAAAACCGACTACCCATTCCCCTCTCTCTCCAAAACGTCCTCTCCTCCTCTTACCCTTCCCATCACCCACTGGTGTCCTGTCCCTACCTCCACTTATCCGACCCTTCCTGCACCCCCACATGCTGTTCCATCTCCACCAGTACTGCCAGCCGTAAATGATCTGACCGGACCAATCCCACACCCGGTCGCACCACAAACCAACCCGACCGGACCACTCCGTAACCCGACCGAACCTCAAACACACCCGCCCGGACCCCCCCCCAGCTTGGCCGGACCTTCCTCACCCATCACTCCCAGCCCCTCCTCCACACAATCTGACCAACCCACCCCCTCCCCCATTCCCAACCCTGCTCCCCCACCTCCTCTCTGCACCATTACCACTCGTCTCTCCAATAATATTCGCAAACCAAATCCCAAATATGCTCATCTCTCCATTCTGTCCTCTCCTACCAGCCTCCCTACCACCACAAAACAAGCTATCTCCACTCCGCACTGGCACACAGCCATGCTTGAAGAATATCAGGCCGTTACCTGCAACAATACATGGAATCTTGTCCCCCCCCCTTCCGCTGCCCATAATATTATCGGCTGCAAATGGGTTTTTTATATCAAATACAACCCTGATAACACTATTCAGAAGTACAAATCCCATCTTGTTGCCAAAGGATTTCATCAAAAACCTAGTATTGACTACTCTAAAACCTTTAGTCCCGTTGTCAAACCCGCCACCATTCGTCTTCTTCTATCTCTTGCCACCAGCCACAAATGGCCCATTCGCCAAATCAATGTCAACAATGCCTTTCTCCAAGGCTCTCTCCATGAAACAGTATTTATATCTCAACCTCCTGGATTTGTTGACACCAACAACCCCTCCTTTGTGTGTCGACTCTCCAAAGCTATCTATGGTCTTAAACAGGCTCCACGAGCATGGTTCATTGAACTTAAAACTTTTCTTCTCTCTTATGGGTTCCAACCATCCCTTGTTGATCCTTCTCTTTTTATATTTACCAAAACCTCCACTCCACTTTACTTACTTGTTTATGTTGATAACATTATTGTCACTGGCCCCTCTCCCTCAATTGTTACCTCCTTTATCCAAAGTCTGTCTTACCGGTTCTCTCTAAAAGACTTAGGTCCGCTTTCCTACTTTCTTGACATTGAATTCTCCCCTAATTAACACGGCCTTCTTCTCACTCAAACCAAGTACATTCATGATCTCCTCACCCGGCATAACATGATTGATTCCAAACCCTTTCCTACACCCATGGTTGCCCACCCCCCGCTCTCTCACTCTGACAGCCCTTCAACTGAAGATCCCTCCACTTACCGATACATTGTTGGTGGTCTCCAATACCTTTCCTTTACCCGTCCTGACCTTGCCTTTTCTATCAATAAACTTGCTCAGTTTATGCAGAATCCACAAGTCTCTCACTGGAGTGCATTACGTCGTTTACTTCGTTATCTTCATGGTACTTTACACCTTGGTCTCCAACTTTATTCTCACACCCCTCATACTCTCCATGCCTTTTGTGATGCCGATTGGGCCGGTGATACAGATAATTATGTCTCTACCACAGGTTATCTCGTCTATTTTGGACGAAACCCCATTTCATGGTCTTCTAAGAAACAACGTGCTGTTGCCCGTTCCTCAACTGAAGCTGAGTTTTGAAATCTTCTTCAGGAACTGTGTATCAAATCTCCGCAAACTCCTGTGATTTACTGTGACAATATTGGTGCCACCACCCATTCTGCTAACCCTATTTTTCACTCACGTATGAAACACGTGGCTCTCTCGTTTCACTTTGTTCGTGCTCATGTTCAGGCTGGTACAATGCGAGTTCAACACATCTCTGGAAATGATCAACTTGCCGATGTCCTGATTAAACCCCTTGTACGGGTTCATTTTCAACATCTTATCTCCAAGATTGGACTCCTTCACAAATCGTCCATCTTGCGGGAGCGTATTAAAGACAACCCTAAACCTACTCAACCTGAGTCTCAGCCAAAGGAGCCGTCGCCCTAGGGTTTCTTTCTTGCTTCTCAAGTTTGTAAATATCTTTGTGATTTCATTTAGATTACAATTGTAATTATATTAGGAAAACTATTATTTGTATTAGTTTAGGAGATCTCTTCTTGTACTATAAATACTATGTTTATATGAATAAGAAATCACTTTTGCCTTGCAACATCTCATACTGTGTTACATTCAATTATTACTTTTTCTAATCACAAAAATTATTTATATTATTTGCGAAACTGATGTTACGTCTTACAATAAAAGTGTTACTTTTTAAAGACCAAACTGTTACTTTCTTCATAAAAAAGTGTTACATTTTATTATGACGAGCAGCTCACTTGTTTTGTATGTTAAAAAATATTTTTTTAAAAAAATAAACCATATCATGACCTATGTAGTTTTATTTGTCTCGTCGAGACAAACACACGGTATTTTTTTTTCCTGACTTATAAATCTCAAGATATAGCATTTTGAAGTTATTGGATGTTTTGTTTTTAGGGAAGGACACATATCACGATCTGATAAAGGGGTGGGTGGATCCAAGCGGTCGGCTGCAGCAGAAGAGATTAAAGTGAGAAGCAGCTGAACGAACCCTGGAGAAGGAAAACGGTCACACGGCGTGCGACCGTCTGACGGAAGTTTTTGCCATACTCCTATACCCATCAAAATTACCGAAGGTTAAATAAAATTATCATACCTCAAATTAATTCCCAAACGCTCTTGGAACACGAGGCCGTCTATCCCACTCTCCTAACAGTTTGGATTTTCTCTTCCACCGTCACATCTTGCGGCTCCTATTTATTTCTTAACATCAATATGATTGTGCCTTTCAAAAAAAAAACATCAATATGATTGTGACTTCTAATTAAATTGGCTAGGTTTAGGTCAACACATTAAATAATCCAACTCACAATTTTAATTTATAGATGGGTAATGTAATGACCCAAACTTTCACATAATAAATAAATTTCATAAACTAGGGAAAATCCCAAACGTCAACATAAATTCAAAACATACGTTACCATTCAACGGCTAGTTTACTTAACCATATTTCAAACAATGCGGAAGCATAACTAATATTTAAATCCCAACGGCTAGTACAATCCACTAGCTCAACACAAAACAAATTAATGTCTTAAACTCTTCAAAACCTCGGACTGCCCTTCCTCGCAATACATCTAGATCTTAGTCTTTACCTGGGAAAAATAATATAAGAAGGGGTGAGCGAACAATGCTCAGTAAGTTCATACGGGATCTCTCTGGGTACTAAGAAGAGATGACCGAAAGAACGGAGCTAAACAATATATTTCAACGAAAGTCTAATCATCAATAATCTTAATTGTACACATTCAAAATACAGTTACAATAGTTAAGAAGTTGTTGCCCTATCACGAATTCGTCAATTCCATAGTTTCAAACACCTTTTCAGGGTGTTACACCATTTCAGGGTGTTAAGAGAATAAGAGACCTTACACCTTTTCAGGGTGCTCCCTTATTATAATATATCATGATAATCAAACTACTTCATCAAGTAGAAATTTAAAAGTCTAAGTTCTTTTCAATCAAACTAGACTATCTTAATTAGTCCTTTTTAATCAGACTAATCTAACCGCACCTGTTTCAATTAGATACAGTTATAGTTCACATAGTATTCCAGGTACAAGAATACATAAGGCAATTTCAATTCACTTGGATACCCATTGAACAACATACATCAAGGGTAAGATAATCAATAGACGTTATATCAACATCGGAGTTCAAATGCTACCGGCCATTAGTAGCTACTCTTGAAAGAATTATGAGGATCCTACATTAAAGGATGAAACTTGAAAGACTTAGGAACGTAATCCCTTACCTTGGCTTTGCGTTATTCCACTTAGTAAACCTCGTGCACGAATCTACAATCATGCATAAAATAGTCTTAGGACAAGTAATACTATTTACTTCTGTCAGCAAATACTTTTCTTTTACTTTCTTAACCTTATGGGTTTATCTTCTTAAATCCCTTTCTAAGGTTGATATTCATTCTAGGGTTTGTACTACCCCTTTTTTGTATTCCCAAAATACCATTTTTAGTTTACCAAAATACCCCTAGGGTTTCATTATTTCTATTCCCAATTAATATGCTTTAGGGTTCCATTATACCCGTCAAAACACTATTCACAGCTTCACTATTCACAGTTTACTATTCACAGAATACTATTCATTGTTTACTATTCACAGATTACTATTCACAGTTTACTATAAACACACTGTTTTCACCTCTAAAAAAATGCACACACACACGCATAACACACACACACACACACAGCCGCATACATATACACACACATGGCACACACATACACTGCCCAACACACACACGCACACAACGCACACACATATACACCTTAATCAAATCCCTTCTCAAATATCAATCTTATAAACCCTAGTTCATCTTTAGGGTTAGGGTTTCAATTCCGATTTCATACTTTTCTACGTGGCTAAACGGAGGATCAAAGCTTAGAGGGTAGGGTTTTTACCTTAATCGCTTCCCTCTCCTCTTCCCTTCTTCTTCTTCTTCTTCTTCTTCTTCTTCTTCTTCTTCTTCTTCTTCTTCTCCCCTTGCCCGATCTTTCTCTCTCTCTCTCTCTTGCAGCTCCTCACTGCCGCCTCTCTCTCTTATTCCGTTCTTTTCTTTTTGGTGATATAATAATTAGGATTAGGGAATAAAATGTTTATATACTATAAGGGTTTTAATTCCCTAAACTAAAAAGGATTCTAATATCCTATTGGGTTTTAATTTCCTAAAGCCCAAAGTAAACCCAATACTTACTCATTAATTAATTAAGCCCAAATAATAAATAACAAAGAGTTTTACTAAAATAAAATAAATGGGCAAAAAGCCGGTTATTACATTATTTCCTCCTTAAAAGAGTTTGGTCCTCCAAACTAAACGTACCTTAATCAGAAAATAGGGCGGGATATGCCTCTCGCATCTCGCTCTCGAGCTCCCACGTAGCTTCTCGTTCTGAATGGTTTCTCCATTGTACATTCACATAAGGAATCACTCTCTTCCTCAGGATTTGATCTTTCCGGTCAACTATCTTTACAGGTTCCTCGTCATAGCTCAAATCAGCACGAACCCTTAGTTGCTTATACTCGATCGCATGACTCGGATCGGGAATGTACTTCCTTAACATTGACACATGAAATACATTGTGCACTCTAGCTAGCACAGGTGGTAAAGCTAACTTGTAAGCTACCATCGCAACTCGTTCCAAAATCTCAAATGGTCCAACATATCTCGAGCTTAACTTCCCCCGAATACCAAACCTCATGACTCCTCTAGTTGGCGAAATATTTAAGAACACATGATCTCCCAATTAGAATTCTAAATCGCGCCTTCGACGATCGGCATACGACTTCTGTCGACTTTGAGCGGTCAATAGCCATTTTCGAATTTGTTGAACCTTATCAGTTGTCACTTGGATCAGTTCCGGTCCAGTTAACTTTCTCTCACCAACCTCATCCTAGCAAGTAGGTGATCTACACTTCCTTCCATACAATGCCTCATACGGTGCCATTCCGATACTAGCATGAAAACTGTTGTTGTAAGCGAATTCTACTAACGTCAAATGCTCGTCCCATATTCCTTGCCAGTCCAACGACGTAGCTCTAAGCATATCTTCTAGAGTCTGAATAGTCCTTTCCGACTATCCATCCATCTGTGGCTGAAAGGCTGTACTCATTGTCAATTCCGTACCCAATGCTTGTTGTAGACTTTTCCAGAATTTCGATGTAAACCTCGCATCCCTATCAGACAATATCGAAACTGGTATTCCGTGCAATCTCACAATTTCATCAATATACAACTTGGCTAATTTCTCTATGAATCATTCACTTTAATAGCTAGAAAGTGAGCTGACTTCGTAAGCCTATCCACAATAACCCAAATTGCATTGTAGCCCCTCAACGTCTTTGGTAACCCTACTACCAAATCCATAGCTATATGTTCCCACTTCCACTCCAGAATAGGTAATGACTGTAGTAATCCTGCCGGTCTCTGATGCTCACTTTTTACTTGTTGACACACCAAACACTTTGATACAAACTCAGCTATGTCTCCTTTCATATTGTTCCACCAGAACGTCTCTCTCAAGTTTTTATACATCTTCGTTCTTCCAGGATGTATGGAGAATCTCGAACAATGAGTTTCCTTCAAAATCTCCCTCATAATATCCTCATTATCTGGCACCCATACCCTAGATTGGTACCTCATGATTCCATCTTCTCCCACGCGAAAGTATTTTGCCTTCCCTTTAGCGATACTCTCACGCACTTTCATTAGTTCTTCGTCAATCCCTTGTGCTTCTTTAATTCTAACCATAAGCATTGGCTGAGCACTCATTTGGGCTAAATATCCCTTCACTTGCACTTCCATGCTTGAAATCTCAATGCGGTTCCACTGATGAATGAGTTTTTGTACTCGTTTATTTGGTACTTTCTAGACTTATTCTTAGCAAAATCCTTGGGTTTTTGTGTATTTAATAGGTGTTTTAGTGTTTATTTAGAAGACAGGTAAAACAGGTGGAAAGTGCATAAAATAGGCGAGCTATGGCGAAATTTGCAAATCCAAGGACTTAATAGAAATTTCTAGAAGAGGGGGCTGCTGTGCAAAATCTAGAGTGTTCAGGGACCAATCTGTCCGTTCTAAAACTTAAGGACCAAACTGCATATATCCAAAACCTCAGGGACTATTCTGTAATTTCTGAAATCTAGAGGACTAAACTGGAATTTGAGAAAGATGAGGAACTGAATTGTAATTTTTGGAATTCAAGAAGACTGGCCTACAGAAACAACTCACTCGTTAGTTAGAGAATAATTAGGATTTTTAGTTTTTTTTTTATTTTCTTTAGGATTTTGTTTTAGTTTCCTATTTCTTTTCTATTTCCTTTTCTTTTAGGATTCTTTTTAGGTTTTAGACTTTTAGCTATAAATACTAGGTTTTCATTCATTGTTTTTCATTCTATAACTTCATACAAAAATTTTAGATCTTGGTTTTATTCTTTGTGTTTGATTTCTTGAACCCCTTTTTATCAATTTGAGGTATTTTCTTTTCACAACTTTATTCCTATTCATAATTTTGCTTGTGCTTAATCTAGATCTATTGTTAGGGTTTATAGATTTGATCACCCTATTTATCTTTGCAATCGATCTCCGCTAGAATTTTCTATGACTGTGCCAGTGTAGAAATTCACAAGTAGCATCTTCATAGTTTATGCATGTGCCATGGTAAATTGTGAAGTGGGTAAAATTAGACGATTATCTATATGGAATAATTGTAGAAAGCGTTCTTGATCTTAGTTTTTTTAAATCATTAAAGCAATTAATTTTTGGATCTAGACTGTGCCAGTTAGATTTGATTATTAATTAGGGTTTCTAGTGAGTGTGCCACTGCTAGTAACAAATCTGAAAGAAGAAACATAGATTGAAATAGATCTCGTGATCAGTGAATAGGGTAAAAAGTGAAAAGAGATATCAATGATAATTGTATAATTAGGTGGGGACGGAATCAAATCTAAAGTGTTCTTAATTATTGTTTTAGCTTTATTATTTCATTATTGTTTTAGGAAATTAGTTAAAATAAATTTATTCCCCCAATCTTGTCAAGTGACAATCACATAAACAAGTAACCGTTCTTCGTGGATCGATCATTGACTTATTTCTAACTACATATTTTTAGAACCTAGTCCAGGTTTAATTTGTAGGTGTGCGATTTAGCCTACCATCCACACACTTTCCTCCTTATAAATTAGCGTTGCTAGCGTCCCACGGTTCTTTCTACTCAACACGTCTGCTACCTTATTAGCCTTCCCAGGGTGGTACAAAATCGTACAATCATAGTCTTTCAATAACTCCAACCACCTTCTTTGTTGCATATTAAGTTCTTTGTGGGTGAATATATACTTAAGGCTCTTGTGATCCGTATAAATCTGACATGTCACCCCATACAAGTAGTGCCTCCATATCTTCAAAGCAAACACCACTGCAGCTAACTCTAGATCATGGGTTAGATAATTCTTCTCATGGTTCTTCAATTGCCTAGATGCGTAAGCTATAACCTTTTCATTCTGCATCAGCACGCAACCTAGTCCTTTAAGTGAAGCATCACTATATATTACGAATCCATCCGATCCAGATAGTAAAGCAAGAACTGGTGCGAACACCAATCGTCGCTTCAATTCCTCAAAACTCTTTTCACATTCTTCTGACCAAACAAACTTTGCTCCTTTCTGAGTTAACCTCGTCAATGGCACTGACAACTTCGAGAAACCTTCTATGAATCTCCTATAGTAGCCAGCCAAACCTAAGAAGCTTCTTATCTCACTCACTGAATGTGACGACCCGTCCCAATTTCATATAAATTTTATGCAGAATATTATTTTATAATTTAATTTGTGTTAGTTTGATTATTTTAAAAGACTTACTTGTTCTATTAAAATATTAAATAAAAGTATTTGAGTTGCAAAATGATTAACTAGTATGAGTAGAAGCTAAAATAGATATCTTTAACTTAATAAATTAATTCTAATTGAATTATTATATTTGTTATTATGTTAATAATGATGATTAGTTAAGATACAATTTAGTTAGATTAGTTATAGTTAGATTACTGTTATTGTTAGTCGAATTACATAGCCTACATGGTTGACCAAATATGAAAATTTTGACTAGTCTTAAATCCTATTGGTGGAATGAACTTCTCATGGATTGTGCCCCTTTAATTAGTGGTGTGGGCTGAATGAATTTAAGTATTATTCTTAAAACCAAAAGTGACTACCATATTGAGTGTGTTACTTTTGTTGACTTTGACAACATGTTGACACGTATAAACCGACTTTCTCACCTTTTTTTCAACCTCGGGTCGTTACAGTTGGTATCAGAGCCTAGGTTAACTATCAGTCTAGATAGGATTCATAGGCTTGGTGGGTTGGTTAATGAGTGTGCTATCGACGTCGAGTGTTTACTTATTTGAGGTAATACCAGGCATGGGACTGGTGTTTATAAAGTTAGTCTATGTTGGGGTGGATAGTTTAAGAAAGCCGAGAGTGCGATTTCTTATACGTTTAAGCTTATCTCATCCTTACTTGGATCTTATTTTGTGTCATATTTTTACGTTTCTCCTGACTCTTTGCCTTATGTGCTAAAGGTATACTCTTCGATGAGAAAATACATGATTGAGATTTGTGTTGATAAGAAACTTGGTATAAGTTAGGAAATCATCGTATATGTGATTTTGTCGTGTTACCTGGGGGAACGTTGACATTATACTTGAAATGAACTAGATTTATTTTCATTATGAATTTGTTGATTTTCATCAAAAAGGTAGTGAAGTTTTATATGCATGTGTGCTTTATTTTCTTAATTAAGTATGATAGATATATGTGTGGCATTCATGTTATTTATGCATTGAAAGACAGAAAATGTTATCACAAGGTTGGGCCAGGTGTTTATCTTTTGGGGTTAACAAGGGTGCATCTACACTAAAATTTGAGGATATATCATTTATTTGTGAGTTCTGAGTTATCTTCTCTGCTGAGTACATCATGCCACTTGACAGGGAACTTGATATATGTGTTGAGTTGTTACTGGGTACAGCACGGATATATAAAATAGTGTGTATATGTTATCGATAGACTTAAAATAGTTAAAGATTCAACTAGAGGAATTACTTGATCGAGGATTCATCAACCATAGTGTGTCTTCTTGTTAGAGGATATACCATTTTGGAATGGTCTCAGTTCATGCATAGTTATTGACATTTCAAAAGTGGATGCACTGGTAAATGGAGGTACGTATATTCTTGGGATTTTCTTGACTTTGTCAGAAATTCATTAAGGACTCTCTAGGGTAGCTATATTGTGAACTATTTGACATAGAAAGCTACATCTTTTCGATAGATAGAGTGATGAATGTGAAGCTAATTTTCAAATATTGAACTGATGGATGACAATAACTTCGGAATTGATATTGCCTAGTGGATTTGGCTAGTATTACAGTGACCTAGAGGAGATGATCCGTATTCCAGTTCCTAGTGAATATGTCGAGTTTTTTTTATTATAGTGGATCTAATGAATTCATTATTCAAAGTAATACCTCCAAAAGAGAGATTGTGATGTGGATTCAGAATGGTAAAGTTTTTACATATGCTGCGAGGAGATTGAATCCTTATGAATAGAATAATTTGACCATGACTTGGAATTAATTGCGATTATACAGGCATTGCATTAGTGGATGACCTTTATGGAGCTATATTTGAAGTGTTTATAAATCATAAGAGTTGAAGTATTTGATTTCTTAAAAAAGAGTGACATATAAAGCAAGGTAAGTAGAGTACTATGGTATATCATTCGGAAAGGCAATTGTATTAGCGGATTCACAAAGACTTGTATTTTCTTTTGGATCGGCGGAATGGGAATGTTAGAGGTTTTGACATACTAGATTCTTTATGAATCGAGAATGGTAAATTTTGCAATTGAGAAAGCTTTAAGTCTCTACTCCAGTATATGATGGAAGCTCTAATGAATTATTTCAACTATAGAAAATTACTAGTGGAATGAACGATGATAGACAACCGGAATGTTTACCTTGTGAGGGGATGTTAACCTTTCATAGACAAGTATGTAGTTAAAACCTATTGGAAGTAAAAACGTATAGTGGAAGTCAACTACATGTACTTGAAGAGATTCCCAAGACCAATTTAATTATAAATCCATGTAAATGTACTGTATTGAGATGAATTTAAAGAATTTCATTTGATTAATCTGAAATGGGAATTTTTTTAGTAAGTAACTAAATCCTTGAGTTGTGAATATTTAGAAGCAGAGCATCAGTAATCAGCTGATTTGTTACAATCCTTTGAGATTCATGACTGGATATGAACATATTATGATGAATGTTGTTGAAGGATTACCATTTAATAGATGAGGCCGGTGATGTTTGGTTTTAGTGGATTGACTAACCAAATCTACTTGTCTTTATGTGTTTTGGTGTTATAATTGTTACTCCTATTTCTTTCCCTACTTGTTGAGACAGTAGTATGATTACATGGAATACCTATGGATATAATATTTGACAGGGATCACTATTTTACATCTTGATTTTGGCTAGCTAAGCAGAGTGTTTGAGTGGTAAATTGAATGTCAAGCTTGGAAATGGGTAATACAAGAGGTTGATGGATTTTCTTGATTTTATGTTGCGCATGTGGAGTTGATTTCCTTGCAGCTGCTGTAAGAGCTATTTAGCGGAATTTGATTATTATAACAGCTATTGGCTGAGTATTGAGATGTATCTTTAACACCATAGGAATGGATGTCTTACTCGTTAATATGTTGGGATGTATGAAATTATGAAAAGATTAAGAAGTTAACTTATAGAGTAATTTATATATGATCCTCGTGTGAGTGTGGGACTATTTCATGTTGGTATTACTTAGTGGATGGGTAACAGCTTGTATGGATACTTGATTCTAAAGAACACGTTTTGAGTACGAGTACTTCTTGTGAAAGTTTTTTGGAGAAATCATGGCATTTAGGAGGCTATATGGGGAAGCAGAGCACGATATGCGCGAAAAATACCCGCAATTGTTTGATAACTTCGGTAAGAATATATTTTTGTTGTGTGTGCACTATTACTGCTTTTGAATTTCCATTTGTAAGTATATGTGTTGGTGTGGCTAAATGAAAATGACATTAAATTATTGTTTGACATGAGTAGGAAAAGTGAGAAAATAAATAATTAGATTAAGATTATTTTGACTAGTTGATATTGAGAAATTTGTTAGGAAGAAATTTGTATTTCTATCTATTGTTCTTTTGGCATATAATGTTTAATATGGGTATACGTGTGAGATGTGTAGGTTTCATATGTGTTAGTTTATTTGATACAAATTAATGAAAATTTGAATTGGGATTTAAGTGTGATATATGGGGACTATACCTGAATTATTTTATAGGTCCTTGATTGTGGTTATTATTTGCTATATAAGAATCTATATATATGTAGCCTTGATATGACTACGTGTTATAAAATTGGTTAGTAAATTCGTGGGTGAATTTCTTTTAAGGGGGAGAGAGTGTGACGACCCGTCCCAATTTCATATAAATTTTATGCAGAATATTATTTTATAATTTAATTTGTGTTAGTTTGATTATTTTAAAAGACTTACTTTTTCTATTAAAATATTAAATAAAAGTATTTGAGTTGCAAAATAATTAACTAGTATGAGTAGAAGCTAAAGTAGATATCTTTAAATTAATAAATTAATTATAATTGAATTATTATATCTGTTATTATGTCTAAATTATGTTAATAATGATGATTAGTTAAGATTCAATTTAGTTAGATTACTGTTATTGTTAGTCGAATTACATAACCTACATGGTTGACCAAATATGGAAATTTTGACTAGTCTTAAATCCTACTGGTGGAATGAACTTCTCATGGATTGTGGCCCTTTAATTAGTGGTGTGGGCTGAATGAATTTAAGTCTTATTCTTAAAACCAAAAGTGACTACGATATTGAGTGTGTTACTTTTGTTGACTTTGACAACATGTTGACACGTATAAACCGTCTTTCTCACCTTTTTCTTCAACCTCGGGTCGTTACACTGAATTTGGTCTTTCCCAATCCACAATGGCTTCTATATTTGTTGGATCTACGGCAATCCCATCCCTTGACACCACATGACATAAGAATGCCACCTTCTTCAACCAAAATTCACATTTCTTGAATTTAGCATATAACTTTTACTCTCTTAAGATTTGCAACACTAGTATTAAGTGCTCTTCATGCTCTTCCTTAGTCTTCGAATACACCAAAATGTCATCAATGAATACAATCACGCATTTGTCTAAGAACTTCTGAAATATCCTATTCATAAGCTCCATAAATGCTGCCGGTGCGTTAGTCAACCCAAACAGCATCACTACAAACTCATAATGACCATATCGCATTCTAAAGGCCGTCTTAGATATATCTTCCTTCTTCACTCTCAGTTGGTGATAACCAGACCTCAAATCTATCTTCGAGAAATAGCACGTTCCACGAAGTTGGTCAAATAAATCATCTATTCTGGACAACGGGTATTGGTTCCTTACCGTCACACGGTTCAATTCACGATAGTCGATACATAACCTCATCGACCCATCCTTCTTCTTCACAAACAATACCGGTGCACCCCATGGTGATACACTCGGTTTAATCAAACCCTTATCTAACAACTCTTGTAATTGCTCATTCAATTCCTTCAATTCTGCCGGTGCCATCCTATACGGCGCTTTCGATATTGGTGTAGTTTCTGGTACCAAATCGATGGAAAATTCCACTTCTCTTTCTGGTGGTATCCCCGGTAAATCTTCTGGAAACACATCCTTCAAATCCTTGATCACAGAAAGGGATTCTATGGTTATTTCTTCCTGGTCCATAGCACTCACGTATGCAAGAAACCCTTCGCACCCTTTTCTTAACAACTTACGAGCCTTCATTACCGATATAAGGTTCGATCTTGTTCTAAGTTTCGTTCCTCGAAAACAAAACTCTTCTCCCGATAATAGTCTGAAGTGAACTTCCTTCTTAAAGCAATCTACATGGGCATGGTATGCAGCTAACCAGTCCATTCCTAAGATTACATCAAATTCCCCGACCTCCAAACTAATGAGATCGACTTCAAACTCTTTTCCATCCAATTTCAAAGGACAATTCTTATACACAGACGTAATAAGGATCGAATCTTTAGTTAAGGTGTCTACTACTAAAGAGCTTTCTAACGTCTCAAGAATCAATTTCATTTTCTTAGCTAAGCAAGTACTTATCACAGAATGCGTAGCTCCAGTATCAATTAACGCATGAACATTGCGGGAATATAATTGAATCATACCTTCCATGATATCATTGGTGGCTCGCGCATCCTTGGCTGTTATGGTGAATATACGCCCATTACCTCCACCATTCCCTTTGTTGTTATTCCTTGCTCCTTGAGCTCTAGTTTTCTTCTTTGGTTCTGGGCATTTCCATTGCGGATGTCCCACTTTGTCACAATTAAAGCATTTCTTTTCTTTGTACCACCATCCATCTGTCTTGTGTGTCCCATCACAAATTTGGCACTTCTCATTAGGGCCTTACCTTTTAATATCACCTTTCTTGTCCTCCCTTCGGTTTCCTTGACCTCTGTTTGGGTATTTATTCTCCGCATTATCCTTCCCACGGTCATCGGTAGCCTTACGCTTATTGCCTTTATCACAGTTCCAATTTCCCTTGGTTGTCTCTTTCATAGTGGATTTCTTTTTCTCCTCCTTCTTGTTGCGGTAGCTCTCCGCCTCTTTCTCCACTATCCTCGCTCTGTCTAACACTTGATCATAAGTGGGTAGCATCAATAGGGTGATTCTATAGCGGATTCGGTCGCTCAAACCAAGCTCAAATTTCCAGACCTTCTGCTCTTCATTGTCGAAAAATGCTGGAGCAAACTCCAACAGCTCAGTGAATTTTTCACAATACTCATCCACTGTCATTTTACCTTGTACCAGTGTCATAAACTCTACCACTCGAGCATTTCGAACACTCATTGGGTAATACTTTTCGTAGAATACTCTTTTAAACCTGTCCCAAGTAAATTCAGCATCCCCACGTGCAATAGCAGACCTCTTCTCGGCTTCCCACCATTTTAAGGCTTGCCCTTTCAATATAAACATTGCAAACACTACCTTCCTCTCAGGCGTACATTTCAGTGTCTCAAATATCTTCTCCATGTCTTTTACCCAATCCTCGGGCCTTTCCTTATTCGTACCAGAAAATGACTCTGGGTTTCTTTTGGAATACTTCCAATGGATCTCTTAATGGAACTTGCGGAGCTTGTTGCTGCGGTTGAGCTAAAGTCGCCATAACTTGACCAATCCCAGCTACTGTTTGGGTCAAGGTTTGCAGCAGATTTGCCATGCTAGGATCAACTTGTCCATTGTTGTTTCCAGCGTTGTTAGCGTTCCTCCTATTACCCCTTCCTGACATCTGGTTAAGATCACACTCTTGTTAGTATCATGGGTAAATGCTATCACTCACGCCACACAAGCATTGCTACTATGCTTAATATTTTTATAAAAGGTCGTCCCCAAAAGACGTAACAATTTTCACATAAGATCAATTCACTAGATCTCTAGTCATTTCAATAGACAATTCCTCATAAAGAAGTCATTTCACTAGACTCTTACTTATTAATTATAGGTCGATTCACTAGACCTACTTTCATTCACATTTGGCCGTCTTATTAAGCCAGTTACTTTTATACTTAACCGTTTCAATTGGTTACTTTCATTCTTGTTTCGATCATTTTACTAGACCAAAACTTATTTCACTTGGCTGTTTCAATAAGACAATTCTACTTATGATCTTTTCATTCGATCAATACTCTTTTGTTATAACTTGCTCACACGCCATAAACTTAAGAACAAAACAGTTAATAAAGCCATTTGTTTAAATAAATCATAAACTTTTATTAAGAAAATCTTCTTGGACTAAAATATCAAAACAAAATAAATTTCTAGTATTCTCTAAACTAGAACTAGCTATCAATGCTATGAAATATAAATAATAATAAAATAATTCTATGTTTCATCTTTAATCATGAATTATTTTCCTAGGCCTTCCACTTGGGGCTTTCGGTGCTTTCCTTGAGCCTCTGGGCCTTCCTCTTGGCCTACGAACCGGTGCCTCTTCCAGTTCTTCATCATCCTCAATCATGATTGGGGCGGCTTCACTGCCCTCCACTATGATATCAATCTCTACGGGTTCCTCTACAGCTA
Source organism: Campanula takesimana (assembly GCA_026119855.1). Taxonomy (NCBI): domain Eukaryota; kingdom Viridiplantae; phylum Streptophyta; class Magnoliopsida; order Asterales; family Campanulaceae; genus Campanula; species Campanula takesimana. The sequence goes on from JAOWBW010000598.1 coordinate 131,818, forward strand.
CCAAGTTTTCCTCTATAGGGGCCTCATTGACTAGAGGGTTTCCTTGAACAGGGTTCGCGGCCATTTGTGCCTTAAGTTCCTTTAATTCATAGAAATATATACGTCCTTGATTCGCCACCAATTCAGTATACTCCTCGTTATCAATTAGCTTTTCTCTATTTTCTTCTAGCTAACCTCCTTATATGCATTGTTAGCATACAGCAATCTTCCCATGACATCCTTTGTCCTTGATCTTTCTTTCTCTACTCTCTTTAGTAGTCCTTTGGTCCTATGAGCATACTTTTGAATCAACTTCTTACTCAGAACTCTATGTCTCCACATCATGGTAGCCCTGCTATGTCCGTCCATTTCCTACAATTAAACACAATCATTATTAGTATCACATACTTAAAAGGTGAATGTCATCATTATCAATAGTATATGAATGCTTAAAGAATCATCATTCTAATGTAACCTTTCAACACTTAAGTTTTACTCCAAGTGTTCACTCATGTTCCTCATACTCTCCAAGGAAAAACTTATCTTAGGTTCTTTCCTAAAATATTAAGTTTCCATAAATATCTAGATTGACTTAAGCAACCATAGTCTTCCTAGAACGCTCAAATCAAACCTATTCAATATCAGAGTTCCTATCCCTTAAGCTCTAATCCCATAGCTCTGATACCAACTGTAACGACCCAAACTTTCACATAATAAATAAATTCCATAAACTAGGAAAAATCCCAAACGTCAACATAAATTCAAAACCAACGTTACCATTCAACGGCTAGTTTACTTAACCATATTTCAAACAATGCGGAAGCATAACTAATATTTAAATCCCAACGGTTAGTACAACCCACTAGCTCAACACAAAACAAATTAATGTCTTAAACTCTTCAAAACTTCGGACTACCCTTCCTCGCAATCCATCTAGATCTTACTCTTTACCTGGGAAAAATAATATAAGAAGGGGTGAGCGAACAATGCTCAGTAAGTTCATACGGGATCTCTCTGGGTACTAAGAAGAAATGACCGAAAGAACGGAGCCAAACAATATATTTCAACGAAAGGCTAATCATCAATAATCTTAACTGTACACATTCAAAATACAATTACAATACTTAAGAAGTTGTGGCCCTATAACGGGTTCGTCAATTCCATAGTTTTAAACACCTTTTCAGGGTGTTACACATTTTCAGGGTGTTAAGAGAATAAGAGACCTTACACCTTTTCAGGGTGCTCCCTTATTATGATATATCATGATAATCAAACTACTTCATCAAGTAGAAATTTAAAAGTCTAAGTTCTTTTCAATCAAACTAGATTATCTTAATTAGTCATTTTTAATCAGACTAATCTAACCGCACCTGTTTCAATTAGATACAGTTATAGTTCACATAGTATTTCAGGTACAAGAATACATAAGGCAATTTCAATTCACTTGGATACCCATTGAACAACATACATCAAGGGTAAGATAATCAATAGACGTTATATCAACATCGGAGTTCAAATGCTACCGGCCATTAGTAGCTACTCTTGAAAGAATTATGAGGATCCTACATTAAAGGATGAAACTCAAAAGACTTAGGAACGTAATCTCTTACCTTGGCTTTGCGTTATTCCACTTAGCAAACCTCATGCACGAATCTACAATCATGCATAAAATAGTCTTAGGACAAGTAATACAATTTACTTCTGTCCCAAATACTTTTCTTTTACTTTCTTAACCTTATGGGTTTATCTTCTTAAATCCCTTTCTAAGGTTGATATTCATTCTAGGGTTTGTACTATTATTTGTATTCCCAAAATACCATTTTTAGTTTACCAAAATACCCCTAGGGTTTCATTGCTTCTATTCCCAATTGATATGCTTTAGGGTTCCATTATACCCGCCAAAACACTATTCACAGCTTCACTATTCACAGTTTACTATTCACAGAATACTATTCACAGATTACTATTTACACACTGTTTTCACCTCTAAAAAATGCACACACACACACGCATAACACACACACACACACACACACACACACACACACACACACACACGGCACGCACATACACTGCCCAACACACACACGCACACAACGCAGACACATATACACCCTAATCAAATCCCTTCTCAAATATCAATCTTATAAACCCTAGTTCATCTTTAGGGTTAGGGTTTCAATTCCGATTTCATACTTTTCTACGTGGCTAAACGGAGGATCAAAGCTTAGAGGGTAGGGTTTTTACCTTAATCGCTTCCCTCTCCTCTTCCCTTCTTCTTCTTCTGCTTCTTCTCCCTTGCCCGATCTCTCTCTCTCTCTTGCGGCTCCTCACTGCCGCCTCTCTCTCTTGCGGCTCCTCACTGCCGCCTCTCTCTCTTATTCCGTTCTTTTCTTTTTGGTGATATAATAATTAGGTTTAAGTAATAAAAGGTTTATATACTATAAGGGTTTTAATTCCCTAAACTAAAAAGGATTCTAATATCCTATTGGGTTTTAATTTCCTAAAGCCCAAAGTAAACCCAATACTTACTCATTAATTAATTAAGCCCAAATAAGAAATAATAAAGAGTTTTACTAAAATAAAATAAATGTGCCAAAAAGCTGGTTATTAAAGGTAAAGCCCAAGCAATCTCTCTATTTTATTTAAACCAAAAGGCCCAAAATTAAAGCAGCAGAAATAATATTTTTAAATGGCCCAAATTCGATAATTTAACAACCGATCGTTGTTATTATAATTGTAACCCAACTAAATATGATTTATTGTAAAAGCCGGAGAATAATAACTACTTATCACTAATCATTATTAATAAATATGACTAAAGTCCAAATAAAAATTAAAAATTTTCGGATCATCACATTCTTACTCCCTTAAAGGGAGTTTAGTCCTCTAAACTTAATGTTTACCATCCTCGACAATTTCATTTAGCCCAAAATAAATTATATCATAACTCATGACGTTGCTCAAACCAAATTTTCAATCTCACACTTAAATAATTACATATCTATATCTATATAAAGCATAAAGCCCACATCTCAAAAGCCCAAATAGAAAACAATTCTTATTTCCTAAAATATAAAGTATGACGCAGAACAGAAGCGATATTCGTGAATAGCAAGCGCTAAACACAAGAGTTTACCAGCAATAAACCCTAGAAAAAATAAAACCTGGAATCCACCAGAGAATAAGAGAAAACTCTCAAATTTATTGAATAAAAGTCTCATTTTCGGAATACAACTTTAGGCCTATTTTATAGTGCCCATAAAACTTGAAAAACAATCTTAAACCTTCTATAATTACTCCTAACCTATATCGTACCCTAATAATAGGACTTAAAAACTAGTAAATTGACTCATAATCTATCCTAGAATCCTCTAAAATTAACATACTAAAATTAATGACGAAAATAATGATAAAAACACTAATTAAACCCTAACTAATAATAAAATACAAATATAATTATAATATTTGATATAATCATATTGTTGTCCTGCATCAAAGTATGGGTTATTACATAATCAACCTGACAAGACTTGATAAAGACAAGACTTGATAAAAGAAAACATAAACGATTGTTGAAGGACATTGTTGAAGGACAAACCAAAATCCTTTATTTAACAATTTGTTGGAATCATTTTTATTAGCCTTTACAAAAATTAATAAGAAAATCAAAAATTAAAATACAACCATTACCCATACTAGTCTTTTTATTAGTATATCAACACAACAACCATATAGTTTTCCATATTATTCAAACCAAATAATTCTAGATCGATTTTATTAATAAATCCTCCAATCCGTTATGATTTTTAACGCCCGTTAATCCTTCCATCCATGTTCACGTCGCTCTGGTGTCTTGATGCTTATATCTTTCCTCTTTTTCAGAGACAAACCGCCTTCACCCGTTACATTTTCATTGGTACTACGACTCTTCTGGAGCAACTTTGGCTTATGATGAATGAAATCATCAGTTTTCTTGCTCGATCGAAGGGTGTTTACCCAATCAAACTTCTTCCTATTCGTAGCTACAATTTCGTGCATATTCTCAGACCTAGTCGATGAACTCCTAGGACGGCCATTTTGATCACTAGCTTCTTTCTTGGTCTCTTTTATTTCAATTTTTGTTCCTCCTTCCATTTTGATATTTATGTTAACTTCGGAAAGTGTTTCCTTCTTATTATTCTTGCCTTGTTTTTCTTGATCGCGTCTTTCTTTTTGGTGTTGATAGAGTCGATGCAATCTGAGAGTGAGATGGTATATTCCATCTTTGATTTCTTCCTCCAAATCTCTCTCGATGTCAATCTCTAGCTCACTTCGAATCTTCAGTTCCTCATTAGACATAACTATTGGTTCCAAGAATTCGATCAAGTATTGCAACTTTAGTCAGCCTGACCCACATTAAATATGTAAAATTTTGCGTTGTGTGGCATTTTTTTTTTATTCGCTCGGCAACAAATATGATTCATTAAATGAAGAATATACAAAAAGGCTTTAAAAGCCCGAATAAAAACACATGACAAGCTTAACCAACTGAATAAAGAAAGGACAACAATGTTCATAGTCTATACGTTCTTTTTTCCCAAGGAAAATCAACTTTAATTTTTGTTCCAACTGTATAACTTCTTGTCCAAGAAAAAAAGAAGAAAATGGCAACCGGTCCTTTAAACACGTTGAATCCATTAATAGTTGAATGAAATGAGAAACCAAGCTCTGAAAATTACATAATCGAGAAAGAGGGTATCGATAAATTTACCTTGTGATCAAAAGAATCTGGAAAATGAATGATACGTAATCGCTTAACCTTGAGAAATTTGCAACCTAAATACAAGAATTTATATAGTCATGTATGAAATCAAGAAAGCCAGCATATGTCCTATTGTCTCATGTATATTGAAATTTATATCTATATATATATATATATATATGCTCATACTTGTCTTCATTTTGTGCTATCTTATCATCTTTCCTTAGTTGAAAATTTGATAGGGACAATTGGGTATTTTGACCTTTCACCTGTGTTGAAGAGGACATAAGATGGAATGTTAGAAGGAGGGAAATGAGTCAAATGACCGTTAAGGTAGTTATTTTAGTTGGCTTAATTGAATTTACGCGGTAAATATGTGTATGGATAAGTGTCAAGTTAATTGGAATTATAAATATGTGTAAAACTAAATAAATTTAACCATGGGAAAGTGCTTTACTTGGAAGGGTTGTGGGGGGTGTTTGGGTTCTCCTTAAAGCAAAATCAAAATAGGCATAGATACAGGTATATACATGTGCATGATGCGATCAGTGTCAATGGAAATTGGTCTTCTTTTGTAAGGTTGGGTTTTTTTTTTTTTTAATCAAGCAGTTAACTTATTAACTTTATTTATTTGTATATACAATTGGGCAAATAGCAATTTAGTTACTTGAGTCTGTCACGATGTTTCAATTGGTTATCCAGTTTGTGTTTGTTACAATTTGATTACTGAGTACTCCCTCCGTCCCACCTCACTTGAGACTTATTTCCATTTTGGTCCGTCCCACTTCACTTGAGACTCCCCAAAATGGTAATCTTTTTATAATTTTATATTCAATCTACCCCACGCACTCTTTCTCTCTCTTCATTTTCCACCACTCAATTCATTCAACCAACCTACTATTAACCCCACTCATTCTCTCTCTTCATTTTCTACCACACATTTTCCATATTTTATTCTTTTCTTAGTTATTGTGCCCACCTCTTAGGTGTCAAGTGAGGTGGGATGGAGGGAGTATGTCTTTTTGTTGCAATCGGGTGTAATTTTGGATGACCCGTTAAAAAACTAAAAGTGGATGAAAAATGTAACAAGTTTCTTTTAAAATTGCAATGATCACCCCTACAATTTAAATTATTGCACTACGCCCCCTAACTCTTAACGAATGTTAAAAAACTAACATAAAAAAATAAATCCTAAAATTAAAATCTAAAAGTGGCTTATTTCTTTCGAGTGGCGGAGGGAGTATTTGATATCTTTTAAAGAATAATATGATAATTATTTTTGCTCAATAATTTATTTTTCAAAATATTTTAGAAAGAATTGATATGGTTTTTAAATTATTTTCATGAAAAGAATGGGGTTAATTATTTTAAATAATATGATAATTATTTTGTTCAATAATTTATCATATATACTTCCTCCGTCCCACCTGAATCAGGATTTTTGAGTTTGGCATGTGGATTAAAGAAAAAGTGTGAGTAGGTATTGTGAGTATGAAAAGTGAAGTAGGAGAGAAAAAGTGGGGTAAAGAATAATGAGTGAAAAGTTGTTGTGAGTGTGAATGTGAGTCCCATCAAATAAAACATTTCCATTTTGGGTTGTCCCCCACCGGTTTCTCTTTAGGCAGTAACCATTTCTCTATCCCATGAAATAAGCTTGTTTTCCTCCATTAATCTTTGTACTCTATAATCTGACTCCCAATTTCCAATTTATATCTCTATTTCCATTGATGTGTGCGGAAAGGAATTCTGTTTGAGGGAAGCAAATTGATTAATTAAGAGTTTCAATTTGTTAAACTTTTGAAACCCAGTATTTCTTAATTATCCCTCCAACGAAACCCCCATACCCCATCTCTCCTCCTTAATCGGAACCCAGATCTTGGTCGATTCAAGAACGGGAGTAGACAATTAAAAGGGTTGAAGTGAGATCTGCTGTGTAAGTGATCTCGGAAATTAGCTTATTTAGTTTTTGGTATCAGACAATGAAAGAAAGAGTGAGAAATGTCTCCGGATGTAACTGATACCATCAACGTCGGTGCACCCTCCATTAATTCCGGCGACATCAAACACCAACCAAGCTCACTCAAATCTGAAAATAAGATTCAAATTCAAAACAAAGATCTGACAATGAAATTCAAAACATGATTAAGAAGATAGAGAGGGGATATATTATATTAGCAGAAAGTTGCTGACGTCATGGGCGACGGCGGCAAGGCACGGCGGAGAGGCGGCGGAGATGGACTGAGAAGAGAGAGAGAGAGAGAGTGAGATCAGACGAGGGGGAAGGGAGTTGAAATCTGGCCCGGGATTTAGGATTTCTATTCGTTAAGATCTAGGGGGCTTAGTGGGATAATTGAAATTGTGAGGTCAGTCATTGCAATTTTAAAAGAAGCTTGTTACGTTTTTCATCAATTTTCGTTAGTTTATTATCAGGTCATCCAATATTATACCTGATTGCAACAAAAAGACACGTTCAGTAACCAAATTGTAACGAACACAAATTGGATAACTAATTGAAACAACGTGACAAACTCAGGTAACTAAATTGCAATTTGCCCTATATAATTTGCCAAAATCTAACAAAAAAACGTGTTTCTCCTAAGCTAAAAAAATGTGTTAACGACATGCCAGTGTCAGTGTAAGAAAGTGTCAGTGTACAAAGTGTCAGTGCATGAATGTGAAATGCTAGTGTAAAAAGTGTCAGTGTCAAAAAAATGCCAATCTTGGAGTAAAAAAATGCTAGTGTTAATGTAAAAATGTGCCAACGCCAGAGTCTGTATTATGAAGCGCCAGTTTAAAGAGTGTCAATGTTAATGTAAAAAAAATGTCAGTGCAAAAAGTGCTAGTGAATCAGTGTACTGTGTTTATATGCCAGCGGCGAAAAAATGGTGTTTCTTTAATCTTAGGAAAACCGTGTTTTTCATAAAACTAACTCATATTATTTGTATCAATAATAAAATAAAATAAAATTAAAATTATTTTATTATTTTAAAAATTAAATATTATTTCCAACCCAAAACAAATATTCGATGACTATTCTGTTTTCGTGTCTCAAGATTGGATTAGAAAATAACGTTTGTCTATTATTAAAAGCCGCCTAGTCATCTGATAACTATCATAGCTATGTTTATGAATTTTGACTACCAAATAATCAAATATTGCCAAGTCTCAGGAAGTGTTCCACACGGATCTACGCTATGAGCTCATCTAGGAACTTTTGATACGTCCCTAATTTTTTCTTCAAAGATTATTTATACACGGATCTACACTATAAACCTCTAAACCGGTTCATACAATTCTCTTATTCATTTTTAATAGCGAGAACCGGTTGTTGAAAAGGTACGAGTCTTTCTCTCTCCATCTCTAACCGTGCTCTCTCCATCTCTCTCACTACTCTCTGACCTAACCTCCGTCTCTCTCACTCTCCGACCTAACCTCCATCGCTCTCACTTTCCGACTAACCGTCGCCGTCGCTATCTCCATCTTACTCTCTCTCAGACCTAACCTCTGTTCATACTCACTCTATTTCACTCGATTTCACTCGATTCCAAGCACAGTGAGGATAAAAAGAGCAGCGAATCCCAAAGCAAAGAGATATGTAATGAAGAAGAGGACGGGCGTGATGGAGGTATGTGTCGATTTCAAGATTTTTTCTGTTGATTCTCACTCTATTTTGTTCGTTTATTGTGTTGATTTCTAGCATTTTTGTTCGAATTTTGTAATGTTTGATTAGGTATGTGTTGATTTCAAGCTTTTTTCTCTTGATTCTCACTCTATTTTGTTTGTTTATTTGTTTGATTTCTAGCATTTTTGTTCGAATTTTGTAATGCTTTGATTAGGTATTTTTGAGTGTTGTTTTCAACTTGATAATTTTTACAAGAACAAATTACATGTGTTCTTTGTAATTTTTGTAGATAACTACCATTGCGTGATTGTTTTTGTTCATTTTGTCTTTTTGTTTTTGTGTTGATTTTACACTGTTTTTTAAACACTGAGACTTATGTTTTTATATATAAACTTGATGTTTTGATAGTTAGACTTGATGTTTTTATATAGAAACATGTTGTCATTTACAAACCTATCAGTTCATGTTTTGATACTTAAACTCAATTTTTTTATACTTAAACTTGTTGTTTTTTATTGTTATAGCCTGATGTCAATAGTGATTCTGAATCGGACTATTCTCCTGAGGAACGATTTTCTTCTACATCAGCATCATAAGATGGGGAAACAGAGATACCCGATACAACTACAACCAGTTTTACCCAATACAACTTCAACCAGTGAACAAGTAACAGATGGGGAGGATGTGGTGGGGGAAAATCTAAGAAGAAAAGAAAGGCTAGGACTGAAAAGATTTCTAAGTCTCGTAGTCAAGTATGTATAATCGATGGGAAGGAAAAACAATTTTTGCATACGTGTACACCAAGCAAGGTTGTATTGCTAAAATTAACAGATAATCAGATAAAGGACGTCAAATCTATTGGGTTTGGCTCTTTGTTGGATTTGAAAGTTGAGAAGCTTCCTGTTGGGATTGTCCCTTTTCTTGTTCAAAACTTTGATGCAGATACATATGTGCAGACAGTCAATGACAAGGAGTCATATACATTGACAACAAATGATGTCTTTGACATATTCTGCCTTCCCAGGAACAAGAGGAATCTGAAAATACATGCATTGAGCAATGAAGAAGATTTGTCTGTGAGAGAGAAGTATTTTAATTGTGGACATTTTAAGAGAACGAAAGAAGGAATTCGTTTGTCATGTATTGAAAAACGTCTGACTCACGATGATTTGAAAGATGGAGGTGATGAGTTCAAGAGATTTCCACAGTTCTTTCTTCCAATTGCTAAGCACGGCCATTACACAATGTATGTTGTGAATACTGACACAAAAAAGTGTCAGTATTTGGACAACTTGCCAATGAATGGTGTTAAGAAGTGTCATTCTTCCCTTTTTGCGAAGACTCTGATAAGTCTTGTCCTTTTTGCTCCAATTGTTTTTATTTTTATTTATTGTTACTTATTGTTTTTAATTTTATTTATTTTTATAGTGTCAAAAATTCAGTCCACTGTTGAAAGAGTTTGGTCACTCAAAATGGGAGGAGATCAAAAATTATGATTTTGAATATATGAATTTTGATTGGGTGCTTCGAGAAAACCATCATAACAGTGATTGTGGTCTTTACATTATATGGGAGATGAAAGACTTCCAAGGAAAAAAATATAAATGTCCTGAGTTGTCCAAGGTAAATTTAAATTTATATCTTTTTGTATGTATGTCTGTTTGTATTTTTATTTAAATTGTAGTACATCTTTTGGTTTAGGATTTGCGAAGGACTACTCTTCGGGCAGAGGCTCTTGCTGCATTGCTTCTCAGTGATATGAACAAGAACCGAGATTTTTTGCTGAAGAAAGTTGCAGAGTTCTCGGAAATCAAACAAGATCATAGGGACACTGTTTTCGAGAAGAAAGACAACGAGGAAAAGAAGAGGAGAAAGCTGCTGATGATGGTATGACGTTTGTTAGACAAACAAGGTCTAAAAAGGCTGCTAGTTAGTAAAGCTTTAACTTGGTCTGTGAAGTTACTTAACAATTGGTTAGTGGTAGATGTGACTTAACATTTGGTTATTAAGGCTATTAGTATCTCCAAAATGGTTGTGTTTTAGGTCTGTGAAGTGACTGTTTTAGTAGTAGGACTGTTTTTGTAATCCATGGTCAACAGCGTGGGATGTTTTAGTTCCTAACCTGATGTTTTAGTGAACAAACATGTATATATAAGTTGGAAACTTGCTTAGTTGAAGTTCCAATTTCTTTTTTCAATGAGTTGAACTTGCATCCTGGTGTTTTTTGAGATTGGACTTACTGTTTTAAATAACATCAAGTTTGTATGGTAAAACAGCAAGTTACACAGACAAAACTCCAAGTTCCCATAACAGGCTGACCTTCAATGAACAATTGCAATAGTAAACGAACAAGGTTTTGTACCAAAAAATCAAGTTACAATGACAAAAGACCAGGATACTGTACCAAAACACCAAGTTACACAAAACATCAAGGTTCTGTTTCAATTTGAACACCAATCACACAAATCAAATTAAGTGTTGATTAGGTGTTTTTGAACCAAACTCATCCGAAATTGGCTTTTTCCGCTGGAATTTTGCTTTTGGCTTTTTTTCCCTCCCTTTTGTACTGGCACGTATTGGATCAATTATAGCAGGTGCAGTTCTCGAAGAATTTCCTGTAGCACTATTTGTTGCACTTGCTGTAGTAGTATCTTCCAAGTTTGCAGATAATATTTCTTGAATTTGGAGAGAATCTCGGTTGAACCCGTCTTCTAGTACACGTCTTGCAGCAATGTTTTCGTGGCATGTTGACATCAAATCATAATACTTTCTTGCCATTTATTGTGTCCAAGGATTAAAGTCAATTTGTCTGGTTGTTGGTGTAACGTCATCCCCTCGGTATGTTCTGTCCCATACATCCTTTTTTACCTTTTTTGTCCACCTCTTTTCAATGTACACATCAGGTATCCTATTGATGTTTGACAAATTCAAAGCTTTAATGCAATGAAAGCAAAGCCATCCAACCTCAGTGAAGTGATTGCAGGTACAATTCACTCTTACATCTCCATTATTATTCATGTAACTTACTGACTCTACTCTTTCAGGATGATCTTCATGAGCAATCTCAAACAATTTGTTGTCGTCATCCATAGAGAAACCAATACGATAAGTTGATGCGAATGCAGCCTTTACCTCCTCTTGAAAAAACCTGGGAAAAACAACTTGATGTTTTAAGACAAAAACTTAGTTTTTTAATACAGAAACTTGATGTTTTAACACAAGAAATTAATACAGGTAGAACAAACCTGAATATCTCCAAAGTGTAAACTTCAGCTGCGTGCTTGATAATACCACCGTGCAATTCAGCTTGTGGGACAGAGAAAGTGGAATCAAACTCCTTCAGCTGTTCCTTACTACTCCATCGTTTCACAGTCTCGTTAAATAACTCAAAGAACCTTGTTAGTGACGTATTTCTGTTTGCTTTGAAACAGATTGAATGATTAGTGCTTTTACTTCTTTGAGATGACAAAATGCCGGCGGAGAAGAAGTCTTTGCTTAATGCAGTGCACCACTTGCTTCGAATCTCATATAGACGCTGAAACCATGTGACTTCTCCGAGTTGATATTTGCCAATCATTGAATGCCAACAACGTTCAAACTCAGCCTCATTAGCACAACCTCTAAGACAGTGATCAAATTCGTCTTTGAATTCGTCATCCTTCTTGAGTTTTCCAAAATGGCTTATTGCATTTTGTAAAATGTGCCACAAGCAAAGCCTATGCCTCGTTCTCCCTTCAAACACCTATATATGAGAAACATTTGTGTTATAATGAACAAACTTGTTACTGTATCACTTGGTATTTTATAACCCAAACTTGCTAATTTTATAAACAAACTTGATATTTTATAAACAAAACTTGCTAATTTTATAAACAAACTTGCAATTATTAAAGCATATTTTAAAAACTACATACCTCTTCAATCGCTTTAGACATTGCACAGTCTTGATCAGTAAAAATTGTCTTCGGTTCTTTCCCACCCATTGACTTTCGAAATTCCTTAAGAAGCCATGAAAATGTTTCTGCCTTTTCATTATGCAAAAACGCGCAACCAAACATAACCGTGTTCCAATGGTTGTTTACACCAACTATAGGAGCACAAATAAGACCATATTTATTGGTGTTGTATGTTGTATCAAAAATAACAACATCACCAAATAACTCATAATCCTCTCTCATCATCGTGTCCCTCCAAAATAATGCGCATAATCTAGAATCTTCTCCGAGGCGTATCTTATAATAGAAGTTGGAATCCTCTTCCTCAAGATCACAAAGTCTATCCACAACAGTTTGAGCATCACCGCCATCAATCTTTTCGGATCTTAACCTTTGCACAAAATTCACATGATCCACCCTAGTATGACCCAAATGCTCTTCCCCACCTGCTGCTTTTTGCCATAACATTAAATCCATCCATTGGCCTTATACCAGCATCTTCCATTTGTTCAATTAAAATGGCGTTTGCATCTGAGACACTCCGTTCGCTACGCTTCAAGTGGTTCCACTGTGTCCTTGTCATTTCATGGTTGTGTTCTAAATCATGGCGTGCAACTATATATAAGTCTTCCTTCGGGAGCAATTTCACCCTCATCATAGCATTACAGCCTGTTCTTTCACAACACATTTCCTTTTTTTTCTATCCTTTTTCGGTTCGCTATCCAACGGTTGCAATGGAGACGGGATGAATGTATGATCAACCGCAACAGGACTTATAATTATAGCTGCAGATCCTCTTGGTTTGTATGTTCCTTCACAGGAACATCTAAAATATCTTTCTAGTGGTTTTCCATATTTCTTGGACGTACGCACAGTTGAAAGCTTTGTCGAAAATCCTAATGCATTTCCCTGTTGTTTGTACATCTTATATAACTCTTCGCATGTTTTTGCTTTTCGATACAGCAAGGACCCAGCAACATTCTCACCATCAGGGACACTCCCTGCCAAAAGATATTCATATACTGTTTTAAGTAACATAAGTTTGTCTGGTAAAATACCAAGTTACACAGACAAAATATCAAGTTCCTATAACAAGAGTTCTGAAAACAGGCTGATGATCAAAGACCAAGTTACACTGTAAAACAACAAGTTTATGTATAAAAACAGCAACTTACAACGCAAAAATATCAATATACAATCGTAATATATATATATATATATATATATATATATATATATATATAATCTTGATAAAAACACCAGATTGCACTAAAAAATACCAGATTGCACTAAAAAAACACCAGATTGCACTAAATAAAAATCTTTGAGCTGTTTCATCATGTCTATTTCAATTTGAGCAGTAACATAAACCATCAAGTTGATAAAACATCAAGTTGCACTAATGTAAACCAAATCAATGCTAATAACACAGTTTTTATCCTAAAACTACAGAAATCAAATTAATACATATTAAATTTACCTGATTCGATCTCCATATCTTCATCTGCAGTGTCGTTTGTAATAGATCTCTCCTCTGATTCGATATTTTCATTATCTTTTGTAATAGATCTCTCCTCTGATTCGACATTTTCATCCAATGCATCGATCTCCATCATCTATTTCAATGGCGAGACAGAGAGAGAGAGAAACGGCGGAGGAACGGGCGTCTCTTTTTTCTTGCGCCGCCGTGTTTTTGAACCTTTTATACCCTAATTTTTTTAATAGCGAGAACCGGTTGAAAAGGTAGGAGAGAACCGGCTGCTTATAAACCGGTCTTTTTTTAACATTAGGGAGAAACTAGTTTCCCCCAAAACCAACTCTTATTTATATGTTGTGGTATTGACTCTTTGTTGGAAATTGGTTATAAAAATGTTGGTTTGACCAACATTTGACCAAGTTTTGTAATTAGTTCCATTTAATAAAAATGGAAATAAGTTGCAAATTCTTAATCTACATTCGGAATAGATTAACATGATGTATTTATTTTCTCAAAACCAATTTCGGGTAAATGAAATATTAATTGTTGAAAGTGGCAACTTAGGCTCCGTTTGTTTCGTGTAAAACAATTTCTGGAAAATGATTTCCCGTAAACCGGAAAATGAAAATGTTTTCCGGAAAATGACATAAACATGTTTTTGGTTGTTTGGTAAATCTAAGGAAAAAATTTTCCGGAAAATATTTTCATATGAAAATAATAATAATTTAATATGAGGAAAATAATTATAATGAGAAAAAAAATTTGAATGTGTTGGGTTGGGGTGGGATGGGTGGTTGTGGGGTGGGGGGTGGGGGTGGTTGGGTGGTGAGGGTGAGGGTGGGGGTGGGGGTGGGGGTGGGGGAGGTGTTCAAAAATAATTTTAATATGAGTAATTTTTTTTTTATTTTTTTTTTTTTGGGGGGGGGGGTGGGTGGGTGGGTGGGGGTAGTTTGTGGGGGTGGTGGGGGTAGGGGTGGAGGTGTTCATTTTTTTTAATATGAGTGAAAAGAAGTTTTTTTTTTTTTTTTTTTTTTTTTTTTGGGGGGGGGGGGGGTGGGGTGGGTGCTGGGGTAGTTGGGGGTGGTGGAGATGTTCAATTTTTTTTAATATGGGTGAAAAGAAGTTTTTTTTTGGTGGGGTGGGTGGGTGGGGTGGGGTGGGGTGGGTGCTGGGGTAGGTGGAGGTGATGGAGATGTTCAATTTTTTTTTAATATGTGTGAAAAGTTTTTGTTTTTATTTTTTTTTTGGTGGGGGTGGGGTGGGGTGGGTGCTGGGGTTGTGGAGATGTTCAAAATTTTTTTAATATGAGTGAAAAGAAGTTTTTTTTTTTTTTTTGGGGTGGGGTGGGGGTGGGTGCCTGGGGTAGTTGGGGGTGGTGGATAGGATGGATGAAGAGGGTGGTGTTAGAGGTGTAGTGGGTAGGGTGGGGTTTTATGGAGAGTTGGGTGTGAGTGAGAGAGTTTACATTTTCCGGAAAATGACTTACTTAGTAAAAATTCGTAAGTCATTTTACTTAAAAATGAGGGAAAACCATTTTCCGGAAAATATTTTCCTCATTTTCCGCTGCGTAACAAACACCGGAAAATGGGGAAAACATTTTCCGGAAGTTATTTTACGCGAAACAAACGGAGCCTTAGTATAAATGGTTGAAGAGAAATGGGAATGGAAATGCCATATCTGATATCCCACATTGCTAAGAAAGGGGAAATGAAAACATTATATTAATGTGGTCATCTAAGGAGGAATCAAATGGTTCCCTCCTTGGGCCAACCAAGTAGGCTACTGGGCTATCCATGCAACTAGTGGCCTAATTTTGGACTAGCTCCAAATCATGCAACTAGTGGCCCAATTTTGGACTAGCTCCAAATTGACACTAGATCCGCGAAGGGCGGAATGGGCGCACTTGGCACTCTGCACGTACGTATTCTAGAAGGCGGGTTGGAATGGAGCAAATCGTGAATCGGGTGTAACCACCGAGCCGACCCGCGTCCCTCCGAACGGGCGGGTTAGACTGGTTGGGCCGATCTATGCGATCTCAGCCCTCCGTCTTGATCTGATCTGACGGCTAGGAATCCACCAGCCACCATTTATACCCTTTCCCAAAAGGCTCCTTGACTCTTCAACAAGTATTTAAAGGCCCCTCCCCCTCATTTGCTTTCATCAAGAAATCCAAAGAATTATCATATTCTCTAGAGTATCCGATTAGAGTTATTCTTTGCATTTCAAGTCCAGAAGATCCCGAGTATTCAGTTGTTCGCCTGCAAGTTTCAGAGTCGTTATGCTGCTACGTTCTGAAATTAAGAAAATCGTTGTATCTTGGAAACAATTGTCGTAGTGGTGAGCACTAGTATACGGGGCAATATTGTCTTACGGAGATAGAGTCAAACTCTTGCCTCGACTATAATTATTTATTTATTAAATAATTTTTCGTCCCCGTTATTATTTTAGTTAAAGCCATATTTTCTAAATACACCCATTTTCTCCAACAATCGTAAGACAATATTTGTGTATTTAAACTATGGCTTCTAAAGCAGTTTGTGCTTCAGGCTATGGAAACTCTACGTTGCATTATCCGGCTCTTGGCAAAAATGTGGAAAGATTTGAAGGTGTTAATTTCAAGAAGTGGAAACAAAGCATGTTATTGTTCTTGACGACCCTCAGTCTACAAAGTCTCCTGACAGAGGACCCCCCCCCCCCAGCCATCTCAGATGATGATCCAGACCACAAAGGCGAATAACCAAGAGAGCATGGGATCATAGTGATCTCATATGCAGAATGTACATCCTGAATGGGCTAAATGATGTTATATTCAGTAGGTATTATCTCGTAGAGACATCCAAAGAATTATGGAACTCTTTGGAATGGGCCTATATGTAAGTACCCCAATCTGAAACCTACCTATCTTAGAGGTAGCCTTAACACCGTTTCAGGGATAAGCTGATAGGCCAGGACCTCCCTAGGATAAACTATAAATTCCAGGACTACTCTGGTATAAAATCGGAAAAATCCAGAAGCTCGCCAGGCTGAGCCGTACGGATGATTCGGGAACTAGAGGGGCCTAGCCGTACGGCTGGTTTGGGCGCCTTCAGTCCCTATAAATAGAACCCCTTGCTGATCATTTCAGGGGGGAGAAATACACATTAGAAAGGTCACTCTGCTGGAATTGCCATAGAAAAAGAGTGAGAGTGATCACATACAAAAAAGGAGAGAAGAAAGGAAGATTGGCCTTAACCATCATAGGTAAAGCCACCTCCCCCCCTCCTTTCTCTTCATCTTACTCCTATTTTCTTTCTTGTATCTTGGTTGTACATGTATTTACTATTCATTTCATGCAAAGACTTGTCCATTTCAAGCACCTTTTGTTTCTTGCAAGACTTGTCCATTATCAAGCACTATATATATCTATCTATTACATTACTATCTTGTCCAAGCTATGAGAAGTTCAAAGGTGCCCTCCATACCTTGTATGGAAGAGGTTCTAAACCTAGACACTCATAGACTTGTTGATTGTCATTTATATTCTTTATTTATTTAAATGTTGTGCTTGTTTGGCCATGATAATCATGAGGATGGTGGAACCTTAGTGTCCATCATTTTCCTCTTTGATTTAGCCTCAAAATCCCACTTTTGGGTCATAAAGATCCAATCTTTATGTGTCATTTTGACTCTTGGAAGGATTTTAAGTCATAAGATGTCATCTTGGTGATAAAGTTCCAATCTTTATTCACCAAATGACCAATTTTGGTCCAAAGGGGACATTCATCAACTTTCTTGATTTTCTCCTATGATTGCTCATGATCACACCCAAATACTTGTCTTTAGGGACTAAGTGATGATCATTTAGCATAGGAATGATGTTATAAAACTTGTAAAATGATTTCTTGCAAACTGGGATCACAAACAGTTTGTCCAGCTTCAGACAGAATACCCTGTTTCTGTTCTGAACTGTACTGTTCATGAGCAAACTGTAAAACCCCAGGATCGCCTCCTCCAGCCGTACGGCTACTTTAGGTAGAAGGGCAAAAATGTCTGTTTTGCCCTCTGACCTTTATCTTATCACTCAAGGCCCCCTTTTCAGCCGAGTTTCTCAAATAAAATCAATAACAGAATGTTTTCCGTTAAATACACACACACACATATGCATATTTTAACTAACTTAGGGAGACTCGGCTTTGTCCGAGGCAACTTGAGAGGACGTAAAAACTCCTCCCAAGTTGTAACCTGACCTCCGAACCTTTGAACTCAAACCTTTGTCATTTTGTTTGGTTTAAAATTAACAAAATGTGGCGACTCCGTTAAATTTGACCGGTTCCCGTGTTTGGCATTTTGTCCTCGTGCGAACCTCGCGTGTTTCGCCCCCGGAGGACGGGATCCTTACAGTGGCGACTCCGCTGGGGATTAGAGTGCTTTCGGACTTCTTTCTAGAAGGTTCGGGGGCATTCTTGTGTGGGTCAAACTCCCGTTCCCGTTAGTTGACTTCTTGCATATTTGTGTGTGTTTGTTGTTTCTGTTCGAACTGTTTTGAGTACATGCGTTCTGGAAACACAATAAACTGGGGCTTGATGATCAGAAGTTGGAGAAACTGAGAAAAAATCTTCACCCTCTTGCTTTAGCCGTACGGCTACTTTGGGTAGAGACCAGAATGTTTCCAATTAACAGTTTGGTGCAGGGCTGCAATATTCTGGGTGCCCCCTCTGCTTCTGCTTGTCCAGGTTCCAAATTTACAGTCTTACTTGTGCACATTACCTTCATTCTTTTGGCCAAAACTTGGTTTTAAAAGGTAATAAAACTTGGTTATGCATGATCTTTTGTCAATAAAATGGTTTCCAAAACCTCGTCGTGCATAACCCCTTTTTTTTGTAAGGGTTTTCTTGAGTCTCCTCGTTGTGCACAAATTGCTTTGTACAAAAGGGTTTCAATGTAAAATATTTCTTTTGCAAAAGTTTGATTCAAAATTCTTTCTTGTGCACAACTTGGTACATATACAAGTTTTGGTCTTTGTTTGCTTATATTCTTTGATTTGTTGTGTATAGATTGCTCAATTCATGCTTGTTCATACTTGTTCATATCTTGCTTATGCCATGCTCATGATATCGAAAAACGAATTGAAAATCTCTCTTTTTACTCAAAAAAAAAGAGCATAGAATGACTTCACACTACGCGCACTTGACCATGCACGTTCCAAATACCATTTAAACCCGGGGTGGATGCCACGATGCAGCACGTTGGGCGCTCTTGTTCCCTTCGATGCGCGCAAGGGTCCATCCCACCTTCCCTTTCCGAACAGAGTCAACCACACTTGTCCGTGACACACAAATACCGTGACTATGGTTGGTTTTTGGTCTAGTTCACGTCACCACATCCTTGATACGTGCTCAAAGCTAATTGTGGCCAAATTAATGCCCGAGTTGTGACTCCTTGATGAAATGCAAGCGTGGCCTAACCAGCCTCCAACTCGTGTGTTAGTGACGACCGCAATCAGCAAGGGCCATGTACTAAGGATAGGGTGACACTGTATCGTTAAGACCTAATGAACGAGTTATTTTAATCATCCTTAAGACCATGGTCAAGGATCGAGACGCCTCATTCAAAATGAGGTCATGTCGGAACGTCGGTGTAGCCTTCGGAGAAAAGTCTCGATTCCGACTGGGGCTTAACCATGATTAGGATGACCCGCATATTGGGAACCTTACGATGCACTAGACCCTAGGTTCACTTCTTTTGATCGGTGGAAGCCGCGTGCCCTATAGGACCCTCGCCCGGGATAGTCCGTCCTTGGGAGCGTGCAATACAGGTGAAAAACGAGGGGTCTAATGGCGTAGTGATGGCCTCCACTGATCCAGGATTTAGAATAGTTGCGAAAAAGAAGAGCGATCTTTTCCAACCAATTAGGAATAAGACATGCCTTGAGAAAAATGAAGGTTGGGCCCTTGAATTATGCACTAACGTTTGTTTATGTGACAAAACCGGCCGAGATAATCCAAGGAATAAATGATTTTTTAAAAAAAAAAAAAAGAAAGAAAAAGGGAAAAGAGAATTGCTAAATTCATCAAAACGCTTGGCTTGGGTTTCTTCCCCCTAAAAAAGGAGTCAAACTTGTTACCCCCTTCGAGTTAGTGTCCCTTGTGTGTCGAGTCTTTGTCCCACTTCAAAGCATGGTTTCTCGAAAGTCCTGCCACGGTGCCCTTACGGTTTATTGGTCATTTGTATCATAGGAAACAATGGAAAACAAGTCCCAAGCAAATGAGACAGATATCCGTCTGGACGTGCAAGCAAGGTTAGAGGGTAGGGTTAAGCTCTTGGAACGAACAGTGAGTACGATGAGAGACCAAATGAGAAAGACAGAGGTCGACCGCAATGAAGCGGTCAAGGTGGTCCAACAACTCCGAAAGGAGATTAAGGAATCGCTTCATAAGAAAGTCGAGGAACTATGGGAAGAAGGGGGAAAGAGACTCAAGATGGACCTTGAGGAAAAATATGATCACCGATACGATCTCCAGCACAGCCGAGCCGAATTGACCGATGAATTGGAGAGGCACAACTCAAGGAACACCCGAGAGTGTCTTCACGAAATTGTAAAGTCCATTGAGGAGCTCAAAAGGTCTTCCGAGAAGTCTCCCTCCCCACCAAAGACCGCTCCCAACCAGCAGGCCCCAGTCGAACAAGAGCCCCGCGGTCAGCTCCGACCACTCACGGTATCCCGTGGAAAGCCCGCGGCGGCTGTGGGAGAATTCCACCTCCAGGGCAAAGGGGCTTACTACCGATGGTTCCACGAGTTGGGGATGCCTAGAGAGCAAGTGCTGGACCACCTACTCGAGGCCGGTAAGGTTGAGCTTCTTGGCCGGCATGTGATATGGACAGAACCGGTTGGAGCCCGTAATGACTCAAAGCAACATTGCAAATACCACCAAGCACCAGGACATTCCACAAATGCTTGTCTCACCCTGAGAAATCACATCCAAGCACTCATCGATGAGGGTATCATCACCAAACAAGGGGACAAGTGGGTCTAAGCCAGGGACACAAGGAGAAGAAATGAGGAACAGAAGAAGTCGTTGGGAGTGGCCTAGTATTTGTGTTCTAGAGAGTCTCCTAAATCCGTAGTGGATATAGTCTTTAGTCTTCTTTTTTTTTTCTTTCTTTTAGCTTTCCCAAAAGGCCCTGCGAGGCCAAAATATGTAAAAAGCCACAATGTGGCGATGGTTGAGTCAATGGTCAAGTCCAAGTTGTAAAAAATCGAGTCTTCCGTGAAATGGATTGTCTTTTACTTCTATTCTCCCTAGACTTGAGGCATTATTTGAAAACTACACTAACTCTCGGAATCACTCCCATTAATGTTTCCAAATGATTGTTATATCCCCGATATGATGAGTTGATTCCCCGAAACATAGAAGTCAACAACGACTCATAAAGGGACGAACGGATCTAAACGTAAAAGGGACTAAATTCCAATAATTAATCTTAAGATGAATGAATGTTGTGACCCGTTGGCATGAAGGAGACCATTAATGGCAAATCTTCCCACATACACTACCCGATATACGACCCAAGACACCTTTTTGAGGCAAACCCCCGATGCACATTAAAAGCATCCCAAGACAATGAAAAGACGAGGACGTTGTTGCTCAGCCACCAAAGTTCATCCATAAGTGCACATACAGACTCCCCGAATTGTCAAAATCAAAGAGAGGACAAAAAAAAAAAATGCTTGCACAAAGAGCCCGTCGATATCAAAAAGGGGTACGCCCAAAGGGGCCCATCTCAAAGAGTTCACCCAAGGCAAAGTCAGCAACGACGTCCTTCGAGATGCCGACCGCGGCCAAAGTGGCCCAAGAGCTGAACTACGACGACCTGAGCTCCTCACATTGAGGGGAACGTAGGCAACCTTCGGGTCCGGTCATAACACGAAATGAATCCCCCCAAACCTTGGTCCTCCCAGAGGACCCGGTTCTCTTTCCCCGGTCTCATCAATGACCAATTCCCCAGACAATGACCAATTCCCCAGATAATGACCAATCCTCCCATAAACACTTTTCTCCTTCCGATCTTGCCATTGATCGAATTTTAATCCCAACGGGTCATGACAGTTATGCACACTAAGGCTAATTACTTGAATTTTGGACCTAAATACTAATCAAGATCCGCTCAAGCAAACATCTTGATTACATTAATTGAGGTTGATTCCGAATGCCTCAACAAGTCTTCTTTTCCACATCTTAGGAAAGAGCCAAACACGTGAATTTCTGTCCATAGGCTCCTTCTCTCAGAAAAGGGACTCACTCCTGTAAAAGCCTATGTGTGTCTACTCGTGTGAGCAAATGTGATATGCTCTTTGTCTGTGTCAAAGTTAACTTTGCTTCTGTCCATGTCAAGAGTCAACTAGGTCACTCTTAAAGAGGGAGGGTGGAGAAAACTTAGAAAGAAGGAAATTGCTATGGTTGGATAATCAAGGGAGAGAAACCCGAAGAGTGATTCCCAGAAAGGTAAAACATTGGGGCTGCCAAACCACGGTCGAGAAAACCGAGGATTAGTCTCCGGCAAGACGTTACACTGGGGCTGACCAGCCGTAATCGCGCAATGGAAGGACCGACGAAAAGTCATGCTTTGAGTAAAACAATCTAAGTCAAATAAACCTTCTCATCTGTCAAAATTCCCTTGGAACACCCAGAAAATTTGGTCAAAAGGGTCAACCTTATGTGTCAACCGTACGGATGGATTGTCCTTATGAAAATTTTCGTGTCAGCAGCCCATACCAAACTGCCTGCAAGTGAGACTCACTTTCACTTGTCAAACCCTGTCAAGGTATGTCCCAGTTGCACATAACTGAGTCTAAACACGTTCCGGGTCACAACATCGAAAGCATAAGTCTTCACGAGACCCAAGCCAGGCGTAAAACGAATTTACAAGGGGTTTAAACTCAATAAAGCAACAAGTTTTCATGACATATTGTTTTGCAAAAATAAGACAAAAACAAAAGGAAAATTGTTCAAAGACAGGTACAACTACTCAGAATCCGGGTCAGAATCAGGGGGCGGTAAATCGGACAGACCCGGCCCCCGAGTGAAATAAGTGCTGGGGTCAAAATGGAAGAGGGATTCTGCTAAGCTCATGTCCCCGCTGGTGGAAGGCTGCAAGGAATGCCAGGCAGATTGAGAAGCAGTACCGGAACGGTCAACAGAGGAGGTCTCAGGTCGCTCCAAGGTCAAATGGGCGAAAGGATCCGGAGCGATCTCATGGGTACCGGAAGCCCGCAGAGAATCCCGGAGAGAGGAAGTATCCACAGCACTCATGGACTGACTGCGGACGAAGGAAGGAGGCAGCTCAACACTCGACGCCCTCTTACGAGGCCTCTCCTCACCACTCACCGAACTCCGGCCTGGCACGAAGCCGTGTTCCCTCTGAGTCCCTTTACGAGAACGACCTGTAAACTTTTTGAACCACTTTTTGGCCCACCCCATGAAGGTAGGCCGCCGCAGCAATGCTCGTCCCGCAATCTGCACATAGAAATGGAAGAGTTCAGCAAAAGAGAATGAAAGGTGAGGACATGGGCGCGAGAATGGGAAAGAAAGCATACCGCGTCATCAGGAATGTCCTCAACAGGGGCTCCCCCTTCGGTAACGGACACGGCTACCATGTGAACCCGGCCATCAGTATAGATAAAAGAGTAGTCCTGCCACACCGGAGGAGCCACCCCAGAAGCCACCACCTGTGGCGATCTCAGCCTCGTGGCCACGAACCGTCCGTATGGCTCATCGGTAATCAAACCAATCGCATCTACCCCCACAAGATGCGGGTCCTCTCCCCGATCAACCACAAACATGGCCTCAGGTGGTCCACCGGTACCCTCTGCATGAGCCCCAGTCCATGCTGCCAAAGCACCCTCTCGCCTAAATAAAAGGCCTCCCCTCGGAAACCCACCAACAGCCTCCTCTGCCGGGTCACCCTCAGAGCCTCGCTCGGGTCAAAGCCCACCTCCTGCCCCTCGTACCGAGACCAAGGGAAAAGGTTGAGCTCCGCTGGCATGACACCCCTCAAAACTACCTTCACATCGGTATAACGAACAGAGACACGTCCCTTGGACCCCCTCTTCTCCCTAGCTTCCCTAGCCCAGCAGGTCATGGCCGAAAAAAAACCAGGTCTCGGTCAACGGCCTGTCTCCACGGATAGCTACCGAAAACCTCGTAGTACCAAGCCTGAAAGGAGACACATAAGAAGTGCCATCAGTGCAAAAGATGAGGTAAAAGGACCAATAAGACAGAGGCAGAAAAGAAAAGGATACCTCGAGAACGAATTGGAAGCAAGCCATAGACTTGCTCGCCCTTCGGCTATATTTATCAAGCTCCATGTACAGCTCGGCCAGACCTGCTTCTCCCCAAGCAATATCCCTGATGGCCTCGGGAGTGGTGAGTGATCTAAGAAGGGGAAACATGCACGTTGTGTCAGCATTGGCAAAAATGGTGTTGCCAAGGAGGAGCCACACGTAGGAGCGCCTAAGCTGCTCAGCTGTGATCCGACCCGGCCAATACTCTGGGATGTTGGCCCGAATGACCCTCTCAACATTCTGAACCAGGATGCCCAAACCCTTGGTGGGGCCCGAGAATCCGACGAGCGCCTAGATCTCCCCCTCAGACATTCTATCCCTCCAAACGACTGGATGTCCGTCAAAGGAAAGCCCAGTGATGGCAGCAAAATCAACCGGGGTCACAGTTACCTCCCCCAACTCAAGTGGAAAGTGTGGGTTGTATCCCACCAGTACTCACCAAGGGCATTGAGAAGCCCCATACTCTTGTTGGTATTCACCAACCGGCCCACGGCCTCGATGAAAGGCACCAATCCTGTGCGTGCCACCCACTCCCTGGGACCAGGGATACCATCAACGGACTCAGGCATAGCTTCCCACAAAGAGAAGCAAGCATCCGGCGACCCTCGAGATTTGGGATCACCGCCCTGCAGGTAAACACAGCAAAGGTATGAATAACATAGTTTACAGATACCAATGCTCGTAATAATTGCACAAGGAAAAAGAATAACAAATAAGAGAAAGTTTCGGTCCCCTTTTAATTTGCATAAGTCATTTTAAGGGCCAGTTTTGGAGAAAAGTTCCCGTCCCCTTTAACAATGCATAAGTCATTTTCAAGGGTCATATTCGGAGAAATTATCACTTTGGTCTCAACAATCATATACCCGTCCCACGAACATGCAACAACTTGTCCTAGAAGATGCTAGCATGCACCTAGTTGCGCCAAAATGACTAGTCAAGCCTAAGGTACAAGTAGTTTATGCATAGGCCGCGGACAACATACTTTGATTTTGGGGAGTATAGCTAGGCATATCCAAATGAGGCTACGAGCACATACCCACGTCCCAAATGGTCCCAATGACACAAAAATGGGGTCAATTTCACGAAATTGTGTCAAGAAATGCAAAAATCTCAAATGGCATGGATAAGAACCCTAGGCCTAGGAAAGACGTACAAGACCCAAATCTAAGTGGGAAGAGCTTAAGAATGCTTACCCCGTCACCATGGCACAAGTGAACGGTGGGAGACTTGTAGAAACCCGCTCCCTCATCCCGAAGATTAACATTGTAGCCTCGAAAATTTCGAGCCATGTCTAACCTCTTCTCCGCCCCTCTAGGGTAGCCCGCGCGTGCCCGACCCACCATGGTTGATCCTTGAACAATTAGAGCAAAGAAATTTGCGAGTTGATGGAGTTTCCCTCTCAATTTCGCCTGTCTCCTATCGTTTCTTTCAACTGAGTTTTGAAAAATAGGTGAGACCATCCGTATGGCTGCTGTGTTTTGAAAAAGAAAGAGATGACCTCCACATCCGTACGGATGGTTTGGGCGAGGAAAAATCTCAGCCTGAAATTACCCTTGTGCCCCTCGCACCTTGAACAAGATTTCCCAGAGTTTGGAAATGCCCTCCTTGGCTCATGCAACTTGAATTGAACCTAGAAAATTTAGGTTCCCGAAATCAAACATCCGGCAGTCCCAGGGACGTAAGCCCAGCTTTGTGAAATCAAACATCCGGCAGTCCCAGCGACGTAAGCCCAGCTTTGTGAAATCAAACATTTGGCCGTCCCTGACGTAAGCCCAGTTAAATGTCCAAAATTGGCCATCCCTGACGTAAGCCCAGTTAAATGTCCAAATTTGGCCGTCCTTGACGTAAGCCCAGTTAAGTTGTTTGTAAAAATTTGGCCGTCCCTGACATAAGCCCAGTTAAAAAAAAAATCTGTTATGGCCGTCCCTGACGTAAGCCCAGTAAAAATCTGTCCCGTGTGAGTCAACCCTCTCCTATAGAGTCAAGTTGACCATATCCCCAGCAAGTCAACCCTCTCCCATAAGAGGCAAGTTGACCATGTCTCGCCTCTGACCCCTTGGTGTCATGCTCAAATGCCTAGCCTCTGACCCCTTGGTGTCATGCTCAAATGCCTCGCCTCTGACCCCTTGGTGTCATGCTCAAATGCCTAGCCTCTGACCCCTTGGTGTCATGCTCAAATGCCTTAGCCTCTGACCCCTTGGTGTCATGCCCAAATGCCTTAGCCTCTGACCCCTTGGTGTCATGCCCAAATGCCTCGCCTCTGACCCCTTGGTGTCATGCTCAAATGCCTAGCCTCTGACCCCTTGGTGTCATGCCCAAATGCCTCGCCTCTGACCCCTTGGTGTCATTCCCAAATGCCTTAGCCTCTGACCCCTTGGTGTCATGCCCAAATGCCTCGCCTCTGACCCCTTGGTGTCATGCTCAAATGCCTTAGCCTCTGACCCCTTGGTGTAATGCCCAAATGCCTTAGCCTCTGACCCCTTGGTGTCATGCCCAAATGCCTTAGCCTCTGACCCCTTGGTGTCATGCCCAAATGCCTCGCCTCTGACCCCTTGGTGTCATGCTCAAATGCCTAGCCTCTGACCCCTTGGTGTCATGCTCAAATGCCTTAGCCTCTGACCCCTTGGTGTCATGCCCAAATGCCTTAGCCTCTGACCCCTTGGTGTCATGCCCAAATGCCTTAACCTCTGACCCCTTGGTGTCATGCCCGAATCTTTGCCTCTGACCAAAGGAGTGTCATGCCCGAACCTTCGCCTCTGACCGAATGAGTGTCATGCCCGAGTTTCCCACCCGACCTCGACGGTCGTCTATAGGTTTGAGTAGCCTTAAATCTCTCACCCCGAACTACGTTAGGCTTGATTCCCCGCGAACGAGATACGTAGGAATCCTACACTACTAGGGCCAGCCATGCAACCAAAATTGGTTAAAGCCGTCGTCCCGTCAGATTGGGATGCTTATTTTTATTGACAACCCCGCTCCTTCGAAGCGACGTTGCCGAGGGGCTCTGTAAGTACCCCAATCTGAAACCGACCTATCTTAGAGGTAGCCTTAGCACCGTTTCAGGGATAAGCTGATAGGCCAGAACCTCCCTAGGATAAACTATAAATTCCAGGACTACTCTGGTATAAAATCGGAAAAATCCAGAAGCTCGCCAGGCTGAGCCGTACGGATGATTCGGGAACTATATGGGCCTAGCCGTATGGCTGGTTTGGGCGCCCTCAGTCCCTATAAATAGAACCCCTTGCTGATCATTTCAGGGGGGGAGAAATACACATTAGAAAGGTCACTCTGCTGGAATTGCCACAGAGAAAGAGTGAGAGTGATCACATACAAAAAAGGAGAGAAGAAAGGAAGATTGGCCTTAACCATCATAGGTAAAGCCACCTCCCCCCTCCTTTCTCTTCATCTTACTCCTATTTTCTTTCTTGTATCTTGGTTGTACATGTATTTACAATTCATTTCATGCAAAGACTTGTCCATTTCAAGCACCTTTTGTTTCTTGCAAGACTTGTCCATTATCAAGCACTATATATATCTATCTATTACATTACTATCTTGTCCAAGCTATGAGAAGTTCAAAGGTGCCCTCCATACCTTGTATGGAAGAGGTTCTAAACCTAGACACTCATAGACTTGTTGATTGTCATTTATATTCTTTATTTATTTAAATGTTGTGCTTGTTTGGCCATAATAATCATGAGGATGGTGGAACCTTAGTGTCCATCATTTTCCTCTTTGATTTAGCCTCAAAATCCCACTTTTGGGTCATAAAGATCCAATCTTTATGTGTCATTTTGACTCTTGGAAGGATTTTAAGTCATAAGATGTCATCTTGGTGATAAAGTTCCAATCTTTATTCACCAAATGACCAACTTTGGTCCAAAGGGGACATTCATCAACTTTCTTGATTTTCTCCTATGATTGCTCATGATCACACCCAAATACTTGTCTTTGGGGACCAAGTGATGATCATTTAGCATAGGAATGATGTTATAAAACTTGTAAAATGATTTCTTGCAAACTGGGATCACAAACAGTTTGTCCAGCTTCAGACAGAATACCCTGTTTCTGTTCTGAACTGGACTGTTCATGAGCAAACTGTAAAACCCCAGGATCGCCTCCTCCAGCCGTACGGCTACTTTAGGTAGAAGGGCAAAATGTCTGTTTTGCCCTCTGACCTTTATCTTATCACTCAAGGCCCCCTTTTTAGCCGAGTTTCTCAAATAAAATCAATAACAGAATGTTTTCCGTTAAATACACACACACAAATATGCACATTTTAACTAACTTAGGGAGACTCAGCTTTGTCCGAGGAAACTTGAGAGGACGTAAAAACTCCTTCCAAGTTGTAACCTGACCTCCGAACCTTTGAACTCAAACCTTTATCATTTTGTTGGGTTTAAAATTAACAAAATGTGGCGACTCCGTTAAATTTGACCGGTTCCCGTGTTTGGAATTTTGTCCTCGTGCGAACCTCGCGTGTTTCGCCCCCGGAGGACGGGATCCTTACACTATAAGGGCAAGAAGTCCAGCTTCAAGAATTGCTTCAATTATGGCAATCCCGGTCACTTTGCAAGAAACTGTCAGATTCTAAGATGGGGAATGGGCAACAGGGATCAAGCCAACCTCATTAAAAAGTTGATTAGGCTTGATCTAGAAGTAATTGTATGTGAGGTTAATCCATGGAAGTCGGATGAAAACCGAAGCAAATAGTGGTTAGACACTGGAGCTACCTGCCATATATGTGCTGACAAAGAGTGCTTCTCATCATACACTTCTGTCAGAGGAAGAAAGGTGAACATGGGAAACTCTTCTACTTTCAATGTCGTAGGACTTGGAAAGGTGGTGCTGAAAATGCATTGCAGCGAATTGACGCTCGTGGATGTACTGCATGTCCCAGATATTCACATGAACCTTATGTCAGGCTAGCTCCTTATTGATCAAATATGGTTTTAGACTAGTTTTTGAAAATAATAAGCTTGCTATGACTAAAGGTAATCAATTCATGGGAAATGGATACCATGAAGAAGGGCTTTGTAAAATGAATGTGACAAATGTGTTTACATTAAGGGCACACCGGATGAATATGTGATTGTATGTCTATATGTGGACGACATGCTAATCATGGGAAGCAATCATGATATAATCATGAAAGCTAAGAACATGTTAAAAAAAAAGGGATTTTTACCAATAAGTCCCTCATACTAGATGGAATTTGCCAATAAAAACAGTGATTTTCTTATTTTACCTTAGGGTCCCTGAGTTGAAATGAAAACTCCCATAGAGTCCTTACTATAATCTAAATGACAACATTACCCCTGTAACCCCTAAACAAAAACCCGTCTCCTCGTCTCTCCCCCTAATATGCGACTCATACTCCCTCTCTCTACTTTCTCTCTCCACCTTCTCCATCTCACCTCCGACCACGCCTAACACCACCTCCGGCTACGACTTCCATCGGCGCCTCCACCATGCCGACGCCCTGTCAGTCCATCGGCCATCCCTCTCTATCTTGTCATCCTCCGGCCACCATCTATTCACCGACCGAAAGCAGTTTCGGGCAGATCTAGAACGGCAACCAACTTCACTTCAAATCTCCGGTAAATCTCCACCTCCCACAATCGCCTTCTACCTCCTTCACTCCTTCCTAATGCCCAGATCTTGCTCGAAGCATCCAGATCTGCGTTTCTAGTGAGGTGACAAAGAAGAACATTGAAATATCCAGATCAGTTTTTTGTGTTTTCTAGGGTTGGTTCTTCAATTTTCAATTGTTTTCTGTTCAATTTTGAATATACAACTGATAAATGTTTTTCTAGGGTTTTTTGCTTCAATTTTTTCAACTGTTTTGTGTTTGATTTTGAAGCAGACAACTGATAAATGTGTTTCAAGGATACTTGATTCAGATTTTCAGCTAGTTTTGGATTTGATTTTGAAGCATACAACTGATAAATGTATTTAAATGACACAATTGTGAAATGAAAGACTCAATTGAGAAATTGAGACATGAATTTGTCAGATTTAAAAGTAAAAAAATTAAGCAATTGTGGTGAAGTGAGACATGAATTTAACAATTTTAAAAGTGATTTTTTAAAATTTCTCAATTGTTCTTTAGTTTAGAGGATTTATCAGTTGTTTGTTTAGTTTAGGGGATTTATCAGTTGTTTTTTTAGTTTAGGAGATTTATCAGTTGTTTGTTAAGAACATAATTGAGAAAAAATTTGAAAAAAAGAAAAAAATGACACAACTGTTAAATGAATGTCTCAGTTATTAAACTCAAACTCATATGTAAACAACTGTGAAATGAATGTCACAATTATTGTATTCAAATTCATGTGTGAACAAATGTGAAATGCATGTCTCGATTATTATAATAATTGTGAAATATTGTGAGATGGATTTATCAGTTTTTACAAAGTAAAAAATGAAAAAAAAAAAAAACAGAACTGTGAAATCACACAACTGAGAAATGATTTTACATGTTAAAAATGAAAAAAAATGAACAACTGTGAAATCAGTTGAGAATGAAAAATGATTTTCTCAAAATTTTACAAGGGAAAAATGAAATTTTTATTTCTAAAATTTGTATTATGTGTTGAGTGTGCTTGTTGATTCGTCTTGACGACACGATTAAAACGGTGGTTTCAGATTATTTTTTCGATTCTTAATTTTTAAGATATTGCATTTTTTATTTTTTGGTGTAAATAAAAAGGAAGAGAGAGAAAGCGGGAGAGAGAAAGAGACGAATGAGAGAAAGCGCACAAGAGATAGATTTGTTCCGAAAAAAAAAAAAAAAAAAAAGAAAAGGAGAAAGTGCACAAGCCAGACGCGCTTAGCGTTGGCTATGCTCTGGCTAAATATCGTGGGCGCGTGGGAGGACAAGGGGCAGGTTGGTCCAGCGAAAATTGCAGGGACTTATTGGGGGTTTTGTAAATATCAGTCCTTATTGGTAGTATTTATTTGGCTGAAGGACTTATTGGTCAAAGCCTCTAAAAAAAATCTTTGACATGAAAAATCTGGGTCAAGCAGATGTTATTCTAGGGATAAAGATCTCAAGAATAAATGATGAGATTGTCTTGTCACAATCTCATTACATCGAGAATGTGCTTAAGAAATTTGAAGCCTTTGATTTACCTCCGGCTAAGACTCCGGTAAATCTAAATCTACATTTAGCCAAAAATAGAGGTGACCCAGTTTCTCAGTTGAAGTATGCTAGAATTGTAGAAAGTCTGATGTACTTGACAGATTGTACACGACCAGACATAGCATACTCAGTAAGTAAACTCAGCAGGTTTACAAGTAATCCAAATAGTGAATATTGGGCAGCGCTGACAAGAGTACTAAGGTACTTAAAACATACTATGAGCTATGGATTACATTATACGAGATATCCAGCTGTATTGGAAGGATACAGTGATGCGAATTGGATATCTGACACAAAATACTCAAAATCCACAAGTAGGTATGTATTTACCATTGGTAGAGGAGCAGTGTCTTGGAAATCCTCTAAACAAACTTGTATAGCTCGATCCACTATGGAATCCGAGTTTATTGCCTTGGATAAGGCTGGAGAAGAATCCGAGTGGCTAAGAAATTTCTTAGAGGATATTCCGTGCTGGAATAAGCCAGTGCCTTCTGTAATGATACATTGCGACAGTATGTCAGCAATAGGAAGAGCAAAAAGTTGTATGTACAACGGAAAGTCGCGATACATACGAAGAAGGAACAATAGAGTAAGACAATTGATCTCTAATGGAATAATTTCCATTGACTATGTAAAGTCAAAAGAAAATATAGCGGATCCATTTACGAAAGGTATAAACAGAGATCAAATGTACAATGCAGTAAGGGGAATGGGGTTAAAACCCACACAACAAAGAATTCCATAGCGGTAACTCAACCATGATGAGTGGAGATCCCACAAACTTGGTTCAATGAGAGAACTAAGTTATGGACTGTAACCCATTCTCAGAAGCTGTCTGAGTGCTAAAAACCTGCAAACGTGTGGTAATGGTAAGCATTAAGCTTTTAATGATTCATATACCTTAAAGGGGTTGAATATAGCAGGATACTCTTTATGGGAAATCACATATATAAGTGAGAAGTATGGCCGCTTCTAAAATGAAACACTTATGAATCCAAGATATGGTCCAGGGCCGAATTGGACACAACGTGAGAACGAAAGATATTAGAATTGTTATCGTGTAAATGCTATTGTCTTGGCTTACATAAAAATGTTGACCAGTTCAAGACATCGCGTTCACTGAGCAGCCAGTAAATCTGATAGCATCTTACTAGGGATGGTTCAAAACCGTAAACTACCTACCCCCGATGCGGTAACAGTTCGTCGGGATTTTCTCTAGAGTCTGCATTCATGTATTAATTTCATTCATGTGGGGGATTGTTGGAAATTGGTTATATGTTGCAAATTCTTAATCTGCATTCAGAGTAGATTAACCTGATGTATTTATTTTCTCAAAACTAATTTTTGGGTGAATGAAAAATTAATTGTTGAAAGTGGAAACTTAGTATAAATGGTTGAAGAGAAATGAGAATGAAAATGTCATATCCCACATTTCTATGAAAGGGGAAATGAAAGCATTATATTAATGTGGTCATCTAAGGAGATGTCATCAAATGGTTCCTTCCTTGGGCCAACCAAGTGGGCTATTGGGCTATCCATGCAACTAGTAGCCCAATTGTGCCAATTTTGGACTAGCTCCAAATTGACACTAGACCCGTGAAGGGCGGAATGAGCGGTTTAGGGCGCACTTGGCACTTCGTATGGAGCTGTGGAGCTTAATTTTTTTACAAAGATGGACTCGGTGGTGGTTCAGCCCGTGGTCCGATTGGTGTGGGCTTTGGGCTCAGCTTAGTTGATGGGTCGCACGTGGCCCAGTCCAGGAACCGAATTGGTCCAAGGCGAGGCTTCTAGAAGACGGATTGGAATGGAGAAATTCTCGGATCAGAGAAGCAAAAGGTGCGTCAAATCGGGTGTAAGCACCGGTGCGACCCGCGTCCCTCCGAACGGGCGGGTCGGACTGGCTGGGCCGATTCATGCGATCTCAGCCCTCCGTCTTGATCTGATCTGACGGCTAGGAATCCACCATCCACCATTTATACCCTTTCCCAAAAGGCTCCTTGACTCTTCAACAAGTATTTAAAAGGCCCCTCCCCCTCATTTGCTTTCATCAAGAAATCCAAAGCATTATCATATTCTCTAGAGCATCCGAGTAGAGTTAGTCTTTGCATTTCAAGTCCAGAAGATCCCGAGTATTCAGTAGTTCGCCTGAAAGTTTCAGAGTCATGCTACGTTCTGAAATTAAGAAAGTCGTTGTATCTTGGAAACAATTGCCGTAGTCCGTGAGCACTAGTATACGGGGCAATATTGTCTTACGGAGAAAGAGTCCAACTCTTGTCTCGGCTTTAATTATTTATTTATTAAATAATTTTCCATCCACATTATTATTTTAGTTAAAGCCATATTTTCTAAATACACCCATTTTCTCCAACACTCTCCAAATATGACAGATCGCAAGATAATATTATGCAAACCAACAAGAAAATAATAACGAATACTAAAGCACACACAAGAAAACACACAATTAAATATAAGAATAATATAAACTTTCCATTTTGAGATGTCCTAATTCGAGTGGGATGTACAAAATAGCAAATTATCCTAAGTCGAGTGGGACGGAGAGAGTATTCAATAATTTAACTTTGTCTTGAACTGTAGATGAGTTATTCTTTTCTTGATTTGAACTATATTAACTTCTTTTAGTGAGCTCGTAATTAGGGATAGCAACGGGGCGGGTTCGAGACGTGTTTGACATTTCTCAAACCCACCCCTACTCAAAAGTACCAAAACCCAAACCCGCCCCGCCCCGGCTAGGCCAAAACCCGCCCCGTTTACTATATAACATTTTCAAATAAGTTATTATTTCATAATGCAACGCTAAGTTTTTCCTGAAGTCTTTCTTTTAGTACAAAAAGAAACGTAGAATATTGTATATAGATGAAAAAAATACATTGAACCATTATGTATAGATAGGAGTAATATATAAATATTATTAATACTTTGAAAATAATAGACAAAAAACTACATATTAGCCGGGGCGGATCAAACAGAGCGGGTTCAATGTAATCCCAAACCCGGCGAGTTAAGAAAATCCTTCTCAAACCTTTCTCATTAACGACGGGTCAATGCAGGTTTGGGAAGGGTTTGGGATTTTTGCCATCCCTACTTGTAAGAGCATATGTATCAATGACTCCCGAAATGGGAGTCATAAACTTCATCTCTCCTACCCATCATCAATTTGTCAGGAAGTATGACTTCAAGCAATTTAACCCCCCAATGATGATAAAAATTACAATTTTCTCTCTATTATTTTTAGTAATACACCAGCAAAAGTTTTTTCTCCATTATCATCAAATCCCACTCTCTTTGCATTCATGTGATGTGCACGCTCCTTTGCATAATGGATCTTTGTGTGCGTATTAAACATGCGCAAGTGGGAAGAAGTACACTGTTTTGCATGACTTCCAATCATACTGTTAAGGAATATTATATATTCCTAGCATATATTGTAAATATCAAGTTACCAAACATAGAGATTGTATCTTGTAAACCAAGCTAGATTATTTTAGAACATTAGTTTCCTTTTTGTATTAGTTTTCCTAATTAGATTAGGGCTCTAGAATACTCTTTGTAACCCTATAAATATGTAGCACTAGTATCAATAATATTTGAGTCTCTCATATCAATTATCTCTCTCCATCATGTATGATTGGCTCCGACTATCTCTTTCTCTAATCCTTGACATGGTATCAGAGCTATGATCCATAAAGGGACTTCTCCATCACAAAGCTTCCACCAACCACTATACAAACCACCACGGCAAAACCTTCCTAAAACTTGTCGCCATATCACCACCACCTACCTCCGCCGTTCACGAACATCCCTTCTCAAACAATTTTTTTTCCCGACAAAGAAAGAGCCCCACCCCACCTTTAGTTTGCTTCTGCCCATCCTAAAATCACCCCCTTTCCCAACTACCAATTTTTTGTTTTGTTTTGCTCTGCCCATATCCCCTTCTCCCCAAACCAATACCAAGGGCAAACTTTCACATCTTTATTCTTTTTATCTTTTTGTCTTTCATCACCATTGATTCCGCCTCCTTTACCCTTACCAACCAATGCAGTTCCAACGTCTGACCTAGCCTTCTTTCCGGCGCCGGCACAACCCAACTTCCCACTACCGGTTTCACCCTTCAACCCGGCGATTCAAACACCATTACTATCCCCAACAACCAATTTTTTTTTGTTGCACACCCGACCGAACATACCCCTACACCCGGCCAAACCACACCCCTTCACCCGTCCGAACGTATAACCCCTCAAAGCCCGTCTCGCGACGTAAAAGCCCGAACCCGTCTTGCGACGTTAAAGCCCGAACCCGTCTCGCGACGTAAAAGCCTTACCCCGTCTTGCGACGTAAAAGCCCAAACCCATCTTGCGACGTAAAAGTCCGAACCGTCTTGCGACGTAAAAGCCCGAACCGTCTTGCGACGTAAAAGCCCGTACCCGTCTTGCGACGTAAAAGCCCAAGCCCGTCATCCACAACCAGGATCACATCAACCAACTCGTTTCATCAACCCGGTTCATCTCATTACTTTTCAAGATTGGACTCTCCTATCGGTCGTCCATCTTGCAGGGGCATGTTAAGGAATATTATATATTCCTAGCATATATTGTAAATATCAAGTTACCAAACATAGAGATTGTATCTTGTAAACCAAGCTAGATTATTCTAGAACATTAGTTTCTTTTTTGTATTAGTTTTCCTAATTAGATTAGGGCTCTAGAATACACTTTGTAACCCTATAAATATGTATCACTAGTATCAATAATATTTGAGTCTCTCATATCAATTATCTCTCTCCATCATGTATGATTGGCTCCGACTATCTCTTTCTCTAATCCTTGACACATACTGCAACCGAAAAATGGAAGGAGTCATCCATGACTTCTTACAAAGTCATGAATGGGGGAGATCAAGTTGCCAACTCAGCCCATGATTCTTACAAAAAGTCATTGTTGTAGATGCCCTAATAATGTAAAATTTTCATTTAAAGTCAATTGTGCGGTTTACTCGGGCTTTTAATTTTTTTGGTACAGCTTTTTTAGTTCGGGCGGTTTATTAAAAATTGGAACAAAGAGTTAGATACAATAATGGAATAAGTATTATTTCAAAAGGTGCACTTGTTTGTTTTTTTGTCAGTTTTAGAAACTTCAAGTAAAAGTGGAAATTTATTAAACATTATGCCTTGAATCAAGTTATGGAAAACCATTACAAAAGGTATTGTTGGAACCGCGACCATCCCACCACTCCATATTAGTATGATATTATTCCTTTTGGGCTTAACCCGTATGGATTTGTTTTTGACTCATCTCCCAAAGGGCCTCATGCTAATGGAGTGTGTGGCATCTTTATATACTATGCAATACTTATTTCAATTGATGATGTGGGACTTAGGTTTCCAACAAACCTCCCCTCAAACCAAAAACCACCTACAGCGAAGGGTACTTATTCACCACCTGCAGGACATGCCGCCCGATCACCAATATCGAGAAGAACGTTTGACACAAGGCACACACAGTACTCTACCTCCAGTGAAGTTTACTTGTACTGCCGCTATTCACCACCTGCGGGACAAGGCGCCCGATCACCAAGATCGAGAAGACTTTCAACACAAGGCATACACAGTGCTCAACCGCGAGGTCACACCAAAGGAATTCCCACATATCTCACACACGCGGTCCACTGGGCGTCCGGCCCATCCATCAACCTGGGCTCTGATACCAGTTGTTGGGACCGCGACCACCCCCACCACTCCACATTAGTATGATATTGTCCGCATTGGGCCCAACCCGTACGGATTTGTTTTTTGGGTTATCTCCAAAAAGGCCTCATAGTAATGAAGTGTGTGGACACCTCTATATAATATGCAATTCTTCTTTCAGTTGCTGATGTGGGACTTGGGTTGACATCCCAACAGGTATAGGGTGGAAAATTGTACTAGTACGTATCAACCTACTCGTTCATCAACCGTACCAAATATAATTGGTATGAAGAAGTCGGTATACCAAACTCTTAGTACGGTAGTACCATACCATTCTGTCAATTGGTTGATACACTCTATACAATATTCACTTCAGTTGGAATATCATGAGAGAGAAAATCCTAAGTCAAATGAAACGGAAAGAGTATTCATTATCGGAGAGAGTAATAATATTGAGAAAAAAAGGTAAAAAAAAAAAAAAAAGGCGAAGCATGTTTAATGAGGGACATTGCCAGTTGTCAATCTCTATGAAGTATCGAGTGAGTAGTGAAAATAATTATTGAAATCTGTAAACGATAATATGTGATATCCGGTTGGCATAATATTTCATGAAAAATATTGTTGCATTAGTTTATAGAAACAATCGTAATTATTAGGAGTTATCTAGTTTCCTTAGTATACATATCTTTTATTTATATAGAATGAATAGGACTCTTTTTATTAAGAGGTGGTCTCCCATGAGAACAAGGGGATCCGTCTCATGCATGAGACGGGTCGCCCCATGACCCATGGGCCGAACTCGCCACGTGGCAGCCTCCCAGAGCTCCAATTTTTTTATTTTTTTTTTTTTTAGTTTTTATATTATTTTTTCGGCTTTTCCGTCGTTGACCAAAAGTAATAGTTACCATAACTTAATGTAATGACTGAATACATATAAAGTAATATTGTTCATAACTAAACGTAACACCTGTTTTACAAAAACAAAAGCTCGTTTTACCCATTTTTTCAAATGTAATACTAACTATAATTACATGTAACCCAAGCAATATCTAAATGTAATTATCATTTATATTGAAATGTAATAATGCTTTTGCAAAAATATAAAATATTGTGTATTTTGATTTAATTTTTTGAAAAGTAACAACTCATATATATGAATGTAATTGTTTGTACAAGTAAATGTAACACTTTAATAAAAGAAATTATAATATCTTTTAATATATACTTGAACATAATAATTTTAATAAATTTTGTACATTGGAAGCAAATATTTAATTTATCAATAAAAGGTAAACATATAATGTATATATTTATTAAAAAGAGTTCACCATCAAGTATATAATAAAAGTGCATAAACTATAATTTTTAGATTGTATAATTTATTCACAATTTATTTCTGTTATGACTTTCATAATTTATTGCATATATTTTTTTTTTACTACTATGATTAAATTAATTATTTTGGAGATTGATAAAGAATAATAGAAAAATAATATATAATTTTACCGAGTAATAATAAATGGAATGGATATGCACATTTGGTAAGTCTAACTAGTTTACTTGTAAGGGTAAATGAGTCAACTAAATGATCTTAATACTAAAAATAATTATGTTGTAGTGGAAAAGTATTTTATGTAGTGGAAATAGCCACTCCCCTACATATTTTCTTAAAAACGCGCGGTGATATTTTTGCAAATAATCGAAACTTGTGAACACCATATGGCACTCCTCAATATACTATCTGGACCTTTGTAACACATCAACTGGTCATTATAAACATTGTCACTGACTCTGTGTTAACACTTCATTAATAAAAAATACTTTAAATGTCTGTTTGAGTTCCTAAATAACGTCTTTTGAGAATTTTAAACCCGTAATCATGGGGCAGAGCCCTTGACTTTTGTTGCACTCGAAATTTCCTTTCAAAACAAACGACCTAGGCCGTGAAGGTAAAGTATGCCAAGGTCATCAGATTTGACTACGAAGGAAGGAACTCAGCCTTATGATATGTCAAGTGTCCTACTTCCAAGACTTCTTCGTTTAGTGGAGCTAGTTCCCAAGATTCAATGCAACCTTGAAAGAAATAAGGAAGAGAGCAAGAGCATAGAACAACTTCTTCAATCATCTTAGGAGTGGGTTTAGGCTTTAAAGAAGGCTTTCAATCCTTGATCTCCTTGACCTGATTGGCTGGTACTACTCGGGGCAGGGGAAGCGAAGTCAGGCGATATGCCAATATATAAGAGGAAGCCAACCTTCTGGCTATTAATTTCAAAGGTTCTGGCTATTAATCTCGAATG
This sequence comes from Campanula takesimana, assembly GCA_026119855.1. Taxonomy (NCBI): domain Eukaryota; kingdom Viridiplantae; phylum Streptophyta; class Magnoliopsida; order Asterales; family Campanulaceae; genus Campanula; species Campanula takesimana. Next base: position 171,035 of record JAOWBW010000598.1, read on the forward strand.
TTCTAGCTATCAGTCTCAAAAGTTATTTTCAGCCTTAAAGGTTCTTTCAAAATGCTCACTAGCTGTCAAATACACTACAACTGACTATCAAAAGGACTAGAAATGGCACTAAAATATATTCTCACTTGCACTAGAAAACTCCATTTTTATTTTTATTTTAATTTTCCTCACTGGTGATGAAAACACACATGAACTAGCACAACAAAATATTTGTACTGACACAACGAGTTTGAGTGATAAGTATCGCCAGTGCATTTTAAGGATGCCAGATGCAGTTTATAAGAGTGCCAGAAGGTTTTGAAACATTCTGATTATTTACAAAAATGTCACCGCGCGATTTTAAATGAAATTCCACATATTTACAAAAATACTACCTTACTTTTTAAAAACACATCTTCTCTTATAAGACCATCCACAATGGGGTGTTTAATGAGGTGTTTAATGGGCATTCACACAAAAATGAAGGTTTAATGCTTGCAATGGTTGTTTAATGGGAGGGGTGTGAATGGCTTTGTTGAATCGGTTCAACAAGTGTGAATGGAGAAAATGTTCCCCGGTTTTGCCACGTGGCGCCACGGTATTGGGCCAGCGAGGCGCGTGCCCTACACGCGCAGACAAGGGCGCGTCTGCGGAGAAGGTGGTTTTTTTCCCTAGCCTGGACATGTGTCACCTTTTGATTGGCTGACGAGTTATTTTTTTTTATCCCAATTATTTGAGCTCAATTATTTCACAAAAAAATAAATATTTTTTACACCAAAATTCCTAAAAAAAAATTCTCTTTAAATTGACGTAAGTTTCATTGTATTCCGACAAAAAAAAAACCATTTTTTTTTTAAATGGATCTCAATAATAACCATTTCAACACTAATCATAAAAATAAAAAATAAATTTAAGTGGTGGGGTATAGGATGATGAGTGTGAAAAGTGTTGAATGTGGGATTAAACAAACCATTGTAGGGTGTAAAGTTGAATGAGTGTTGAATGGATTAGTTGGAAGAGGGATAAGATGATGTGGAGTGATAAAGTGGATGTTGAATGGGTTTTTTCGTTTAATCCATTGTACATGGTCTAAGAGCTAGGAAAAATAATTTTTCTCAAAATTTTGGCATTATTAAACTAGGATTATTATTTTTTTCGTTCTTAAAGAAACATGTACTAGCATTTAAAGGGCACATGGGCCAGGTGTTATGTTATTAAAATTGAGGTGGTCTTGTGAGAACACCTATATCCGTCTAATAGAAGTGACGAGTCGACCCATGATCTGTGTACAACATTCTCCGCGAAGCGTAGGATCCCAACCCATGTTCAACTCAAAATCTGCCACGTGGCAGCGACCCATTGGCCAAAAAAAAACCCAGTTTTTTTTTTCTTTAGTTTATATATATTTTTTTACTGTTTTTTCCGTTTGCCAAAAGTAATACTTAGTATAACTAAATGTAACAACTGTGTTACTTATAAAGTAACATTGTTTATAAGTAAACGTAACACCAGTTTTATAAAAAAAAAAAAAAAAAATAGCTCATTTTACTCATCTTTCACTGTAATACTAACTATAAATACGTGTAACACTAACAATAACTAAATGTAATTATCGTTATACTGGAATGTAATATTGTTTTTCCAGAATATTTTTTATTTTTGAGTATTTTGATTTATTTTTTTAAAAGATAGTAACATTTAAAAAATAACAACTTATATACATGAATGTAATTATTTGTACAAGTAAATGTAATACTTTAGTAGATGAAATTGTAACAGATTTCTATAGATAATGTAATACTTTTACATGTATCATGATAAATTGAACCCATTGTAACTTATTATTTGAAAACATATTGATATACTATTATTCAAGTAAACGTAACTGTTTTACAATGTTATTATACAAGTAAAATGTAACATTCGCTTATAAAAATTGTTAATTTCTTATTTTTGCAATGTTACTAACACAAGTGTTTTTAGTTCTAAAGTGTAAATTGTTAAATTATTACTTTTCTATACATATGTATTACAATTATGTAAAAACACTGTTACATATAAGTAACACGTTTGTTACATTTTAGTTGTAATAAGTATTACTTTTGGCAAACGAAGAAAACATTAAAAAAAAAAAAAACACGGTTACTTTTCTTTATATGTGTATTACTTTTCTGTATAGAAACTGTTACATATAAGTAACACCTCTATATAATATGCAATTCATCTTTCAGTTGCTGATGTGAGACTTGGGTTGACATCCCAACAGATATAGGGTGACAAATTGTACTCGTCCATACCAACCTACTCGTTAATCAACCGTACCAAATATAATTGGTATGAAGAAGTCGGTATACCAAACTCTTAGTACGGTAGTACCGTACCATTCAGTCAATTGGTTGATACACTGTATACAATATTCACTTCAGTTGGAATATCATGAGAAAGAAAATCATAAGTCAAATGAAACGGAGAGAGTAATAATATTGAGAAAAAAAAAAAAAAAGGCGAAGCATGTTTAATGAGGGACATTGCCAGTTGTCAATCTCTATGAAGTATTTAGTGAGTAGTGAAAATAATTATTGAAATCTGTAAACGATAATATGTAATATCCGGTTGGCATAATATTTCACGAGAAATATTGTTGCATTAGTTTATAGAAACAATCGTAATTATTAGGAGTTATCTAGTTTCTTAGTATACATATCTTTTATTTATATAGAATGAATAGGACTCTTTTTATTAAGAGGTGGTCTCCCATGAGAACAAGGGGATCCGTCTCATGCATGAGACGGGTCGCCCCATGACCCATGGGCCGAACTCGCCACGTGGCAGCCTCCCAGAGCTCCAATTTTTTTTTTTAGTTTTTATATTATTTTTTCGGCTTTTCCGTCGTTGACCAAAAGTAATAGTTACCATAACTTAATGTAATGACTGAATACATATAAAGTAATATTGTTCATAACTAAACGTAACACCTGTTTTACAAAAACAAAAGCTCGTTTTACCCATTTTTTCAAATGTAATACTAACTATAATTACATGTAACCCAAGCAATATCTAAATGTAATTATCATTTATATTGAAATGTAATAATGCTTTTGCAAAAATATAAAATATTGTGTATTTTGATTTAATTTTTTGAAAAGTAACAACTCATATATATGAATGTAATTGTTTGTACAAGTAAATGTAACACTTTAATAAAAGAAATTATAACATATTTCTATATATAATGTAATACTTTTACATGTAACACTAATCAAGTGTTTTTAGCTCTAAAAATGTAAATGATTGAATTATTACTTTTTCTATACATATGTGTTACAATTATGTATAAACATTATTACATATAAGTAACATGTTCGTTACATTTTAGTTGTAATAAGAATTACTTTTGGCAAACGAAGAAAACATAAAAAAACACTGTTACTTTTTTATATATATGTATTACTTTTATGTATACAAACTGTTACTTTATATGTATACAGTCATTACATTATGTTATAGTAACTATTACTTTTGACAAACCAAAAAAAAAACAAAAAAAAATATAAAAAAAAAAAAAAAAAACAAAAAAAAAAAAAAATTTGGGCTTATGAGAGGCTGCCACGTGGCAGGGTCGCCCTTTAGTCCTGGAGCCAAAAAAAATAATAAATAAAAATTTTTGGCCTATAAGAAGTTGCCACGTGGCATGGGTTGCCCCTTGGGTCATGGAGCCGGTTCAATGGCCGGGTCATGGGTTGGGTTTTAGGTCGAAATGACCCGTCTCATGGATGAGACGGGTATGTGTGTTCTCACTTGAGTCTTTGTCTTCTATTAATTAGGATTATGTATAGGAGTATGAATAGAACCGAGACTCGGAAGTTGAATCTTGGGAATTTTCCATCAGTCATGCTTTACATTTGAGTCTGTGAGTTTTCTTCCATCCTTCCCGAGTGATCTCTTCTTCCCTTCTTATATTTATTGTATTTCTTTAATTTTATATGGTATTAGAGCCACCGATTCATGGTGGCCTGATTTCCGCTTCCACTGTTTCTTTTTAATATACTCTACATTTCCTTTTCTTATAATTAATTTTTTTTCTTACATAAATTATGTTTTTATCTATTCTAAACCAATTGCTGATTTTTGGTACGACCCCGTTTGCTTTGATACGTTACTATCATCCTATAAAAAAATTCAGTTATATAACGGTCTTGGTCATACCACAATGGACCGCTTGCGTTGTTATGAACCAAGTGATCTTGTTCATGCTCCTTCGTCTTTTTCGATTACATATTGGTTACATCCGGAACAGAACGAATATGTGGATTCCAATGACTATCATTCCTTCTTAGCTTCAGATTGGCATTATCTCGAAAATAATGAAATTAAAGAGGTCATAGATTCTTTTCTTCTTCCTCTTTTTCTTCTTCTCCTTCTTCTTCTTTCGTCGAAAAATTAGAAATTGACTCTAATGTTTCATCTCCTTCCTCTCTCTTTTCAACTTTTAATTGGTATGTGATCATCTTCTAGATTAACTCCACTCTCTTCAAAACACATCTGTCTCAATCTTTAAACAATTATTTTTCTAAAGAAAAATCAACTGTGTATGCTCTTACTGAGACTGGAAGTCCGATCTCTGAAATTGATCTTATAGAATTTATTATAGATGGACTTGATCCATTATATAATAAATTTGTAAACTATTTTCGAAAACCTTTGATATCTTTGAATTTTCCAACGAATATCTTCTTGAGATGAATCTCTCCGTAGTATTCTCATTGTCATGTTCTTATTCGTTGTAAATGATAATACGTGATATCCGGTTGGCATGGTATATCACGAGAAATATTGTTGCATTAGTTTATAGAAACAATCTTTGTAATTATTAGGAGTTATCTAGGTTCCTTACACGTACAGGCTCAACGGCCCATGATGTTTTTCCGTGCCACTCGGTTGATAAGTCCACGTTGTAAGCCTTGATGTGAGGGGGCAATTTAGAGACAATTATCCCACATCGGAAACTAACTAGCCATGCATTGAATATATAAAGATTTTGGGCTACTCCTCTCGTTGCCAATTGTTTTTTAAGATGAAATTGCAGTCTTTATAGAAATCTCTATTTATATTTCAAATAAATAATAATAAATTAACAAATTCTTGTCTTCTTTTAATATACAAGTACTAGAAAGATAAGCTATTTTAACACTATTCATTTTCTATTATTTTGAGAATGTTACTCTTATCTTAAAACATACGAAAATGAAAACTGAAATTTTTACCCTCCACAAAAGGCGTATTATTTTTAATTCTCATTCCGTCTCAAAATGTTTTTTTTATTTGATTATTCAATCTTTTTAAGAACATACGTCATATTTTGTTTAGGCATTTTTAAGCCTAAATTGTATAATTGAGAAAAAAAAAATTAAGACTATGAAACATGAAAAATGAAAAGATTATTATTTTAAGGTGGATTATTTTAAGACAGAGGGAGGGAGTATATTATTAAAGGGTTAGTCTCCTAAAAAACACAATTTTCCTAATAATAGGAAAAACATGTTTTCTTAAAAACGCGTTGTTGGTCCCAAAGTGGCAACAAGAGTATGAAAAATGCTAGAGGGGGGGGGGGGGTGAATAGCGTTTTAAAATTCTTTTCAAACCCTTTTGCAAATCAATGGCTTATGCGCACAGTTCTCAAATAAGCTAAGTATAGCGTGCAGAGAGAGTGTGAAATGCACAGCGGAAGTTTAAGCAGCACCTGCGCAGGAAAAAGCTGCGCAGAGATAAAAACGCACGCGCTAAGTTTTGGCTTAAAGTGTTGGATAAAATGTTCAAAGGAAATAAGCAATAACAAACACAGCAGCAATAGCAGCAATCTGATAAGATCAAACAAAGCAGTAATTTAGAAATGATTAAGCAGGAAATAAACAGCGCGAATAATGAACAAGCTATTTAGAGAGGTTCGATCAATGAAAGATCTACGTCCTCTACCAAGATGGTTAGTCTTGGATTTTCTAATGGAGATCTTATTATATGAGAGAGTTACAAGATACAACAATGTAGAACAAACTAACTCAAAGATCTATAATCTATGAAGAACAAATCCTAGACTAAACCGGTGTATCTCAAGAAGTAAGATCTAGATGATCGAAGCTTCAAGAGGTGTGTTTGTGTTCAGAAATTCTAGGCTCTATGAATCTATGAGATGAAGAGCACAAAGAATTCTGGTGTTAAGGCTTAGGATCTGGGCAGGAGTTTGAAGGTATGAAGGTTTGAAGGTTGATCTTGAATCTGGGAATAGTAAGCAGCAATCTTCAGAACTTCAAGGATATTAGAAAGCACAAACTCTAGCAACTTGGAAATGAAGATGAGCAGGCTATTTATAGCAGAGAGCTTAAAACTAGCCGTTGGTGCTCTGAGCAAGGACGATGAGCTGGCACAATATGATTGGTGCGCAGGTGTCCTTTATAGCCGTTGGGGCTCTGATCAAAGTTGATGACCTGGCACAATATGATTGGTGCGCAGGTGATTTAGAGCCGTTGGAGACTGAGCATGAAGACCAAATTCAAAAGCTTCTTCTAGAAGGATGACAGCTGTCTTCATTTGAAATATTACTCTTGAGCGCGTCTCCACCGTTGGATCTGCTGAGTGTGCTTGCTTTGTCGATTTTGCACACCTCAGCATTTTTAAAAAGCGTGCATCTTCTAAGTTCTTTCCAAGTTAGGTGATCTGAATGTATTGAAAACTGAGCAAGATATAATGCCGTGCAGGAGAGACCTGCGCAGTGGTAGACTGCGCAGAGAAGTCCTGCGCAGTGACCATAGTCTTGCTTAGATCTTCATTCCTTTTCGCTCCAAATCCTATATTCTAAGCCTATACTATAAAATGGACTAAGCTAAAAATTGAAGTTATAAAACTTCTTACATAGGTTCCTAAAGTCCAAAGAATATACTTAGGTGATGGTATCAATCAATTCTAACATAATTAGGAGGGTTAAAAGATAAGCATACCCAACAATCTCCCTCTAAATGATTGATGCCATTACCTACTATAACAAAGGCAATTCATTGTACTTGATAATAACATGTCCATAAAAATGAAAATGGTAAATCATGCCTCAAGTCAATGCACACACTAGCCTATGCTATAGATTTCTAGTCTATCCAAAAGATTAACTTACAGTATGGGAAAGACAGAGATATCATGCAGCGCATACAAATGATATGAGTTTTAGTTTAAGTATGCGTTTAAACTGAATGTTTAAACATTATGCATAGAAAATGTGAGCAGTTAATAATATGCGCATGAGGTAAAATAAAACATTCATTGTTCCATAAACGAATAGTTTGAATTGAACAAGGTTTTGGAAACTAATGATGCGATTTTTCTCATTAAAACTTGGACTGTTAAGAGTTGAGAATTACAAGTTTGAATAAGAAAAACGACAAAATGCGCAGAAAAAGGAAAAACTTGCGCAAAAAAAAATTACATAGATCCTAATCTATGTTGATCCGGTGAAGGGCTTCGCGTAACTCATTCTGCAGACTGTTGAACTTGTTCATAAGTTCAATCTTCAGAGTTTTAAACTTCTCACGGAAATCAACAGCCTCACCAACATACGTGCGAATTCCATCGCGCATCAACCTATTATCATCTTGGAGCTCGCGGAAGTTAGCTATGTATTGTACTTGATAACCAGTCATTTGATTAAAGTATGACTGCTCCGCAGCTTCAATTGTATTGATGATGGTGGTCTGCGTAGCTTCAAGTCTTTGGTCAGTATGGAGGCGCTGGGTGTTCACGCTGGCCTGAATGTCAAACACTACTTGGTCCATCCTAGCGTTGAACCCGTCAGCGAAATCAGTCATCGCTTGAGTAATGTTCTCCCTGACGCTTTCCATATTTAGCGCACCAGCTTGCGCAGGACCACCTTGGCCAAATCTCTCCTCTATCTGTGCTTCAAGGCCAGCAAACCCTTCAAGTAAACCATCGGCGAGGCTCTTGCGCAGACGCTTCAGCATTCCTATAAACCCATCATTTATAGCGGTATAGGTGCAAACATTTTCGAGCATCCCAGCAATTGACTTCAACGAATCCAGGATCATTTGATCTAAAGAATCCGGGACACGCTGCGTAGAGGGACCGGCGGCAGAGGTACTTGCCTTTGATGCATTCTCCCCCTTAATGGCAGCAATCTCCAATCGCTGCGCATCAAGTTGATCTTGAATAGCGGTTTGCGCAGTAATGAGTTGAGCCATCTGAGACTGCGTAGCAACTTGATTCACTTAAATGGAATTCAAGGCTTGTAAGATCTGGCACAGCTCATTGGAGGAGGAGAGAGACGAGGTAGATACCGCAGGAACCGTTGAGGTGGCAGGAGGCGGTTGCTCTGTTGTCTTGGGAGGAGAGGTTGTGGAGACGGGATCAAGAGGGGACTGGCGCGGAGGAGACAAATGCACAGGAGATCTATGCGCAGAAGAATGTTCACTGCTTTCAGAGGCAATGGCACCATCCTTGGCAGAATCTTCTGGGATAGGATCAGCAGCAGGAGGAGGCGCTGGAATCTCAGGCGCAACAAAGTCAGGTTGATCAGTGGGCGCAGCAGTAGGCTCAGGAGGAGATGCACCATCACCACCAACAGTCTGATCCACTTCATCAGCATCATCCTTATCCTCAGGCTCAATGTCTATGCCTTCATCCAGAACAGAGGTAACCCTATGTGTATTGCCAACAGGGATATTAATGCGCTGAAATGCGCTGGATGTTGGTTCTTGAGGAGAGCTTGGAGGAGTATGTCGCTTTTTTGGAGCCCTTTGTGCTAATGCGCACCTTTTGCTTGCGCCGAGAAGAAAGAGGGGCATCAGCAGAAGGCGCGGGCGCAACATCAGGGTCTTCCACAGCTGGGGCCTTGGGATGAGTCTCCCCCTGAATCTCAGCATCTTCAGAATCACCAGTGTGATCCATGCGTGACTCAGAGTCATGCGCAGAAGGAGGAATACGTTGGAAGGCACCCTTGGCAGTCTTAGTCTTCTTCGGGGAGGGCGCAGGCGCTTCAGCCTTGCGCTTCTTGGAAGGAGGCTTTGGAGCTGCAGGGGCAGGCTCGCTGATCTTAATGCCTGCGGTAGATTGGACGTTGGGAACATCCTTGTGCTTCTTTGACTTGGGCTCAGCAATGCCCTTGCCCTTGCGCTTGGAGGCTTCATCAGCCGTTTCCTGCGCATCACTTGGGCCTTCGGTGCCCTTAGCCTTGCCTTCCTTGGGTAACTTCCCCAACCAAGGTTCTCTATTAGGATCATCATCAGATCGCCAGATTTTGTAGTAGTCCGCACCGCCAATCTCATCGCGCAGCAGATGAAGCTGCGCTCGAGAATAAAACTTTGAAGCACAGGACTGCTTCAGAATTGGCTTCTTCCTTACAAAGTCATTTAATTCAGTGTATTGGAGCAGGAGCTTGGATAACAGGCGACAGTGCGTCCGATACTTAGGTTTTGACGCGTTGAGGCGCGTATCATAGCTCGTCATTGCCTTGGTGATCTCATTCCAGATGATCTGGGGCCAATCCAGCATTTCCTTCAAGTAGATGGCACAGCAATATTCCCATTGCTTGGAAATAAACTTCCCCTTGTTCACATTCTTACAGTTCAGGGAATCGCCAATCAAGGTGCACAGGTGATACATCACCTCACCAAATTCCTTGCGATCATGAACAGACCATCGCTTGACAAGAGTGGGCTCGCCAACTAACTTCATTGCCAATCTGTCTTGCCGCCCAGTATGAAAAGTCTCTGGCGCATCACCGACATCGAAGTCGCAAAACCTGCGGATGTGGTTAGGGTGTACCAAGATTTCGCAATTCTGCACCACTGCCATAATGATCTCAGTGCTCTCACCCTTGTGCTTGGCAGGAACAACACGCGCAGTCTCGAAGAATTCATCGACAAGAGAAGGCACGTAGAATGGCTGGTCCAAAGTGAAGAGAGGAAGAATTCCAGAGGATCGCAGATGCCTTATCAATCTGCGCCCAACAGCATCTTGGTTGAGATCTTGCGGATTGACTTCCTATCCACAAATGAAATAGAAGGGATTCTGCGCAAAACAAAAAAATATGAATTAGAGTTATATTGCGAATGGAGCGTTGCGCATGCGCAGATAACGCAAGGATACCTATGCACAGTAACTCCATACAAGATAAGATAGCATAAAAGTAATGCGCAAAGCCAAGCAAGCATGCGCAAAACGTAAACACTTGGAAATTCTTATGCGAACCAGAGCATAAGAGAAAAATCAAGAAAATGAAGAACACGAAATGAACTGTTCATGAACACGAAGTACATCAAGAACACCAAAAATCAAAAGTTGTCCAAATCAAATAAAAATACATCGAAATGACCGCATGAACAGGACGAAGTCAACCATGTAAACAAAATAGACAACAACATTAAAACAAACCCAGAAATTCAGAATAACTGTTCGTCTGCAATGGAGGTTTTTGGACAGAAAATTTGGAGAAATCACTTAAAAAGAGTATTGATCATAAAATAAATTACATGAAAGAGTAGATCAAGGAAAAACGAACACAACACAACAATCGATTTCAAAAATGATCAACAAACAAGCACACAATCACAAAGGGAAGCTTGTAAAGCTTTAAACCCTAACAATGGCGGAAATTAAAAAGTAGAGAAAGAAATCATATCATATCTTCGACGACGGGCTGGGGAGGAGGTTGTTCTTGTCCAGACCCAGAGCGAGAAGAGGAAGAAGTGTCCTCAGATGAAGAAGAGAGAATGATTTCGGGCATTTTCTTTGAAGTCTTCTTAGGAGCCATTGATATAGAAAGATATGTAGATGAAAAAGGAAGTTTTGGGAAGATGAAATCTGGAGAAGATGAAGGTCAAAGAGAGAAGAAGAGGAAATCTTTGGAAGTTGGTAAGAAATAGAGAGAGAAAATGGAGGTTTGGTGAAAGAGAATGAGCAGAAAAGAGAGAGGAGGGAGGTCGCAGACGGTTTATACCAAAAGAGGGAAAAATGGTGACGTCATCGCAAGGACAGTTGGTGAAAAAGCGGAGTGGGGCACGTGCTGCGATGACGTGGCCCAATTGGATGCACGCGTGCGCAGGCCTAGCGCGCGCGTGAGTGTGAAGTCCTAAGCCGGTCACTGTCGAGTCAACTTCCTCATAAATGCTGAGTCAGTGAAAGGACGGGCACACGTTAGCAGGGTGACGTGGCCGAATGGGGGACGCGCGTGCACAGTCTTTGCGCGCGCGTGTGTCAGCGAATAGAAGCTGACTGCTGTCGCATCACCTTTCTCATTAAATGGTGAGCAGACATTCGCAAGGTGCGCTGTCATTAATCGCAGTTTGAATTAAATGACAATGGGACATGCGCAGGGGTAAAAAGGTAAATTCCCAAGAAAATTAAAAAAATAAAGGCGCGGGAAAATTTAAATTACACAAGTACCCTTGTGACTAAGCGTTGACTTTTCAGTCAAGGACCTATGTGCAAAATCTAATGAATAGAGTACCTACCTGCGGTCCACTTAGAAGTGCGCATGTCGTTTTGCGCAGAGCGAATATTGTGCAAAGATTCTTCAAATCTCAACTTAATTTTTCATGCGCTTTCACTTACTGCGCAGTGTCTGCGCAGATGCATGAAATCTTAACCTTTAAGAACTTATCAAGCAAACACAAAAACATTAGCATTGACAAATTATATGGACAAGTTAGCTGAATTCAAGCATACCCATTTCTCCTCTCAAGAAGACAAATCTTTTTGCGTCAAGAGCCTTTATGAGGATATCCGCAATTTGATTATCTGTGCCCACGTGCTCTAAGTGTATATTTCCTTTTTCCACGTGGTCCTTGAGAAAATGATATTTGATGTCGATGTGCTTTGTCTTTGAATGCATGACAGGATTGTTGGAGACTGCTATGGTGGACATATTGTCGCAGAAAATTGGGCAATTTCCTTCATTAATTCCATAATCCACTAGTTGTTGCTTCATCCATAGGATTCGGCAGCAGCAGCTTCCAGCAGCAATGTATTCAGCTTCTGTAGTGGAGATGGACACAGCAGCTTATTTCTTGCTTGCCCACGCAACAAGTCGATTTCCAAGGAAATAACAAGTTCCACTTGTGCTCTTCCGATCAATTGTGCATGTTGCGTAATCTGCATCTGAATAACCTAGAAAATCGAAATTCGAATCTTTGGTGTACCAAAGTCCAAGGTTAATAGTTCCAGAAAGATAACTAATAATGCGTTTAACAGCAGTTAAGTGCGCTTCTCTAGGGTCCGCTTGATAGCGCGCACAGACACAAACACTAAACATAATATCTGGCGTACTTGCAGTAAGATAAAGGAGAGAGCCAATCATACCTCGATATAAAGTTTGATCAACTTTCTTACCTTTTAAGTCTTTGTCAAGCTTATTACCCGTGGCCATTGGAGTGTCGTATGCTTTAGCATTCTCAAGTCCAAATTTCTTGATTATGTCCCTTGTGTACTTGGCTTGATTTATGAAGATGCCATCATTCAATTGCTTGATTTGAAGTCCGAGGAAGAATGTGAGTTCTCCCATCATACTCATTTCAAACTTGCTTTTCATGAGCTTCTCGAAACGCTTACAAAGTAAATCATTAGTAGAACCAAATATAATATCATCGACATAAATTTGAACAAGTAAAGAATGATCATTATACTTATCAATAAAAAGAGTTGTATCGATTTTACCGCGCTTGAAGCCTTTCTCTAGCAGGAATTTTGATAGAGTATCGTACTATGCTCTTGGAGCCTGCTTAAGTCCATACAAATCTTTCTGAAGCTTGAAGACGTTATTTGGAAATCTGATATCTTCAAATCCAGGAGGTTGAGCTACGTAGACCGTCTCTTGGAGTTCTCCGTTGAGAAATGCGCTCTTCACATCCATTTGATAAAGCTTGAATTTCTTGTGAGAGGCATAAGCTAAGAAAATTCTGATAGCTTCTAGTCTTGCTACAGGCGCAAACGTTTCATCGTAATCGATTCCTTCCTCTTGCCTATAGCCTTGCGCAACCAACCTTGCTTTGTTTCTGGTGATGCTTCCATTCTCATCCATCTTGTTTCTGAATACCCATTTTGTACCAATAACTCCTTGATCATGAGGTCTGGGAACTAAGGTCCAAACTTTGCAGCGCTCAAATTGATTAAGCTCTTCTTGCATAGCAGTAACCCAGCTTGAATCTTGGAGCGCTTCATCAATCTTCTTTGGTTTGATTTGAGAGATAAAGGAGTGATATTCATCATCGAAGTTTGATGCTCTCCTAGTACGAACCCCTACATTGAGATCACCAATGATATTTGAAGTTGGATGATCTCTAACTTCACGAACCTCAGGAGGTAAGTTAGGTTGAGTGGTAGGAATACGAAGATCTTTAATGGGTACTTCATTTGCTCCAGCATCGAGATCATCAAAAGTGATTTGCTGAAGTGGAGAAACATCATGCGCAGGAGGAGGTGTTTTCGCATCAGGAGTAGTCACTTCTGGCGCAGCATCTGGTGTATGCGCATGAGATGGGCTTCCTTGATTCTGATTTTGATCAACTTGATTATCATTCTGCGCAGGTGCAGTTTGAGGCTGCGTACCTGTCTCAACACTCTCAGCAGAATCATCAGAATCATTTGGAGCCAAATGTGGCTCAAGGAGAGAATGTTCATCAAAAGTAACATGTACGGATTCAACAATTACTAGAGTAGTTCTATTAAAAACACGAAAAGCTTTAGAATGTTTGGCATACCCAACAAAAATACCTTCATCTGCTTTGGCATCGAATTTACCTCTATGATCTTTGCCATTGTAGAGATATAACATTTGCAGCCAAAAATCTTGAAGAAAGCAATGTTGGGCGCTCTTCCTCTCCATAACTCATATGGAGTCTTATTGTAGGCTTTGTTGATGAGGGATCTATTCTAAGTAAAGCAAGCAGTGTTGACAGCTTCTCCCCAGAAATACTTTGGAAGCTTAGCTTCAGCTATCATTGTTTTTCCAGCCTCAATCAACGTGCGATTCTTTCTTTCCACAATGCCATTTTGTTGAGGAACTCCAGCAGCAGATAAATTGTGATCAATTCCATGGTCATCACAGTATTGAGCAACACCGTTATTCTTGAATTCAGTTCCATTGTCTGATCTAACGCTCACGATGTCGTCTTCCTTTTGAGTTTGGAGCTTTCGAAATAGTGTAGTCAAGATATCATAGCAGTCATCTTTGGATATCATCATTTCGACCCATGTGTATCTTGAGTAGTCATCCACCACAACTAAAGTATATTTGTTTCCTCCAATGCTCGCGGTGGTAACCGGTCCAAACAAGTCCATGTGAAGCAGTTGTAAACATTTGGAAGTTGAGGAGGCAATCTTGCTGGAGAAAGACTGCTTAGGTTGTTTACCGAACTGGCATGCTGCGCATTTTCTGTCATGATGGTCAGCTACTTTGGGAAGTCCTTTGACAAGATTTTCCCTTCCTAGCTTAGCCAAATACTTGAAGTTCAAATGACTTAAGCGCTTATGCCATAGCCAGCTGCTTTCACTTACATTCTTTGCTACAAAACAGAGATTAGTGAAAGAATCTATAGCAGTAAGATCAATAATGTAAACATTAGTCTTACGAGTCCCTATGAGCAAAGTGAGTCCGGATATGCCATCTTTGATATAGCAGTGCGTTGCAGTGAAGTGACATTCCAAACCTTTATCGCAGAATTGTGATATGGAGAGCAGGTTGTGCTTGAGACCTTCTACGAGCGCAACTTTCTCAATGCACACTTTATCCTTTCTGATTCTTCCATATCCAACTATGTGCCCTTTGTTGTTATCTCCAAAAGTTACAGAGGGACCTCTTCCTTCATGCACATCTTCAAGAGCGGTGACATCTCCAGTCATGTGTCTAGAACATCCACTGTCGAGGTACCATATATACGCTTTAGCTTGTGAAGAGTGCGCAGTGAAGCAGGAGACCTGAAAAATAGACATTAAGAACGCATGTCCCCTTTATTCTTTGGTCCTAGAGTTAGCAACTTTTGACAACCCACTCCTGTCTGACCTTAGGATTTTTACGTCCCTTGGCATTAGGAGCAAATCGCAAAAGGCATTCTGCTGCCTTGTAACCTAAACCATCACACACAACACAATGATGAAAGCCACTTATATATTGGGGTTTTACAAACTCTTTACTTTTCTTTGGTGCAGCATTCTTTACTGGAGCAGATGAACTTGCTTTGACAAATATCATTTTCTGAGGTTTGGGTGCGCTTTTCTTAAGAATGCGCATCTGGCGTTGAGGCGCATGGCTTTCATGCGCATGACCCTTTTGCGCAGATTTGACATTTGAAGTTGAAGCGCAACCATAGTCAGAATATGAGTTGTCATGCGCAAGTTCAACTTTAGCCTTACCCTTGGCTTTCCCAGTTTGCATTTTTGGGTAGACATAATGGAAATTTTGTCTCTGGACTTTCTCCTGTCCTTTAACCATTGAAGCAGAATGCTTTGCTTTAGAAATTTCAATAGTTTGCTGTGGTGTAAAATCCTTTTCTCTTTCAGAGCAAACGGCGCATTTAAAGTTGTCACTAGTTGAGAACCCCAAGCCTTCTTTATCTCCACTGGCTTTTTGGGATTCTAGAATTTGATCCATAGTGACACGAGATTTGGTCCACTCATCAGTGATCTTTGTGAGATCAGCTACTTGAGCAGCCAACTCTTCGTTTCTTACTTTAAATAACGCATTTTGATCTGTCAAGAAACGGTTCTTTTCAGTAAGAGGAGTCATGCTCCTAATCTGCTCCTTAAGGAGGACGTTTTCAGATTTTAAAAAAGTTTTCTCCGTCTTAAGCTGTGAAATTTCTCCAATTGATAAGTCCACTGCTTCTTTCATAGAATTAAATTTCTTGATTACCTTTTCAGCTTGCTGAAAAATAGACTCGCACTCAGCAGCAGAGTCATTCTTTTCTATTACAATTTCAGCAGGAATTTCAAGAGATTCTTTGCGCGGAGGCGCAGCTACAAATTTCTTTGATAGGTATGCTCTGGCAAATAAGTACTTGCCATTCTGTCTACTTGGAGTTAGATGTCCCATTTCCACCAGTTCTGTGATAGTGGGACCTTTCTTCTGAATTGTCCTTGGCGCAGCCTTTGTGTCCGTATCGGGATCATTGTCTGAATCGCTATCAGCATCAGCATTGGCCACCAAGCAGAGCAGTCCATCCTCAGAGTCATCATCATCACTGTCTTCAGTGTCAGTCTCTATCCAAGTCTTCAGTTCCTTTTCTGCGCCGTCTTCTTCAGCAATCATTCTGCGCTGCCTTGATGATCTCTGCGCAGTATTCCTCTTCATGTACTCAAATTTTGGAGTAGGACATTTTGAAGCAAAATGACCGAGCTTTCTGCAGTTGTAGCAGACCAACTCTTCATATTTCTTTGAGTCTCTGCCACGAGAGAATTTAGCTGGAGCTTTACTTGAGGATCCTGGCTTAGAGAATTTCCTGAATTTTTGAATCGCTTAACGAACATAGCGAAATCATCATCATCCATTTCAAGTAGAGAGGAAGTAGAGACTTTGTCTGAGGTTTGAGCAGGCGCAGGTTCCTTTTGCGCAATGTAGGAAACAAGTTTTTCTTTACCTTCAGTTTCATCTATTCGATCAAGCTTTAGCTCATACACTTTTAAGTTAGCGTATAAACTGCGCAGATGCCAAGTATCTAGAAATCCAGAATCTTCCAGATGACTTGCCTTGTGCACATATCTGGAACCTAGCGCATCTAAGAATTGAGAATTGACTTCTTTATTAGTGAATGCAGTTCCAAAAGATTTACAAGAGTTAACAACAGCACAGAAGCAATCATAAGTTTGTCTCAAGGTTTCACCATCCTTTCTCATGAAGCAGTTGAATTTTCTTTGCACCACAAATCTTTTGTTTTCCTTGCTTACTTTGTCTCCATTCACATATCCTTCAATAGCATCCCATAGTTCCTTAGCAGTTCCACCGCTCACAATTTGATTGTGCGTGGAGAGGTCTAGAGTGCTAAGAATTATGTTTCTAGCTCTTCCATCTTAGCCAACCCATTTCTTTTCTTCATCAGTCCATTCCCCTTTGGCCTTCTTGATTGTAGGATTATCCTTGTTGGTAGCAGCATCTGGATTGGCCTTCATTGGAATGTAGGGTCCTTCAAGAACGATGTTGTGGAGGATCTCGTCGATAGAGGAAAAATGAGTGAGCATACAGTGCTTCCAGATTTCGAAGTGATCTTCATTCAGCACTGGAACATGTGAATAGTTAGCCATTGCCCAAGATTTTGAAGCCATCTTGAATCGGCACCCAAGCTGTTAAGCTTGAAAAACAGAACAGGTTTTATGAAGGTGTTTACTCTGATACCACTTGTTGGTCCCAAAGGGTCAACAAGGGTATGAAAAATGCTAGAGGGGGGGGGGGTGAATAGCGTTTTAAAATTCTTTTCAAACCCTTTTGCAAATCAATGGCTTATGCGCACAGTTCTCAAATAAGCTAAGTATAGCGTGCAGAGAGAGTGTGAAATGCACAGCGGAAGTTTAAGCAACACCTGCGCAGGAAAAAGCTGCGCAGAGATAAAAACGCACGCGCTAAGTTTTGGCTTAAAGTGTTGGATAAAATGTTCAAAGGAAATAAGCAATAACAAACACAGCAGCAATAGCAGCAATCTGATAAGATCAAACAAAGCAGTAATTTAGAAATGATTAAGCAGGAAATAAACAGCGCGAATAATGAACAAGCTATTTGGAGAGGTTCGATCAATGAAAGATCTACGTCCTCTACCAAGATGGTTAGTCTTGGATTTTCTAATGGAGATCTTATTATATGAGAGAGTTACAAGATACAACAATGTAGAACAAACTAACTCAAAGATCTATAATCTATGAAGAACAAATCCTAGACTAAACCGGTGTATCTCAAGAAGTAAGATCTAGATGATCGAAGCTTCAAGAGGTGTGTTTGTGTTCAGAAATTCTAGGCTCTATGAATCTATGAGATGAAGAGCACAAAGAATTCTGGTGTTAAGGCTTAGGATCTGGGCAGGAGTTTGAAGGTATGAAGGTTTGAAGGTTGATCTTGAATCTGGGAATAGTAAGCAGCAATCTTCAGAACTTCAAGGATATTAGAAAGCACAAACTCTAGCAACTTGAAAATGAAGATGAGCAGGCTATTTATAGCAGAGAGCTTAAAACTAGCCGTTGGTGCTCTGAGCAAGGACGATGAGCTGGCACAATATGATTGGTGCGCAGGTGTCCTTTATAGCCGTTGGGGCTCTGATCAAAGTTGATGACCTGGCACAATATGATTGGTGCGCAGGTGATTTAGAGCCGTTGGAGACTGAGCATGAAGACCAAATTCAAAAGCTTCTTCTAGAAGGATGACATATGTCTTCATTTGAAATATTACTCTTGAGCGCGTCTCCACCGTTGGATCTGCTGAGTGTGCTTGCTTTGTCGATTCTGCACACCTCAGCATTTTTAAAAAGCGTGCATCTTCTAAGCGCTTTCCAAGTTAGGTGATCTGAATGTATTGAAAACTGAGCAAGATATAATGCCGTGCAGGAGAGACCTACGCAGTGGTAGACTGCGCAGAGAAGTCCTGCGCAGTGACCATAGTCTTGCTTAGATCTTCATTCCTTTTCGCTCCAAATCCTATATTCTAAGCCTATACTATAAAATGGACTAAGCTAAAAATTGAAGTTATAAAACTTCTTACATAGGGTCCTAAAGTCCAAATAATATACTTAGGTGATGGTATCAATCAATTCTAACATAATTAGGAGGGTTAAGAGATAAGCATACCCAACACGCGTGGTGACATTTTTGTAAATAATCGAAACTTGTGAACACCATATGGCACTCCTCAATACACTATCTGGACCTTTGTAACACATCAACTGGTCATTATAAACATTGTCACTGACTCTGTGTTAACACTTCATTAATAAAAAATACTTTAAATGTCTGTTTGAGGTCTTAAATGACGTCTTTTGAGAATTTTAAACCCATAATCATGGGGCAGAGCCCATGACTTTTGTTGCACTCGAAATTTCCTTTCAGAACAAATGACCTAGGCCGTGAAGGTAAAGTATGCCAAGGTCATCAGATTTGACTACGAAGGAAGGAACTCGGCCTTATGATATGCCAAGTGTCCTCCTTCCAAGACTTCTTCGTTTAGTGGAGCTAGTTCCCCAAGATTCATTGCAACCTTGAAAGAAATAAGGAAGAGAGCAAGAGCATAGTGTTGGGGAGTTGGGGGGATCTCCGCATCCACTAGCCCATACTAGCAGTCATTAATATGGAGAAAATAATCAACACATGAAATAATATGAAAGAACAAACAACACCATGATTTGTTAACCCGGTTCACCACCCCCTTGTGGATACATCCGGAGGCCCCAAGCCAGGATATCACTATAATAATATGTTGATTGTTACAAGTTACACATACACTCACATAGATCTAGTATGTCTACTCTCCAATGAACAACCCTCTCCTACATATTATTTTCTCTCCCCCAAGAACACACAAACATGATCATGGCCGGGTTGTAGGATCGCCCCCCATGGCTCTCCTAGGCCCCCGGCCCCCTCCTCGACACTATTTTGTGCTCTCTCTTGATATCCTAACTCTCTCCTTTTGGGTACAAATATTCTGAACGAAATCATGCTTATATAGGTGTACAAGGAAGCCCTAAATCTATTTGGAAGAGATACAATCAAAATAGGAAACAAATCAGGAAACCAGATCTGGCCCGGAAGGAGTGTGCGGTCGCCCACTTCCATGTGTGCGGTCGCCACTTCTCTAGTTTAAGCCCAGAAACCTTTCAGCTTTGTTGGGCGGTCGCCTACTCCATTTTGGGCGGTCGCCCTCCTCCTCCGACTGCAGTTTCCTTCTCCTTTTCGAACTCCTCTTCGACTCTTCCACCCCCTTCGACTTAGACTCCTTTTCCCCCTTGGTTTCCCCTGATGTTTAGGACTCCAATCCCAACACATAGAACAACTTCTTCAATCATCTTAGGAGTGGGTTTAGGCTTTAAAGAAGGATTTCAATCCTTGATCTCCTTGACCTGATTGGCTGCTACTACTCGGGGCAGGGGAAGCGAAGTCAGTCGATATGCCAATATATAAGACGAAGCCAACCTTCTGGCTATTAATTTCGAATGTTCTGGCTATCAATCTCAAAAGTTCTTTTCAGCCTTAAAGGTTCTTTCAAAATGCTCACTGGCTATCAAATACACTACAACTGACTATCAAAAGGACTAGAAAATGACACTAAAATATATTCTCACTTGCACTGGAAAAAACTTTTTATTTTTTTTAGTTTTCCTCACTGGTGATGAAAACACACATGAACTAGTACAACAAAATATTTATACTGACACAACCATTTTGAGTGATAAGTATCGCCAGTGCATTTTAAGAATGTCAGATGCAGTTTATAAGAGTGCCAGAAGGTTTTGAAATATTCTGATTATTTACAAAAATGTCACCGCGCATTTTTAAATGAAATTCCACATATTTAAAAAAAAAAAAATACTACCTTACTTTTTAAAAACACATCTTCTCTAAGAGTTAGGAAAAATCTTTTTTCTCAATATTTTGGCATTATTAAACTAGGATTTTTTTTTTTTCATGCTTAAAGAAACATGTACTAGCATTTAAAGGGCACATGGGCCAGGTGTTATGTTATTAAAATTGAGGTGGTCTCTTGTGAGAACACCTAGATCCGTCTCATAGAAGAGACGGGTCGATCCATGACCGTGTACAACATTCTCCGCGAAGCGTGGGATCCCAATCCATGCTCCACTCAAAATCTGCCACGTGGCAGCGACTCATTGGCCCAAAAAATATATTTTTTTCCCATATTTTTTTTCGTTTTTTTTTGTTTCGTTTTTATATTTTGTTTGACTGTTTTTTTCGTTTGCCAAAAGTAATACTTAGTATAAATAAATGTAACAACTGTGTTACTTATAAAGTAACATTGTTTATAAGTAACGTAACACCAGTTTTACAAAAAAAAAACCTCATTTTACTCATCTTTCAACTGTAATACTAACTATAAATACGTGTAACACTAAGAATAACTAAATGTAATTATCGTTATACTGAAATGTAATAGTGTTTTTCCAGAATATTTTTTATTTTTGAGTATTTTTATTTTATTTTTTTAAAAAAAGTAACATTTTAAAAATAACAACTTATATACATGAATGTAATTATTTGTACAAGTAAATGTAGCACTTTAGTAGATGACATTGTAACAGATTTCTATAGATAATGTAATACTTTTACATGTATCATGATAAATTGAACCCATTGTAACTTATTATTTGAAAACATATAGATATACTATTATACAAGTAAACGTAATTGTTTTACAATGTTATTATACAAGTAAAATGTAACATTCGTGTATAAAAATTGTTATTTTCTTATTTTTACAATGTTACTAACACAAGTGTTTTTAGTTCTAAAGTGTAAATGGTTGAATTATTACTTTTCTATACATACTCCCTCCGTTTCGGGTAAGTTGCAACAATTTGCCATTTTGGGCATTTCACTTAAGTTGCAACAATCCCAAATAAGGAAACTATTTATTATTTTTATAATCCTCCACTCATTCTCTCACTTCCTCCCAACCACTCATTATTCTCCACTCATTCTCTCTCTTCCTCCCAACCACTCATTATTCTCCTTTCTTAATTTTTGTGATTCCCCTTCCATGTTGCAACTTACTCGGAACGGAGGGAGTATGTGTTACAATTATGTATAAACACTGTTACATATAAGTAACACGTTCGTTACATTTTAGTTGTAATAAGTATTACTTTTGGCCAACGAAGAAAACATAAAAAAAAAAACACTGTTACTTTTCTGTATACAAACTGTTACATATAAGTAACACGTTTGTTACATTTAGTTATAGTAACTATTATTTTTGACAAACTGAAAAAAAAAAAAAAAAAAAAAAAAAAAACCTATGGGTCATGGATTTGTGTCATGGGTAAAAAATAATCCGTCTCTACTATGAAACAGGTAATAGTGTTCTCATACAAGTTTTTTTCATTAAAATAACTGCATTGCTCGCTATCGAAGTCCGAATTCGTGGCCCTTGGAAAAGAGAAAGAGAGAAAGGCTTTTCCCTTTCCGAAATGACTCCCATTACTTACCTGTACAAGTCACTAATCGATAGTCAGGCCACATGTTGTTTGACAATTCGGACGTGAATTGCTAAGATGAAAATGTATAATTTCACTTTTTAATAATCAATTTAATTCCTTTTAAAAATGTAATTTGTTTAATTAAATATTCACATTAGTTTTAGTGAAAAACGTGTTTTTTATTAATCAGAAAAATCAATTTTTTAAAAGAAAAATACTCCGTCTCAGTTTATGGTTCTTACTTTCCTTTTTGGTATGTCACAGTTTAAAGTTCTTAGTTGCTTTATTCCTTAAATGGCAAAGCATGAATAGTGTTTTGGACAATTTTGTCCTCATAAAATTCATATATTACAGAAAATCATCACTCACCTATCTACTTTTTACTCAATTGCTTTATGAATGGACAATTATATCCTTCACACACTATTATTGTTGACTCAAATTTGTCTCGATTCCTTAATAATCGTGTAAAGTCAAACTAAGAACCTTAAACCGGGACGGAGGGAGTATGTTTTTGCATTGTAGATTGTAGATATATGTGCTAATGTTACAAAGTACTCCCTTTGTTCCAATTAAGTTGCAACATTTTACTATTTAGGGCATTTAATTTAAGTTGTAACAATCCAAAAATAGAAGTTTTTTATTACTTTTATAATCTACCACTCATTTTGTCTCTTCCTCCCAACAACTCATTATTCTCCGCTCATTTTCTTTGATTCCCCACTAATTCTCTCTCTTCATCACTACCTTTCATTCTTAATATAATATTAGTATTATTAATTCCCCAACTTCAAAATAAATGTTTCAACTTACTTGGAACGGAGGGAGTATTATCTATTAACAAAGTACTCCATCCGTCTTTTTAGTCTGTTCACTTTTGGTCAACGGGAGTAAACTCTGACCAAACATTTAATTTCAATCTAACAATCTTAATGAATTTTTAAAAATTATTATTGATAAATTGAATGATTATTTGTCAATTACAATTTTTAGAATTTCATTAGGATGATTAGATTGACATTAAATGTTTGGTCAGAGTTTACTCCCGTTGACCAAAAGTGAGCATACTAAAAAGACGGAGGGAGTACATATTTTGCTATTTTTGGTGTCTATTAGAAAGTACCACTCAAAAAAAGAAAAGATTGCCTCTACTTTCTCTCTATTTTCCACTCACAACAACTGTACACTCATTATTCTCAACCCCACTTTTTCTCTCATTCTCACTCACAACATCTACTTTTTCAGCATCTTTCCTTAATTCCCGTGGAAAAAACAAACACTCATTCTGTCTCAAAATAAATGTCGTTTTGAGTATTTGCACAGTTCTTAAGAAATACAGTTAATGCATGTAAAAAAGTATCATATACCCTTAAAGTAATTTAATTACCTATGCAGTTAAATGTGTGGGCAAGAGATAATTCACCATTATTAATTAATAAGAGTATTATTAGTATACAAAAACAACAAAACTTTGAAAATAGTGAAACGATAAGTATTGTGAGACAAAAATTAACTCCTAAAATAACATTTATATTAAAACAGAGGAAATATGTACTTTGTTATTTTTTTTATTTTTTTATTTTAAACCAACATATATACTTTGTCATGGAATTGAGGAAATATTTATTATAATATGGAGGGAAGGATTATTCGTTTGTTATGGTACGGAAGAAGTATTTGTTATAAGATGAGAGGGAAGGATTATTCAACTGATACTAGAAGAAGGATCAAGTATTTGTTATAAGACTCTTTCAAAAAAAAAAAAAAAGTATTTGTTATAAGATGAGAGGGAAGGATTATTCAACTTGATACTAGAGATGGATTAGAAACTATGAATAAAAAGTCCGGTATAGAACTCATTTGAAATTGACACGAGAAAAACAAAAGCATACTCCCTGCTAGGGGTGGAAATGGTTTGGCTCAAACCGCTGTTCGGAACGGAGCCGAGCCAAACCGTGCGGTTTAGCTCGGTTTTTAAACTTATGCGGTCCAGCTTGGTTTCGAAAATTGGTAAACCACACGGTTCGGTTTGGCTCACAGTTTGACCCTTCAAGCCGAACCGAGTCAAACCGAGCCGAACCGTTTCGGGCTGAACCACGAGCAGAACCGTAGAGCTGAACTGTGAGCTGAACCGTGGAGCCGAGTCATTAAACCGAGCTAGCTGAGGAAAGGGTAACTACCTCTGTCCGTGTCTCTTCTGGTCTTTTTCTATAATTATGTACTGTTGTAACAATAAAAGGTGTTTGATTGTCATTTGTATCATTATTGCTCCTTTCTGTAGCCTGTTAAATTAATCCTTTATATAAGAACACGTTATATACATGGATCAGATATAAGGAGAAACTACATGAGAAGAAGGGAATAAATGCAATCTTTAACATTTGTGTCGGCTAGTCTTCTGTTCCTGATGTTCTTTTGTCATGCTATCCTATAAATATTTGTGCAGAAAGAATTTTGTTCTCGATACTGCTTCAGATGTTCTTTTGTGAGTGTTTAATTTCTAAGTATTTTAAACCGCGAAATCAGACCGTGGTTCAAACCGAGCCGAGCCGAATCGTGATGGTTTAGCTCAGCTCGGCTTGGACTATTTTTTGGTTCAGCTCGGTTTGGGATTTCTCCAAACCGATGTATAGCGGTTTGGCTCCTACATTACCCCAAACCGAGCTAAGCCGAACCATTTCCACCCCTACTCCCTGCCCTGCCCCTCCGTCCCATTTTAAGCTTACTATTTTTGGTGAGGGCATACAAATTAATAAAATTGATGAGTATAAGAAGGATTGTGAGAAGGAAAAAGTTAGTGGGTATGACAAGTAGGGCTTATAATTTAAATATGTAGGGGGAAAAGTTAGTGGGTATGACAAATGGGACCCACAATTTAAGTACTCCCTCCATCCAAAACACCTTGCACACTTTTGAAGATGCACGGGAATTAATGAATGAGTATATATATTCAAAAGAATTGTGAGTGGAAAAGATGTTGTGCGTGTGATAAGTGGAGTGAGATTTACAAGTGGGGTCCAAAAGTAAGTGTGTGAGTATGACAAGTGGGGTAGAGAGAATAGAAAAAAAAATATTTTGAACATTTTAGGAAATGGGACTTACCAATGGGACACCTAAAAAGGAAATATGTGCAAGGTATTTTGGGACGAAGAGAGTGTGAAAGGAAGAAGTGAGTTGATTGACAAATGGAACCCACATTTTTTACCATTTTACGGAACACCAATTTGAGTAAAAAGGTGAAGCTTCAATTCAAAGAGTAAGTCTCATGTAAACGCGTTTTACACTAGGCTTAGTGTAAAACGTGTTTTATTAATAACGGCAAGTAGGGTTTAAGAGACGCGGTGGCATAAGTGTAAATATTTGAAACTTATGAAATCTCAGGATGCATATTTTAAAACTGCAGGAGGCATATTATGAAACTGAAGGAGGCATATTTTTGAAATTCCACATCAGGCACTTTGTAAAACCATAACAGACATTTTTTTTTTCAAAGATGCACTTCTAAATTTTAAAGCATGCATTTTTATAAGTGCCTGTTGAGTTTTTTTTTTTTTTTACTAAAAATCTCAAGAGGCATATTTTGAAACTAGAGGAGACATGTTTTAAAACTGGAGTTTGAAACTGGAGCAAGCATGTTTTAAAACTGGAGGAGGCATATTTTTATACTGCAGGAGGCACATTTTAAAACTAGAGCAGACATTTTTTTTCTTTAAAAAGACAATGTTAAAAGTTCAAAAAAATCTCAGGAGGCATGTTTTGAAACTGGAGAAGGCATGTTTTGAAACTGCAGTAGGCATATTTTTTAACTAGAGCAGGCACTTATTTTTTCTCAAAAAAGGCACTGTTAAAAGTTCATAAAAAGTGTCTCCTCTAGAGTTAAAACATGTCTGTTCTAAAAAAGTCTCCTCTAGAGTTAAAATATGCCTGCTGTGAAGTATTGCAAAATGCCTCCTCTTGTTTTAAAATGTGCCTGCTGAGATTTTCATGAGTTCCACTTATTTACAAAATTGCCACGTCTTTTAATCCCTCTTAAGCCGTTATTTGAAAAACACGTTTTACGCACCGTTTACGTTTTTTTACAAGATTTTGTGCAATTCAAATGGGACTGAGGGAGTATACTTTCTCCCAAAATCAGTTGGGCCGTACAACAAACTATCAAACAAAACCAAACCTCCCTTCTCTTCCCGTCCTCCGTCGCCCTCTGTTTACTTTTGTCTCCTTCCCTCCCCCAACCTCAACAATTCCGCCCTCCAAACCGATCATCTCTCTCTCTCTCTCTCTCTCACACACACACACACACACACACACACACACACACATTCCCCTCTCCCTCTCTCCTTCTACAACGGCAAATTAAGTTCACGACGCTTGTCTAATGGAATCCCTCTCGCCGGCGATCAGCACCACCAAGCTGGTTCCACCGGCGAGAATTCATAATCGGAGTTTGTTTTCACTCAATAACGTGATTCTCCCTACTTCCAGATGCAATGTGATCCGAATTGGCAAGCGAAACGGAATTTATGCGCCTCCGAAAGCTTGCGCGGTCGATTTTGGTGATCCTGAGTGGAAATCGAAGTACGAGAGCGACTTTGAGCAGAGATTTAATATCCCTCATATTACTGATGTCTTTGATGACGTTGCTCCGTATCCCTCCACTTTCTGTCTCCGAATGAGGTTTACGAATTACTAGTTTTTCTTCTTCCTTACTAAATTTTGTATCTGGTTTCTGAAATTAGCTAGTTGGAGAAAATGTTGAAGGATCAGTTTTGTATGATTAATTTGAAATGCATGTTTGAAGTTTGAATTGTGCCTAATCATTTAGTATGAAATACTATTTGAAATGCATGTTCTGACATAATCATTGTTGATCAATAATTTTTCCTGATGATGTATTTTTAATTATTTTCCCTCATTATTGCTGATCATTTCTTTTTCGTGTATCCTATAATGGTGCATTTCGTGTAATTCGTTTATTTCTTCTTTTTTCTTTTTTAAATTTGATTTTTCTGTTGCAGGACCCCTGTGAGTAAAGATTTTGTGGAAGGTTATCCATCTGATGAAAAGTGGCATGGATACATTAATGAAAACGACAGAGTACTTCTTAAGGTATTAGATTTTCCTTGACCACGGCCTCTTGAGAGTTGAGACTGCATGGAAACAACTTGATTGGTGGCTGACCAATATGATTAGCTACAAATGCATATCATTTGGCGTGTTTGTTTCGAAAAAGTTTATTCCGTTCCTTGTTTGGTGTAGTATAGATGTGCAAAAGATTTGGCCGATAGCTTAATTTGGTTTTTGGACGCTTTAAAAATAAAGTTGTAGATCATTATAGAGCTGGTTTTGAGTAGACTTCCGTATACATGGCTCCATTTGGTTTTCTTGTGATTGCTTTGTTTGGCTGGTAAAGCACTCTCGATACATATGATATTCCAAAAATGTTAATCTTTTTCTGCACCTTTCTTTGTGGGCAAATAGTACTCTAATCAGCTATTACCCAAATGTGTGAGGTAAATCCAATGGAACCATTTAGTGATTTGACTGATTCCAGTTATTAAATGTTTTGTCAGTTTAAGCTTCTGATATGGGTTGGGACATTTTTGCTGGAAATTGTAGTTAACCTGGGTCATGTATTATTAAGGTTGAATGGTATACTTTAATGTGGATTTAGTTTCATCAACGGGTTGGATGATCCATTCTTAAGGGGAAAAGTCTGATACTGTTCAAAGCTTTAGAATTGTATTTGTATTGCTAAACTTCTTGTTGAATAGGTGTGATGTAGAGTCTGTGTGTGCGAGCGCTACGTTGATTATCTTATCAATGTAGCTTGTTGTGTCATTTGAACCAATTTACTGGAATAGTCGGTGGTTGATATTCTTGCTTGTCTTCTTTTGCATTGATTATTTTGATGCTTTTGTGGTTGAATTATCTTGATGTGTTCCTTTAAAGTGGCATTAAAAACTGTGTCGTCTTCATATTTTGGCATATTTGGTTAGAGAAATTTAAAGAGGCGACCTTTAGACAAACAAAATAAAGCACAAGACTATTCTTTTGAGCTTGGTGTGGTTTTGTTTTGTTTTTTAAGTAAAAAAATGACATATGGTCGCGATTAGTCATTTCGTCTACAATGATTGGGCCAATGACGTAATACTGAAGGGTGTAGCAAAGATGAGCTGCTGGATATGGTGCACATCAATTTTCATCTTATTCTCATTGATCTTTCAAGAACTTCATTCATGTAGTTTTACGTTGGCTATCAAACTTAGTTATATAGAAGTATTTCTATGGCTGATTAGGATTTGGCAAATAGTCCTAACCTAAATGCTAGTTCATTTATTACTCATACGAGAATTTCTTTGTAATATATATTCTTTTTTTTAGTAGCCTTATTTATGTTATTTGTATATGTAAAAGGACATTATGCTATATGCAGACATTCAAGGAATTATAGTTGTGATAAAAGATTTTGATGCCTTTTGGCTTTTATCGCTATTCTACTTAATACGGTTATAATTTACAAAGAGCTTCCATATTGTCAATTTCCCTGTCATGTATAAATTTTCCTGTTATATATATATATATATATATATATATATATATATTAAATATTTTTTATAATATTTCAGGTAATATGCTACTCCTCCCCTACATCTGCTGGTGCTGAGTGCATTGATCCAGATTGTACTTGGGTAGAGCAATGGTACGACACCCAAAACTTTTTTCAGTATTGATTTATTAGAAATTATCATTACATAGTCATAATTGTAGAGAACTTTCACAAACTTAATTTGTTTCATGATTATAACATTTCATGAACTAAAATCCTCGGAGACGATCTGTGATTTCATCCCCTCTTTATATTGATTGGGATTTTTTTCTCTTCTGGTATGTCTGTGTGTGTGTGTTTGTGTGTGTGTGTGGGGGGGGGGGGTGTAGGTGGTGTTTATAAGTACATGCAGGAAGTCTACTTCAAAAATGCACTAGACCATGTTAATAATCATGGAATAGAAAACACACTATTACATATTAAAACAGAGGAGAGTTCTGCCCTACAAATATATGTGAAACTTGTCTCACATTTATGTATGGTCTACTAGTTTGAAGTTTTTGTTTGGCAAATCAAAATCGATATTTACTTTGAAAACTATCAAAATTTGTGTGGTTGACTATAAATAATGAGAACCAACAACATCAAACCAAAGTCTTTTAGTGTAGTTTCAGACATACTCGGTGGCGAAGCCATAGTTTTCAGTAAAGGGAGTCAAGATTATTCAGGGAAAAATATAATTATTATAAAAAAATTGCTCTAAAGGGGTTCAGAATGGTAACACAAATTTTACCACAAATCAAGGGGGTCAAAATTGACAAACATAATATTTTTAGTGCACTTTTTCAAGAATTGAAGGTACTAAAATGATATATCCCAATAATTAAAGGGGTTAAGTGAAACCCATCCCATAAGTGTGGCTCCACCACTGGACATACTCATATTTCATTCCTGGTTCTGATTCAATTAGTTTTTTTAATTAGGCATTGAGCAGGATCTACTAGGCTGGTTTGCATGAAAGAGGATCCTTGCCCTTCTGAATAAGGTTTTTAATCTCTAGAACGAACTTGTAAAGTAGATCCTTAACATATTCTTGAGTTTATGTTCTGATTTATCTTCTGAAGATTTTTATTTTTAATAAGAAAATATCATCTGAATTTTTCAATTTCCATATGTGAATACTTTTATCTTTTTAAGAAACTGAAATGAAGCTGATCAGGATTGCATATAACTATTTCCAGGGTCCACCGTGCTGGTCCTCGTGAGAAAATATACTTCAAACCAGAGGATGTCAAGGCAGCTATAGTAACTTGTGGAGGACTCTGTCCTGGTCTTAACGATGTCATAAGACAGGTGGGTTTGAAATGTGAATGCAGCTGTTTGTACGAAGTAATATGTATATCCTTTCCTTTGTATCTGAAATCGCTTGAGCGTGAGTAACTTCTAATGAAGCCTTTAGTTTCAATAGCCACTGGTTCTCCGTCCACTAATACAAGGAGTGAGACATACGATCAAGCAACTAAAACTGCTTTGTAGTTCAGGTTTAAATGAAATCACTTTCATTACTTGAAAAATAAAAATAAAAAAATACAAAGCTTCTCTGACTATTGAAGGTTGGAGCTGATAAAAGATTTTATGATAATTTAAGACTCAGTTACCATTAAAGAACTTGCATTTCTGTAGTCTATACACCCAGCAGGATTATGATACTGCTTGTAACTTCTTCCATTTATTTTGAAGCGGTGCAGATAGTCATCACCCTTGAAATATATGGTGTGAAGAAGATTGTGGGAATCCCATTTGGATATCGTGGATTTGGCAAAGAATTAGCTGAAATGCCTGTGAGTATCTTCATTTTGCGAATGTCATAACAGTTATTGTCTACATTAAACATGGCATATCTTTTTCTGAATCTCTTGGTGAGAGTTTTGTTAACTGGGATCGGTTCAGTTAACACTAAGTCCTCAAATTACCACTGTTTTACATATTTGAACATTTGAAGTCAAGTTTATGCTATCATGCCCCTATTTATTATATACTCGCAGACCTCACATTATTGTACGAAATGACATTAAACTTACCATTGTAATCTGTCATCCTCTTTGTAAGATATTACTGTTTTCTGGACGGATAGCGACGATTATTGGTTATTTTGGCCCAATACTATACATGATTGATGGCCTTTATGTGATATTTCTGTTTCATGGACGATAACGAGTAAGGTCTAAATAACCCCAGGTAGCATATACTCTATGTAATGGTGTATGTGTCAGTCTCAGGAATGTGTGTCATATGATGTATAATATCCTATTTGAAGTCAAGCATGATGAGGGGGGGGGGAGGGGATCATGGGAACACATGAAAGCCCTCAAAAACAACTTTATTCTTAAACGCGGAGTTAAAATCTCTGCAGCGTGAACTAGTGAATTTTAATTAAATTAATGGGAAAGTCGAAAGATTTTTTTCTTGAATGAATGCATTGACGAATATTGGACAGTTTTAAGATCTTGTAAAGTCTATCAGACTCACAAAAGAACTGCCCACCTTTCCTTTCTATTATGTCCGAGTTTAGTATTCATCTTTTAAAATTTGAAAGTAATTAATGATTTAAATTTCTGATAATGTTTCTTTCTTACCCATACAAAAGACAAAATTAATAAATGGTGATTGAAACTTGTGTAATTACTTACGATTAAGTGTGAATATAAATAGTTCAAGTACTTCAGTTAGTCTTCTTCCTTAAACAGCATAGTCAAAGATGACATTTTTTGTGGGTCTGAGGAAGTGACTGTTTTCTTCTCGATGGTAAATCAGCGGTTATTCATTTATTTGCGGAATACATGGCGTCCCCAGTTTGTTATTTCCAACTTTTTCAGAAAATGTCATGTCACCGGGCCAAGTTTGTGTCCCTTCATGCCAATGTGTTACAATAACTTTAAACCTTGATGATACTTTTAGTTGTAGAGTAACTTTAGACCTTGATTAATATCATAAGCCATATAGTAACTTTAGAACTTGACCTGATCAATATTATGCATGTAGACCATATATAGTTTGAATAACTCTAGCGTGATTTTGTATTTTTTTTTCCACCTGTTTTGAAGTTGATAAATACTTGCTTGTTTTGTCTGGAATGACCAGTTATCCAGGAAAGTGGTTCAGAATATCCATCTTTCTGGTGGAAGCTTGTTAGGAGTTTCTCGCGGAGGACCCAGTGTTAGCGCAATTGTGGACAGTATGGAGGTATCACTTGCCTTATTTTTCTTGTTTGCCTATACTTTTCTCGTGGGTTATGCTACAAATTTCATCAAAGTATTAGGAATATCATGCTCAGATCTATGTAATTGTGATTTGATAGGAAAGCGGAATCAACATGCTTTTCGTGCTTGGTGGAAATGGTACGCATGCGGGCGCTAATGCAATTTCCGATGAGGTTGTTTAGCTGGTACCTTGCACAAAATTTTTTGCCTCAGTTTATTTTGTAATTCTTTAGATTTTTGTGTCTATTGTTTTCTTCATTTCCGGTAAGGATGACTTCAGATATTTGTCTTAGGTTGTGTTTGGTAGCATCAAGCAATTGATGCTTAACCAAACATTCAACATCTAACACTTTATGCGATCAAATTCACCCTACCTCCAAATTACCTTGCATTGTGTTAAGCATCAAGCATCAAGCATCAAGTGCTTAATGCTACAAACACACCCTTAGATAGGGCACCCGAAGAATGCGGTAAAAAGTAACTTTCTTGGGTACCGTTGGTTACTTTTTAATTAGTTGTGTCATGTTTTACAATTAATAATAGGTAAAATAAACAAATAAATAATAAAATAAAATAAAATTATCACACAGACTAAATTCAACTTACAACTGCTATCAATTTCCCTGAGTTGAGATTATCTGCAACTATTTCACTTTCCAGTTTTTACTTCTATGATGAAGTAAAGAATGATGTAAATCCTTTTACTTAACACCAGTATCTTTCATTGAGGTCCTATTTGCTTCATCACTTGCACTGTAACACAACTTGATATTCATCACTTACATTTTTTCTCATTTGGTGTTTAGTGCCGTAAAAGACGGTTGAAGGTGACTGTAGTTGGTGTTCCGAAAACAATAGATAACGATATTCTGCTGATGGACAAAACATTTGGTTTTGATACTGCTGTTGAAGAAGCACAAAGAGCCATTAACTCTGCCTACATCGAGGTTCTGTAATACTTATTTGTTTCGTTTCCATTTTCATCTGTTTTGAGGTCTTTAATTTTCCATGTTTATTTACTGTATTTCCTTCGTTCGTGCTAATGTGATTCCCAATCTTGTGATAGGCGCATAGTGCTTATCGCGGCATTGGAGTTGTGAAGTTAATGGGCCGTAGTAGCGGATATATAGCTATGCAAGCAGCCCTAGCTAGTGGACAAGTTGATATATGTCTGATACCTGAGGTATACATACAGGATATGACTATATAGATGGATCCATCTACATGACATAATTACTTATAGAGTTGGTATTTTCTGTTTAAGGTGCCTTTTCACTTACATGGACCTCATGGTGTCCTGAATCATCTGAAGTATCTTCTTGAAACAAAGGGATCGGCTGTTGTCTGTATAGCAGAGGGAGCTGGGCAGGTGACTTGCGATCTTTAATTTTTGGCATCTGTTTTGACCATAAGGCATTTATATGAAATGATTATTTGAATTTCAAGTTTTGTCTTAATCTCTTTACACATTCCTACCAAGATTCCCTCCTAAAGATATGCTTTATTCGATGTGTACTATCTTTTGTCTATATATATATATTAGTAATAAGTACAAGTAGTTCCCCAAATATAGTACTCCCTCCGTTTCAAAATATTTGTCGCTTTAGAAGTAAAAATTTGTTTCACTATATTTGACACTTAACAATTATCAAGACATTTTTTCTCTTTTATCTCAATTATACCCATATTAATAATTGTGAAACATTTCTTGTACTCCCTCCGGTCTCAAATATAAGCAAAAATAACTAAAATCACACCTATTAAGAAAGTAGTTAAGTTAGTTAATTGTCTTGATTTTATAATAAAAACATGTTAAAATTACTAATATATCCTCATATTAAATGTGTAATAAATGTGCACTTGTATTTGAAAATGAATAATTAAATAGGGGCAGTTTTGGTAAGAGAGTATTAAATGGTCTTGAAATCCCTTAGAGTTGCTTATATTTAGGTCCAAAAAAAACCCACTTTTGTTGCTTATAATTGAGTCCGGAGGGAGTATAAGCATATACTCACCTTGAAAATTGGATTATTTTAAGGCAATTGGGTCATTTCAACATACATTCATTACAACAATTCTTAATATGTGTGAAAGTGTCTAAAACGACAGATATTTTGAAACGGAGAGAGTATGTCAGAAACTTAAGTTGCCAGGGTGGATTAGTCGTAAGGGTTAAAGCTCTTTGAAGCAGATATTTGGATCTTACTGATCCACACAGGTTGACTATGTCGCTTACGTTCGTACTTCGGTATTTAATTTATTATAAATAACAAGTATCTTTAGAAATGAAATACATGGGAAACTTGTATGTTAACTTGTAGGATGTTATGAGTACATAAAGCAAATATATGGTTAACTTGTAGGATGTTATGAGTACATAAAGCAAATATATGGACCTTACTAATCAAGTCAGGTTGGCTTGTTTGTAATTTTGAGAAAACTAACTGAGCATTATGCTGCATTTTGGTTTTTTGTTTTGTTTGATGCAGACATTTTTGGAGAAAACTAATGCGAAGGATGCCTCAGGAAACATTGTACTAGGAGATATCGGTGTACATCTACAACAAGAGGTTAGTAATGGCAATAACCTAACAAAATTACTGACATGATCTTTGATGGATATTTTTGTGGTTATTGAGAGTGCAAATGCAAAGATGACATGTGGCTTCTTTCTGAGTTGTGAGTTTTACCAGACCTCCTAAATGTATTACAGTATTCTGTTAGGTTTTATTTGATTATGATTAACAGGCCTATGAATGGGAGCATTATAACTCCAATCGTTGCGTTCATTTGTCATATCTGAATGACTTCAAAATTTTCTTATTTGCCCTCCGAGAAATGGAGTGCCTAATCGACAAAGGTTTATCTGACCACGAACTGGACAAGTTTGTCCTCAAGAAACTCAGATTCTAACATCTGCCTCTACGCCTCTTATCTCTCTAGCTCCCCCCTGCCCGATTTGCAACATTGCAATACTTCTTTATATCAACTTCCATAATAACAAAAGTATCACATTATTGAATTTTCTTTAATTATGATTTATGACTACACTTGAAATCACACGCACACATATGATATATGTATGTATGTATGTATGTATGTATGTATGTATGTGTATGTATATGCACCCCCTTTGTGGGAATAAAAATGCTTTGGAAACCTGACACCCAAGTAGAAAATATCCATACTTTTGTGGTTCACAAACGGCCAAATAGTACACAAATTAGTGAAATAGCGTGTAATGGGGAAGGCTTTAAAGTAGCTGATGATTGAGGAAAAAAGTTAGCAAGGAAAAGGTCGACCAAATAGACAATATGAAACTTGGGTAGATAGATATATATTTTCCAATTATTTTTAGTTGAAAGTTTTAACTAGTTACTTTCATAGATTTGACTGGTGCTAGCATTTGGAAAGTTTTGATCCACCTTCATTTAATCATGCGTAAATCTCTTACAGACAAAAAGATTTTTCAAAGAACTTGGCGATCCTGCTGATGTGAAGTACATTGATCCTACATACATGATCCGCGCATGCCGAGCAAATGCATCAGATGGTATTCTCTGCGCGGTACTGGGTCAAAATGCTGTAAGTTTCTCATGTCTTATTCGTTCGCTCTCTCTTCTCAGGATGATATCATTAAGCTATCATTTCTTCCTCTCCTAACTTCAAAACGGATGCAATATTCTCAAACCCTTAAAACACCAGTACGAGAGAGGTTTATTGTAAGTGAGGCCAGTTTTTCAAAGCTGATGTGTTGATTACGCTCAGGCATTACAGTGAATCCGAGATGAAATTGCATCCAAGGTTCACTCATTCACTTAATGAGCTCGAGCTGAATCTAGCTATGAACAAGCCGAGCTCAAGCCAATATGCTTTTAACGTCTGAGGTTCCAACTTATGTCTAAGGTTCCACCTTAAAACTGAAACTCAACTCAATGAACAAGAGTTCTCAAGGGAATTTCAATAATGAAAATAAAATTCCACACATATCCTTGGCTTTAAATGGGTTTAAATAAATTTGTGTTCGAAATTAAAGGAATTGTTGCTAATGTATTGTCACACATACTTAATTGCTGTGCAGGTCATATTTTAATTCCATTATGTTGATGTAGTTTATTTGGTCTTTGACAGGTCCATGGTGCATTTGCGGGCTATAGTGGAATAACAGTTGGAATATGCAATACTCACTATGTCTACCTTCCCATTCCCGAGGTCATTGTTTATCCCAGAACAGTGGACCCCAACAGCCGTATGTGGCATCGTTGCTTGACCTCTACTGGCCAACCAGATTTTCTCTAACAAGCAGGAACCTTTTCAATTTTATTTATACTCAAGAGTTTTGGAGATTTTCGTAGTCTAGATAAAAGAGCAGAAAGCCAGCTTCAAAAGGTTTCTGGTTTATCTGATGTTGGAAAAAAATAAATAAAATGATGGCATTCACCTTTTAAGTGTATAGATATTAAATCAGATTCAGGATAATTTTCCTAGAGGCGACGTTCCTAAGCGTTTTTGTGCTTGCTCCTTGTTTTTTGTAACATATGACCTGGTTGTACCTAATAACGGTTTTTACATAAGGTTTAGATGGCACATTTTAATAGAGGATTCACCTCTTATTCCTGGCTTATTTGATTGTGCAGTTCATTTTCTGCATATATAATATGCTCAAGATTATTTTGTACTACCTCTACCTCTGCCCCAAAACTAATGTACGAAATTGTTCTTGATCTTGATCAAGAGCAATCGGATATTCATTGGGACGGAGAGAGTACTTATTATCAGCCTCTCTAGCAAAAGTTGAACTGCGCTCTGTAAAGCCCTTGTTCATTCATGGTTCGAAGCAGGTTGATGCTATATTTCATGGTGCGAAGAGGAGTGGGACCCATGTGACCAGGTTATGCTGTACATTCGAGGTATTTATTGTTTGAATTAATTATTTTCATTCATGCACTTCTAACTTAAATCTAACTTATTGTGACAGGTTACGAGTAACCCCAGGCCGCCTGTGCTTGTTGGTTCATTGACTCACGCTCTCTGGTCAATGTAATGCATCAAGCTCTCTGGATAATTCTTTTTTATCTTTATATCAGTCCAAAATGAAGTGAATGAGCCCATGTAGATCTGAATCTCCCTCTGTAAGTATGCAATAAGTCACTATTGTCCACATTTGAATTTTTCAGTCAATATATATTGTCCACATTTGACTTTTTCAGTCAAAACAAGTGAACTTTGACCAAACATTAATATCTATCTAATCATCCTAGTGAGATTTTAGAAAATGTTAATGATAAATCACTAAATTATTTATCAATAACAGTTTTTAAAATGTCATTAGAATGATTATATATATATATATATATATATATATATATATATATATATATATATATATATATATAGGTAGGTAGGTGCTCAAATGAGAACCTAAATATCGTGAGAACCGTGAGAACTTGGATACATTAGGTAAGAACCTAATGCATCCAAGTAATGTATCAAATGTATCCAAGTGAACCATTGGATACATTAGTTTTTACCTAATGTATCCAAGTAATGTATCCAATGTATCACGGTTCTCACGATATTTAGGTTCTCACAGGAGCACGACCCTATATATATATGTGGTTAAAGTTCACTAGTTTTGACTAAAAAAATTTAAATGTAGACAATATATATGGGAATGTGGGAGTATGTTTTATACTCCCTCCATTTCATAATACATGACGTTTTAGGAGCAATTTTTTGTTCCAAAATATTTGACGCTTTACTATTACCAAGAAAGAATTACTCTTGTTTACCTATTATACCATTATTCATTAATTGTAAACTATTTCTTGTATAAGCATTTAAATGCCTAGGTAATTGGATACTTTTAGGGGCACATGTGTCTTTTTAATATGTATTAATTGAATTTTTTAATATGTGTGAAGAAGTCTAAAATAACATGTATTATGAAACGGAGGGAATAGTTAGAACATACCTAAACATGTGTAGGGGTGGGGGAGGGGTGGTGGTTGTGAAGGTGAATGAGAGTGCTTCACTTGACACTTGCATCTAGGGATCTACCAAAGGTCACCTGCTGGAACAAGACTGGTCAGAACTTATGCATGTTTGTACCCCTTGAGTATGAGTTTACTAAAATACATGTAGCCTTTAACTTTTCTAACATACTAGCGGGTAACCCGTGCTCTGCACGGAAACCAATACTATGTCTTTTAACTATAGTTAACTAATATAGTAATCATCATTTTAACTAATACTATTAATAATAAAAATTAATCTATATGATTACTATTATTATAATAACTATTATAATTAATTAATACTATTGATAGTAATAGTTAATATATATATTAATAGCAATGATTAGTCTATATAATAATAATTATTAATATAATTATTATAATAAAATAATATTATTAATAGTAATAGTTAATTGATATAGTAACTATTATGATTAATTAATATTAAAAATTAATAATTTAACTTATATAATAACTATTATAATCAACTAATACTAATACTAATAATAGTAATAGTTAATGTATGTAGCCTATTATAGTTAACCAATACTATTAATAGTAAAAAATAACTTATAAAGTAACTATTATGGTTAACTAATACTATTAATAGTAATAATTAGCTATATAGTAACTATTATAGTAAACTAATACTATTAATAGTAATAGTTAACTAATATAGTAGTAACTAATACTATTAATAGTAATATTTAACTAATATAGTTAACTATAATAGTAACTATTATAGTTAACTAATACTATTAATAGTAATATTTAACTTGTATTGTAACTAATATTGTTAACTAATACTATTAATAGTAATAGTTAACTAATATAGTTAACTATAATAGTAACTATTACTAATAAGAGTAATAGTTAACTATAATGGTTAACTATTATAGTTAACTATTACTAATAATAGTAATAGTTACTATAATAGTTAACTATTATAGTTACCCTTTTTAGTAACTATTATTATTAGCTAATAGTATTAGCTAATGAAAAGAAAATGAAAAGTCACTTATTTATTAGTATGTTGTTGATGTGGCTTCTCCAAATGCAAGCTTTCTCTATTGTTTGTCCACATGTCAATACCATAGCTCTTTTGGCCAACTTTAATATATATATATATATAGATTTAAAGAATGTGATTTACTAGTACATTGTTAGTACAACGATAAAACTGCACCAACTGTCTTTCTTTTCTTAAAAACACGGCATTTATTTACGTATAAAAAAAGGAAAGTGCGACTTTATTATGAGACGGAGGGAGTAATTGGTTATTAATTGTACTTTTCGTAAGGGGGGATGTAATCACAGTGGTTGATAAGTCAGTTAAAGCCTCAATGGATAGCAAGAACTGGTAAAATAAAGCTGTGAAGGTTTTTCTTGCTTTGATTTCATTCATCCATTGAGTTTATAATACAAAAGTCCTAAACTTGCTGTGCAAGCCCCTCCTACGTTAACTTTGTGTGAATATTTACATACCTAATTTACTTCTAACTGATATATACATACCATAACTAGGACACCTAAAGATACACAAAATATTCTTGCCTTAACACTACGTAAGTCTTGCTGATCTTCTCGATACGCCCCCTCAAGTTGGAGCGTGTAAGTCATAAACGCCCAACTTGGACAAAAAGGATTGGAGTTGTTGTTTCCCTAGACTCTTCGTGAAGATATCAGCAAGCTGTCTCGTTGTGTGAACATATGTTGTTGCAATGGTTCCATGGCGAAGCTCATCACGAACAAAATGACAATCAATTTCGATATGCTTTGTGCGTTCATGAAAAACAGGATTGGCAGCTATGTGCATGGCAGATTGACTGTCGCAATGAATACGCATAGGCTGATCTTGGCAAATTCCGAGAGACTTTAATAACCCTTTTAACCATTTTAATTCACATGTCACCGCTGCAAGTGCTCGATACTCTGCCTCCGCAGATGACCGAGAAACAGTATGTTGTTTCTTAGTTTTCCACGAGACCGGAGATGAACCAAAGAACACTAGATATCCTGTCAAGGAGCGACGAGTTAATGGGCAAATTGCCCAATCAGAGTCACAATATGCCGAGAGTTGCAAGTCACATGTGGAGCGAAACAATATGCCTTGGCCAGGATTTCCCTTTAGATAACGTACCACGCGAAGGGCAGCACTCCAATGATCCACCCGTGGGTTCTGCATGAACTGGGCTAACACGTGGACGGCGTAACTCAACTCAGGCCTAGTAATAGTCAAGTATATCAATCGTCCGATCAGCCGTCTATATTTTGTTGGATCATGCAAGAGAGGCCCGGTAGCTAGTTCAAGGCGATGATTCTGTTCAAGTGGAGATGAGGCTGGCTTGGACCCCAATAACCCTACCTCTGAGATAATGTCAACGGCATACTTACGTTGACAACACCATATCCCACTCTTTCTGCGCGCCACCTCTATACCCAAGAAATATTTTAGAACACCTAAATCCTTCATATGGAAGCATTCACCAAGATATTGCTTGAACTTGCTGATTGCCATAGAATTATTTCCTCCAATGATCAAGTCATCAACGTAAACTAGTACCCCAAGAAAAACATCATTTTGCTTAAACACAAACAAGGAGTGATCTGAATCAGATTGAGTAAAACCATATTTTTTAAGTGCTGTCATGAGTTTGAAAAACCAACAGCGAGGAGCTTGTCGTAGGCCATAAAGAGATTTTTTTGAGTTTACACACCTTACCAATGGAGGCATTAAAACCGGGTGGTGGTTTCATATATACCTCTTCATTTAGGTCACCATGAAGGAAGGCGTTGTGGACGTCCATTTGGTGAAGCTCCCAATTAAGAGCAGCTGCTATGGATATGAATGTCCGGACAGTGACCATTTTAGCCACTGGTGCGAACGTCTCATTGTAGTCTAACCCCTCAATTTGTCTGTTGCCAAGAATCACCAAGCGGGCCTTGTAACGTTCAACAGTTCCGTCCGAGTGATATTTTATTTTGTACACCCATTTACACCCGATTGCCCGTTTGCCAGGAGGTAATGGTTCTAATGTCCAGGTTCCATTCGCCTCAAGGGCTTCTATTTCCAGCCTCATTGCCACTCGCCACTTTGGGTCGCGCATAGCTTCAGAATATAGTGTTGGTTCAGTTCCTGTGGTAATCGTAGCCAAGAAAGTGCAATGTTTGGGAGAAAAATTGTCACATGTCACATAATTGGTTATGGGATAACGAGTACCTGAGTTCTTTGACAAGGCGATGGCAGGTGGAGAGGGGTCTATCATGCGACGTACAGTATGCATGACATAATCTGTAAATCGAGCAGGAGTTTGGCGCAGACGGTGTCCTCGACCTTGTTGAACAGGAGCTTGCAAAGATTCAGTCTGATCATTAATTTGATCATTACTAAATACTTCATCCTGGGCATTCTCATCAGGTTCGATGGGCAGGGTTTCAACAATAGTATCTTGTGTGCAAGTTTCATTTTCATTGCTCTGAACACTTTCTAACTCACGCCCCCTGTCTACTGTACCTACTTCAGTCACTATGTCTCCAAGATCCCCCCCAAATAAAATTGTGTTCGTGTCCTGTGACTCAATTGAGATGTCACTTGGTCCACTTATCTCAATTTGGGCGGATTCAGGTTGAAAGGGAAAAATAGATTCAAAGAATACGACGTCTCTAGAGACAAAGTACTCATGGGTGGTCAGATCATAAACACGCCATCCCTTTTGACCATAGGGATACCCAACGAACATGCACTTCCGTCCTCGTTCACCAAATTTGGTCCCTATCTCGCCGTTGATGATGAGCGTAACATAGGCAACCAAACACCTTAAGTTGGTGGAACAGAGGTACCTTCTTATGGAGAATCTCATACGGAGTACGTCCTCCGTGTAATGAAGTAGGAGTTCGATTGATCAGATGACAGGCTGCCAAAACACATTCTCCCCAAAATTTGATAGGGAGATGGGCTTGGAATCTTAAAGCACGTGCAACATTCAAGATATGCCTGTGTTTCCTTTCGACTCGCCCATTTTGTTGAGGTGTCCCAACACACGAGAATTGAAACAAAATCCCATTTTCCAAAAAATATGATTTTAAAGGTCGGAGTTCAGTGCCATTATCACTCCGAATGATTTTAACAACTTTCCCGAACTGTCTATCAGCCATGGCACAAAAAATTTTCACTATTTGAGGAACTTCTAATTTATCAAGAAACAAATGTACCCAAGTAGCACGAGAGAAATCATCGACGATGGTTAAAAAATACATAGCACCACAAGAAGAGCGAACACGGTAACTTCCCCATAAATCCACATGAATTAATTCAAAACAATCCATAGCTCTACTAGTGCTGTTATTAAATGACTCTCTAGTTTGCTTTGCCCTAAAACAGACATCACAAGGTTTTCTAACATGACTATTTTTAAAAGTACCTACTTCAGGAAGAAAGCTCAAAATCTGATCGGACGGATGCCCCAACCGTTTATGCCATAATTCACGAGCATTTGTCTTGTTCACACTGTTTGCTTGGACATTGTTGACTGCTCGAAACAGATAGACCCCATCACGCTGCTCACCCGCTCCAATCAAAGTCCTCGTAGTTTGGTCCTGTATCACGCACAACTTATCAGAAAATGTGACAGTGCAATTTAATTGTTTTATCATTTGAGCAACTGAGATAAGTGTGCAATTCATTTGGGGAACAAACAAAACATTATGTAAAAGGATGTTATTTCCGAGAGACAAAGAACCCTTCTTTACTGCTGGTGTAGTCTCTCCATTTGGCATACCGACATGACACGGTGTAATTTTTGTCACATTGCTTAGAAGCTTTATGTTCCCCGTCATGTGATGCGAGGCCCCTGTGTCAAGTAGCCACTCACAAGACTTACCATTTAGTTTTTCTGCTGCTGATCCAAATTTGCAAGAGGCCAAGATTGTGCAAAGAGTTGCAACCTGTTCATTGCTCAGATTTGCGAAGTTGTTTCTGAGCACATCCTCAATCTGTTCAGATCCACCATCTCCCTGATCTGATCTAACCTCCTTCAATTCGGCTGCATTTGCTCGAGGAGTTTTCATTCTAGCATCACCGCGACTTCGTCCAGCATTCCCGGTTTTAATGCCTCCATTGGTAAGGTGTGTAAACTCAAAAAAATCTCTTTATGGCCTACGGCAAGCTCCTCGCTGTTGGTTTTTCAAACTCATGACAGCACTTAAAAAGTATGGTTTTACTCAATCTGATTCAGATCACTCCTTGTTTGTGTTTAAGCAAAATGATGTTTTTCTTGTCACATGTCACATAATTGGTTATGGGATAACGAGTACCTGAGTTCTTTTACAAGGCGATGGCAGGTGGAGAGGGGTCTATCATGCGACGTACAGTATGCATGACGTAATCTGTAAATCGAGCAGGAGTTTGGCGCAGACGGTGTCCTCGACCTTGTTGAACAGGAGCTTGCAAAGATTCAGTCTGATCATTAATTTGATCATTACTAAATACTTCATCCTGGGCATTCTCATCAGGTTCGATGGGCAGGGTTTCAACAATAGTAAAGTACTTTTGACATTATTATATACTCCCTCCGTACTATAAAAACTGGCATTTGATTTGTCAACATTTTAAACAATTTGTGTTTTACTTGTTTATGCATTGATTGCTTGTACCATTCCGTTGTAGTGTCAATTTGTAGTTCCAGGTGAAAAGAACCTATGGTCTGCGTTTTATGAGAAAATTATATTGGAAACCATGGCGGGTTATAGATTGTCGGGCAAATTGCATATTGGTAACCTGAGGTTGTCTCACATTTGCAATCCCTAACCTGAAAGTTAAATCGTGCCAATCAGGCACCTAAGTTTGTCAATTCATTGCAATGTGGTGAATAAACTAACTTTTCGTTAATTTTTTAACGGACCTAACCACATGTGCAACGCACATGACTTTGAAATGACAATCATGTCATGACTTCTTTAATTGAGGGGTTCAACTGTAAAATTTTGGAAATAAAGGGAAAAAAATTACCATGCCATACACTTATTTGTACATTAATTAAATGTGTACTACATTTTTATGCATACATCAATTTAACTTTAAATATAAAGTTGAGAAAATACTTTTAAAGTTGAAAAAATAAAATACTGTATATTTTACATATTAGATATTCAAGCTTCAAATATTAAATTTTCAAATTTAATACACAATAAAATAATTAATATTTCAAAAATCATAATACATTTTTTTTATCATCTCATCTTCTTCATCCATATTCACTCTTAACACCACCACCACCACCACCGCCTAACACCCTAGCACCACCACCATTGCCACCCTTAACGCCACCACCACTGCCACCCCTAACACGGCCACCACCACCCATGTTTGTAAACACAAAATCAAACAATGATCTGAAAGGGGGAAGAGTGTTGAAATCGGCTCTATTTGACGAAAAAGAGGGTTGAGGGGCGGCGGGTTAGAGTATGGTTTTCGAGAGCAAGGGGATTGTTGTGGTGCTTCCTGGGTTTCTTGAAGCTTCTGAGCAGCAAGAGGCGTCGCCTAACAAACGAACCCTAAGCCTCTCTAGCGCCTATGCCCGCAACTCTTCATCGTCAATGTACCATCGCTTCTGAAAACCCCACCAAATTAGAGAAAAATCAGTCAAGAGTCACCCAAATTGATTTAAAAAATTAGAGTTATAAATCAACAATAACGAATAAAAAACCAACTTGAGACGAGAATTTCTTCGAACTGAAGATTGGGGAGTGAAATGGAGGAGGTGCTGGAGAGAGAAGGCTGGGAGTGGAGAGACGAGAGCCTGGTAGAAGAAGAATGGGAAAAACTTTACATTTTTCTGATTCTACCCTTTGTTTTCAAGAACTTTCATTTGACCCCCTAAGCTAAAGCCTTGCCCAGCATATAGTAATTGGCAGGTTTGCGGTCACGTGCGATGCACATGTCTTTAAGTCCGTAAAAAAACTAACG
Source organism: Campanula takesimana (assembly GCA_026119855.1). Classification (NCBI taxonomy): domain Eukaryota; kingdom Viridiplantae; phylum Streptophyta; class Magnoliopsida; order Asterales; family Campanulaceae; genus Campanula; species Campanula takesimana. The sequence continues at coordinate 215,980 of JAOWBW010000598.1, forward strand.
AAAAGTTAGTTTATTCACCAAATTGCAAAGAATTGACAAACTTAGGTGCCTGATTGGCACGATTTAACTTTCAGGTTGGGGATTGCAAAAATGAGACAAACTCAGGTTACCAATATGCAATTTGCCCTAGATTGTCACCTGAGGTATTGAAGACTCAAACCAATGATCTAAAAAAAAAAAAGGATCACAGAAATTCTTTGTGCTAATCATTGATGGTGTTTAAATCATTTAATGACAATAAATGTAGAATTGGTAGCCAGTTTAACCGTTGCAAGGATTTAGTGCCAATTTTTTTTATTTATTATTATTTTTTTATTTTTTTAAAGCCAAATTGTTGGACTTATTTTAATTGAATTTGGTTATAGGTATCTAAGATTATGTACATTAGACTCTTCTCAGTTCTCATAAGTAGCCATCTTCTGCCCTTCCAAGTTCCAATAGAATAGAAGAACCTAAGTAATTAGAAAATAGAAAGAGGAGGAGAAAGGGCTCTATTTTCTTGCTTCGACCCTTGCCTTATTCAATTTATTGTAAGTGCATATTAAAAAAATTGGTTCTTATTTATATTAATTCATAATGCCATGAAGGCTACATACAACTGGACTTTTAGATAGGCCAACACAAATATCCCTAAAGGGATTCGAACTCGTAACTTCCGCGTGGGAAGCTAATATCAGATACCGCTTGAGTTAGAGCTCTTTAGTTTACTACAAGTACATAAAATAGAGATGTGTGCTAACTATTGAACATTTTGAAATGAGAATAAATTATATTAGGTGTCACTGCAAAAGTTATCACTTGCAGAGGCCAATCTCGTTATGACAATTCAGCCAAAACACTCTATACCCACAACAGTAGTCTAGATTTGCATCGACTGTAACAACACCATTATTTCCACAAATTTCCTCATCTGGTCAATCTGTCTCCCAATCTCGTTAATGGAAGCGAACCAAGACTTGGTTAGCTGAATCAATATGCTCTCTTTTTCTTTGTTGTGTGTGATCGAGCATAGTGTGTCCCTTCTAGAACTTGCTTTTGATGCCGGGTTGAGACATTTTTTTTTGGGGTTTATGCACTTTTGAAAAGGGTCTATAGGATTAACCTTTTGTTGGCCTTCGTTTGTATATCTACCCTTTATACCCCCTAGTGAACCCCGTTGTGCTTGAAATTAAATTCCATTTATTTTGTTGATACACCCACGAGCCGTGCCCCGTTCTTTGATTCCCCACTTTGAACCCTCTTGTCAAGAGATATGACTTGAAATGCAATTAGAGACTTTTTGTTCAAGATGAGAATTTTGGCTTCAACAGATAGAATCATTGGAAATTGGGAACATTTTGGTTTGGGAACATGGAGATTGTATTGGTAGTTTATGTATATATTCTCTTCTTATTCTTGTTTATAGTTAGTTGCCTCAACAAAAAAAAAAAAAAAAACAACAACAACAACAAAAAAAAAAAAAAAAAAAAAAAATCAATTTCAGTCACTTGATTTTGCTAGTCCTTGATGATGTTGGTTTGTTTTTATGGGAGTTCATTTTGCAATAATGTGAAGGATTTCTCTTGGGATTTTTTTGAATTATGTGGTGAATCTCTTTGATGTGTTCAAGTTCTTGATGGAAGATTTGAGAGATTTGGTTTCTTGTGAATAGTTTGGGAACGGAGATTTTTGGATGGTATGCATATGGACACAAATTTTCATATCTTCTTGACATGTTCACCTAAATATCCCTTTCCATCATACATTTACCCATAGCCCCATTACAACCTTGCAAGGTCCCTAAGTGCATAAGTTCATTCATTTTTCGTGGAGACCTTGGCATATTATCAAGCTTATGGTAATGGTGCACTATGCTTTGATATGGAGTGCTTAAACACGTCCCTCAAACACTTCGAGTGAATGAGTGCTTTCTTTTTCTCCATTTTCGTGAGCTGTTTTCATTGTCACAATGGCATTCCATACATGGTTAAGGCTAATGGGGGTATCATTGTAGAATAAAAGCAATCCATGATCCTTGTCCTTGAAAGTGTTGGCTTAATCTCCCATGTGCATAACGATTTTTGAGAAAAATTAGGGATGGAGATTTGTAAGTCAAGATGTAAAGAAGACAAATTTTGGGACATACTTGAAGATAAGCATGGTTTAGGGGGGGGGGGGTATCTGGTATTAGCTTCCCACGTGGAAGTTACGAGTTCAAATCCATTTAGGGATATTTGTGTTGGCCTATTTAAAAGTCCAGTTGTAGCCTTTATGGCATTATGAATTAATATAAATAAAAAAACCAATTTTTTTTAATATGTACTTGCAATAAATTGAATAAGGCAAGGGTCGAAGCAAGAAAATAGAGTCCTTTCTCCTCCTCTTTCTATTTTGGAAAAATTCCATTAGGCCCCATCCCTTAGATCCTTTCTCCATAAAAGCCCAGCTGAGATATAAACTTCCACCTACAACTAAATGCCCATATCAAAATGCCATAAAAACCCACCCTCCGACCCACGACCAACCCGCTGACAGGCCCGACTCCACAGCCCGCCCACCTGTTGTATAATTAAAACAAAAAACGCAGCTCCTAGGTTTTGAACCTTAGACCTAATGTTTGAAAACAAACACCCACACCACTAAGCCAATGAACTATGTGTTGATTATTTTACAATATCTAGTATTAGTATCTTTCTGGATGAAATCAATGACAGAATTTAAGATAAAACAATCAATTAATGCAATTCTAAAATATTCACAAAACTCAAGTTTTGTTTAAAAAAAGTAAATTAAATAACATGTTTTAAAAAAATATAACAAATCTCAATCTTTTATTTATAAAATATGAAAGACTTAAAAATAAATTAAATTGTAATTATATAATCTTGTATTTGATAAAATTATTTTTTTTATTATTAAATTTTTACTCTTATACCCTTATACCTAAGTATACGAGCATATTAGTTAATAAAATATAAGGCATTTTAATGATTTTTTTAAGAAAACATGAAAATCTGTTAATAACATGTAAGAATTTTTATAAGAGTAATTGAACGACATAAACCGACTTGGTAAGTGGGACCCAAATGCTCTGGGCCCATACACCTAGGAGGCCTATACCGAGAGGTCCATTCACCTGAAGCCCATAATCTCATATGCCGACATCAAGTAGGCCGAGCAGGCAACTCTTGCCTAGGCCGAGTTCAAGAGGCCTAATCCCTAGCCGGCCTCCAGGGCGAGCCGAGCTGGATGACAGGCCGAGTTATATAAAAAACCTCCCATTTTCACAGGGAGTCCACTTACAGAGTTTGATTACAACTCTGACAGTGGAGATCCTTATCTAAACAAGGATATCTCTTCTACAAGATAACTGGGATATCAATCATCCTTATCCGGAGTCTACCTCCAAGGAATTCGAGTCCCACAGTAATACGGGCTCCCTAGCTTCTCTAACAAGTTAGGACTCATTCACCCACGCCTATAAAAACAGGTCCTCACAACAGGAGATGGGTAATGAACTCTTTGGCTCAAAACTAGTCAATTGATTTCTCTACTCATTCACCCGTATTCTTACTCTCACGCCGGAGGGCCTTCGCCGGTGAAGCCCCGGCGCAATTTACGTTTGTTCATTGTTCGCAGATCCGAACGGGGAAGATCTCATTGCTGGATTTATCCGAACCGCTAGACGGATGGCTGATTCGACACGTTTTTGGCAGTATCAGTAATGTTTGTCGTATACCTAATTATGCAGACTACTTAATAAAGTATGGGTTTTTTATTTAGAATTTTTTTAAATGTGAACACTTATGAAAAAAATAATTCCTATACTTCAACTAGTCTTATACCTAATATAAGAGCGGAACGGGTAATAACATGTAAGAATTTTTATTTATGATTTTTATTTTCTAAGATATGTAAAAATTAAGAAAAACTAACTCTTATAACTTAGGTATAAGAGTAAATCTAGTCTTATACCATGAGAATGAGAGCAGAACGGTAATAATATATGAGATTTTCTTGTGATTTTTATTTTTATGAAATTTTGAAAAATATGAAAAAAAATCAAGGAAAAAACTCTTATACTTTAGATACAATAGTAATTTTAGTCGTATACCTTAGTTATAAGAGAATATTAGTAACGGTAGACTAGTCTTTTTATATTTAATTTTAAGAAAAACAAATAAAAATTAAAAACATATTTACTCTTATAACTGAGGTGTAAGAGTAATTATAAGCTCATACCTTGGGTATAGGATCATATTGGTAGGAGGATACTTGTCTATTTTATATTTTTATAAAAGAAAATAAAAAAACTTGTGAAGTAAAAAAATTACTCTTATTTGTAATATATTTTTATATTTTCAGTATAAGAGTTAATATTAATAAAATATGAGATTTTTTTAGGAAAATGTGAAAATAAACAAATGACTCTTATTACCTTATTATAAGAGTAATTTTATTCTTATACCTAACTATAGGAGCTGACTCATTAATAAAATATGAGACTCCTAACGAATTTTAATAAAATATAGAAGACCTCTTTATTAATTATTTAAGGAAAATGTGAAAAAAAATCTTAAAAATATTACTCTTATGCATTAGGTATAAAATACTTCTAGTCTTATATCTTAGCTACATGATTTTTAAGAAATGTAAACCAATGTGAAAATAATGAGTCTTGTACCTCATTTATAAGAGATGAACTAATCTTATAGTACTTCTAGTATAAGAGTTATATGAAAAATTGTGGAAAAAAATTAACTCTTATACCTTGTTATATGAGTAATTCTAGTCTTATACCTAAATATAGAAGCGGAGTGGTAAATAAAATATGAGAGTGTTTATGATTTGAGTCGTATACTTTTGGATATAGGAGTGTAATGGCAATTTGGTAATAAGGACTTAAATAGTGTCATTTTATATAAATAATTTACTGAAGGGTGATAGTAAAAAAAATAAAAATTCGATATTGCACAATTATAATTTAATTTATCTTTTAGGTCTTTTATATTTTTTTTCTAATAAAAGATTTAAATACTTTATATTTTTTAAATCGTGTTTTTCGGTTTCTTTTTTTTTTTTTTTTAACAAAAAGTTGATGTTTTGGGAATAATCAAGAATTTTATTAATTGGTTTAGAATCTTGTTTTTTCTTCACTTAGTTTCTAGGCGCAATAGTAATAGAATATATTGCAATATTTGTATCAAACAGTGTGCTGGTGTAGTGGTTAAGTCATTAGTTTCCACAGTATGCGCATGGGTTCAAGTCAGGCATACTGCAAATCAGACGGCTCATTAAAACCATCTAGAGGCCCATATACATATTACTCTACAATTTACAAAAAGTAAAATAATACATAAATAATTAAATTAGTTTACAGATACTATGATACTAATGGAATCTAAAATAATTACAAAATGGTGACTCATGTTTAACATCTTTACATAAAAAAATGCAAAAAACTAACACAGAAATTTGAAGAGACGGGTTATATGAATGGTCTCTTTAAGACTATTTAAAAGATCTATTTGAAACATTCTTTAGGTTCACTATGGACAAAATTAAGATATCTCTCTTTAGAGAACTCAGCAAGCGAAGATCCGATTGGTCTGTGAAATTTGAAGCAAGCAACGCTTTCAAATCACCTGCAAATTACGGATTAATTCTAATAGATCAAGAGGTAACAAACTATATCATTTTTTAGTAAGCTATTAGTTATATTTAAAAATATCTTACTGACTTATTTCCTTCTTGGGGCCAACGGATCCAAGCAACGATCCCAGTTCCCTTAAAAGAAAATTTAAGCGAATTTGTCGAGCATGGTGCTTGTGTGATTTCTAACATGTTTGTTATTGACAACTATAGAAAGTACAACATTACAACACATTCTTATTGACTTTTCCTCATGGCTACAACTGAAATAATCACCATTGGTGGTGACAGAAACTTCTCAAAGGAACATTTATCTAACTTAAAATTTTATCCAAATATCTTATATTCAAAATGTGGGAAAGTCTGTTGTGATAGGTGAATTTTTAGATCTAATCTTAATTTTAATTTAAATAAAAAATCCTAACTATTTATAGATATATGGCAGAACTAATATCTGTATCGATTTGCACTATCGAAAATAGCTATGAATCACATTTTAAAATAAAAAATTTAGCCATTCATAGTTAAATCTCTTAGATCTAAACTTACTTTAAAATATTTATTAATATTAAATAAAAAAATTAAAGTACAAGAGCAAAATTTACAATCAAAATTAAAGATCAGAATAATATGTAATATCATAATATATTACTTCAAAATTGAAATAAAAAAGAGTCGAATGTTGAAAATTACAGAACTCCCTAGCTCAGATTTAGATGGTCGATTGCAAGAAATTGATTTTAGATGCTATGGCGATGCAATTCCAAGAAATTTCTTCTTGGAAATCATCAAATGGTGAATTGATGACGATTGTAAGGGCGAAGGTTGTTTTATCATCCTTTAATGTAGCCGGATTTAGGTTTTCGGCCTTTGTCAGAGAAGAGAGTTAGACGAGATATTAAGAGACGGTTTAATGTGGCCGGATAAAATAACGGGTTTAGGGTATTTGATGAGTATGATTTATATATGGGCTTTTTGGGGTTTTGTTTGGATATTTAAATGGGCTGGCCTGTAATAAAATTTTGGATATTTATTACGGGCCTTTTGTCCGAAATTATGGTCTATTTTGGCTGAAATTTTCTCCCTTTCAAATAAATTTATTTGCAGGTCTTTATGATGTGCATTTTAGCTGAAAACTAGAGTAAACCCCGGCAAAAAATGCTTTAACAAATAACAGGAATGAAATTAAAAAACGTTTATAAAAAGAGAGAGAATATTGTCACTACATCAATTGCTCATCAACTGCATCCATTAATAATTGACTATTACTTCATTTATTACATTAGAACAGAATATTTAATAGATGTACTTGGCCATTATTCTGGCTAGGTACAAGTTTTGGAGGTAAAGTGCTCTATGCACTTCACCCTTTATTTATATATAGATATAGATTCTTTGTTTTTTATGATATTTATTTATACTTTTTTATACACTTTTACAATATCTCTAATTCATTTAAAAATACCTGTTTTTAGTACATTGCTTTGTCTAGAGTAACTATTTGTGCTGATTAAAGATTTTAATTTGTGACGAAGAGAGAAAAGACAGTAAAAGAAACCACAAATGTTGCCTATAAAGAAAATTTTCAAAATACTCCCTCCATTCTAAATTATGAGTCACTTTTGGCCAAATTACACAAACCAAAGAAAGTAATAAATATCCTTAAAATTTCCCTTATTGCCCTTTATCTTTCCTCTTAAATGTTTTACTGTTCACCCTAATTATGAGTAGCTCCTTAATTGAATGTGGGAGAGAGAACCTGAGAGTAGGTATTTAATGAAAGGGTAATTTTGTCCAAAACTATGATATACTCCCTAAAGTGACAGATAATTTGGCACAAGAATTCTTTTCAAAAGTGACAGATAATTTGGAACGGAGGGAGTATGTAATAACAATAGTGAATTTATATATTTTGTTTAATTCGTTTTATTTAAAAAGAAAATCTATATCTACTTCAATAGCTATATTAACTCTTTTCATTTTCATTTTTTAATTTATCAAAGTGTTTGACCGTGCGTTTAACGCACGGGTGTAACACTAGTTCAACTAAAATAAGTGCAACAATTTGGCTTTAAAAAAAAAAAAAGATTTGGGCACTAAATCCTTGCTACGGTCAATGACTGGCTACCAATTCTACATGTATTGTCATTAAATTAACTAGTAAGTAGCCCGTCGAGAGCATATTAAAATTAATTACTTAAAGAATATAAATAATAATACATATTAAAATATAATTAAATTTAATGAGATAAATACCATAAATATTTGATGATGTAATAGTCTAAAATTTGAAATTTGCAAGCGTTGATAGTTTTTCACTTAAGTAAGAGTTTAAACATAAATTATTAATAACTCTTGATAATATTCACCTTCTTCGTCTTCCATAAACCAGCAATCAAGTCACCAGACGCGAATTTCCCCAACCTACATGTCTTATTCATTACCAATGATGCGAGCCACGATATCTTAACATGTCTTAGATGCACTTCTCCATTATATCGCTTTAACTCCCAATATCACTAACCTCTTCCCCTGTTTGTCCTTCTTCTTGTGCAGCAACTATTATTTTCGTTGTCAGTTGTTTCTATGTCCAGATTATGTATTTCTAAGATCACTCATGAAACCTTCATCTGAAATTCTCTCAAAAATTGAACTAAAAATGATGCTTAGATTGTTAATTATTAAGATAATATAAGGGATAAAACGATATGAGTTGTTATAGATCAAGATTTTACAATAGACCTAAATAATTGAGGAACAAAACGGTTAGTGTAGAGGGTGGATTTTTATGGGTGTTGGTCCCAAAGGGCAACAAGGGTATAGAACCGCTAGAGGGGGGGGGGGTGAATAGCGGTTTAAAATCTTTTTCGAAATACCCTTGAAAATCAACCAAGTGCTTATCAGTTTGGTCTATTGCGGTTTAAAGCACTAGAACCGCTCAGATAAAATGCACAGCGGAGTTTTGCGGTTTTGGACAAACTGAATTATAAAGAGTAGGGCGGTTTAAGTGGTTGAAGATGGAATGATGCAACTGACAAGGCACAACTGAAGTATCACAGAAGTATGCAAATCATTTATCAAGTCATTTCACATAAGAGTAAATAAAGCTCATAAACAGAAATGTAAATGACAAGACAGAAATTAAAGATCAAAGACACACAATTTGAAGAGGTTCGTTCTTGAAAGAACTACGTCCTCTACCTAGGTGGTTAGCCTAGGATTTTCTAATAGCTACTAGACTAGTATTGATTTAGAGGAGTTTTTACAAGATTACAAAAGAATCTAAACTCTAAATAAACAATCTAACCTAACAATGCTATTATAACAACCTGTGTTTCGAGGTATATAATCTATGAGAAAATATACTCCGGGTGTGTGGTGTGGAAAGAAATCAAGAGCTCAAAATATCTAAGTGATGGCGAGCAAGTGATTACTTTCTGTGCAAGGCTGAGTTGTGATGGTTTGAAGGCTTGAAGCTTTGATAAAGAACTCTGGGTTTGCTAAGGAGATGATGAAGATATGAATATCTGGGTTTTCAATTTTCAAAGAAAACTTAAATACTTGGGATATTCTCTTTGAAGCTCAGCAACCTTCATTGTTGAGAAATGAAGGCTATTTATAGTGAAGGTATTAGTGACCGTTGGACAAAGAGGTGAGTCATTGTATGACGGTTCTATGCGCTGTCACAATCCCATTGGTTGACATGTCACTGTCGTCCTTTGCTTTTGCTTTGTGGCGGGAAGTTGTTGGATCACTACCTGACATTGTCCTTTTAGTTGTTGGAAAAGTACAACGGTAACTTTTCAAAGAGCGAGACAAACCGACATTCCAAGAATAACTGAAACATGACTTGAAGTTTAAGGACAAGTCACCAGTCATTGATTTACGGTTGTAAAGTGAATGTTTGTCTTCAAGGAGTAAATGACAGCAATAACTTCTTCAATATCTTGGTCGGCGGTTCCACCAGATGCATGTGCGGTTTCATGAATGAACTTGAAGTGCGGTTTCATCAAAGACAACAAACTGCGGTTTGATGAAGGACTTAAGGCACCATGCTGGCGGTTTAAATCTGGCGGCTTGAGGGACACTAAACCGCTATGGATAAACCGAACATAACTCAGCCTAACTACTAAAAAATCTAGAAATGGACTTGTCTAAAAATTGAAGTATAACTTCATTACATGTAAACCTAAAGTCCACAAAAAGACACGTGGAATGGGTCAATCAAATCAGGTGGGTGTACTAACAATGAATCCTAACAATCTCCCCCTATTTGATTGATGCCATTACCACACTATGATAGAACAAACATTGTACTTGATAAAGACATGCTCAAATGGATATGTATAGAAATTGCATGTCCCAAGTCAAATGCACACACAATGCTAGATCATAGATTTCTAATCTATCAACAAACAAAGGAAATGAAGAACAGATAGATAAGAAATTCATTCAGATGCATATAAAGAGATAAGATAATGAAAATCAGATATGCATGTTTAAACTGAATGTTTAAAACACATACACTTAGAAAAATGTTTTCATGATGAATAAAGTGCATGGGTTTTGAAAATGCAAGCATTGTTTCACAAACAAGTAGTTTGAATAAACAAAGTTTTGGAATATTGGATGCAATGCATTCATTTTCATTATAACCCTTTAAAGGTTTTGGAAGTTACAAATTACAAGGAAAATAATGAAAGATAAAACTGATAACAAAAAGATAGAAAAAAAATCTAGTCAGTTCTATCAGGAACCCTGGTGGCGGCTTGGTATGCGGTTTGAGCAGCATCAGAAGGCTCAACTAGGCTGGCGGTTTCAAACACGTATTCAGCTGACTTAAGACGAAGTGAGGTTGGTTCATTTACATTTTCTAGGATCTTTTCAGATAGATTCTTGAGGTCGCGAGCAAAATGAACTAGATAGTCAGTTGATGAAACCGTCAGATCAGCCAGTTGGTCTAATTTCTTCTGTAGAATCTCATTCATCTCTTGAGCCGCTTCATGCCTAAGAGAACTCAACTCTTTTAGAGTTTCAAGGTTGTTTTCTAACTTGAGTTGATTCTTTAGAATTGATTCCACCTTAAATTCTAATTTCCCAAGCCTAGGGTCAGCCACTATATTCTCCCTCTTAATGGCATCAACAATGAAGGGCAGAGAGGAAAGAAAGGCAGCTTGAGCAAAAAGTAAATCCAGAACTTGTTGGATTCTCACTGGATTAGTTTCAATAGAGGAGGTAGGGAAAGGAATTATGGATAGTGAGGTATAAGGAAAAAAAGGGGCAATGGAAAGAATTTGGATATTGGAGAGAGGAATGGAAGTGTAAGGAGAGAACTGCCATCTATAAAGATATGGAAATACAATGCAGTTTATCCTAAAGAAAAACTGAGAGCAGAGAGAAAAGATGACCTCAACTGCCAGATCCTCAATGATTTGATCAAGAGTTGAAGCAATGAGTAGATCTGAAGCAGCCTGAGACTCATCGGCTGGAAAAATTGCGAAAGGATTTGGAGGACCAGACTTGAGTCGTTGCTCTTCATGCTTCTTGGCGGCTCTGAGGATGGCTCCATGGCGGTTGTCTTTGGAAGAAGTAGCTCTAAACCTCTTTAGGTAATCCGCGATGTCCTGTGCACACTTCCTTTTCATAGCAAGCGGTTTGGGAGTCCTAACTGCGACAGATAATTCAGGCAAAACTGAAGGCGCAGAGACATGTATCACTTGCGGTTGAACCGACGATTGAGACGATGGACCGAAGGGCAGTGCAGGGGATACAGATGGTGAAGGAGTGTGCTCTGGTGAGTCAAAAGTTAGCTTTCGTTTCAGTGAAGGAGGAGCGGTTTCAACCAACATAGGGTCTATACCGACCTTTCTCAGTTCAGCTCTTTCTCTTAATTCCTTTGCAAATGAGCCTTCGAGAGGTGAGTGATTCTTCTTGTCATGAGCCTCAGTGAAGTCCACTGCACCAGGTGGCCTTGATTGCCAGTGCTCCACAAAATCATATTTCTTTATTAATCTTCTCTTCTTCTTCAGCGGTTGAACCTCAAGATTGTCATCATCTTGCTCAGGTTCATCTTGAACTGCCTCAGACATATTAGTCTGCTCAGGCGTATCTACATCCACAATAACCTCAGCCACAAACTGTTCCGCAGTTTGATCAGGCTGAACCGCGGCCTCAGACATGTCAGTCTGCTCAGGCTCGGTTTGAGTAGAAGGTTTGAGGTTGGGAAAGGTAGAAAAGATTAGCTGTAATTGTTCTTCAGTGAATTGAACAGTTGGCAGTTTTGGAGAAGATAGAGACGGTGAGGAAGGTTTGGGTTCAGAAGCAGTAGCTTTAAGTTTTCGCATGAGATTCACATCTTGTGCAAAATTCATAGATTTTTCAACATTTGGCTTTATTGGGGAAAGGGGTTTTATCTGGGGTTTAGAAGAAGTAGGTGGAGATGATTTAGTGAAGGGACTTGGTTTAGATGAAGGTGGAAGAGGTTCAGAAGAGGGATTGGATAGAATAAGGAAGGATTTTGGTAAGGATGGTTTTGGAGGAAGATTGGATGAGGGTTTGGAAGGGTCAGTAATTTTGGCTTTCTTCTTTCTTGGAGCCGCGGTTTCCCTGGGTTGAGCCGCAGGGATTGCAGGCTCCCCCTCAACCGCAGACTCCCTCTCAACTGGAGCCTCAGTTTCATCCAAGTTAACTCCCAGCCTATTCAACGTGGCAGTTTGAGCTTCTTCTCTAGCTCTTGTAGCGGCAGCTTGATCTGCTATGGCACCGGCATAAGGTTTGCCTGACTTATTGATCCGACCCTTAGGATAGGGTCCTCTCTGCTCTTCAGGCAGAGGATCAGCATTCCATACCGCTTGTGCAAACCGCCATCCAAATCCGGTTCTGAAAGCATCAAGTTTTGAGGCACCAAACAAGTTCTTCTCATTCGGTTGCACCCACTCAGCTTCGTTTGCCATAGAAGCTTTAAAGATAACAAAATCTTGATGCAGGAACTTTGTCAAAAGCCTGCAGTGGGTTCTGATCTTCGTTTTTCCAGCGGCTTTGGCAGATGTATAGCGGCTGAGGGCATTGATCATTTCTTGCATTATGATTCTTGGCCAGTGCAGCTTCTTCCCTTTGTAGATAGCCACACAGTAGTTGTACTGCTCAGTAGTGAAGTTGTTGTGATTGTTATTCTTGCACATCACTCCAGTATCTACTAAATCACACAATATTGCCATAATTTCTCCAAACTCCTTCTTGGGGGTGGTCTTAGTGTTGAAGACAGAGACCCCTAAGAGCTCCTCAGTAGTTCGACTGACTAACTCTGGTTTGATGGAAAGAATTCTAGAATTTTCTAAACCAGCCAGGATAGCAACCTTTGAAGCAGATAGAACCACTTCTTTTGTCCTGACAGTGGACTTGATGGCATTTTCAGTCTGAAGTTCCCCAGATGCCAAGTCTCTGATCTCTTCACCTCTTCCATTCAACAGAGGGACCATAGAGATAATCCCATTGTCAAAGAATTCTGCAGAAATTTCCTTATCAAACTTTGGTTCATCTAATTGGAACAGGGGCAACAGTTTCGATGACTCAAGCAGAGCTATCAGTTTCCTTCCAACTAAATCAGCTTCAAATTCGGCTTTAATGATTTGGGATCCAGGTACAAAGTTGGATTCATCCTAAAAATAATCAAAGTTAGTAAGAGATTAGTGCAAGCAGTTTGATAAACCAAGCATACAAACTGCTACAGGAAATTCTAACAATGAAAGAGGCGGTTAAAGCAAAACAGGGGTAAAATGATAAACACCCAAAACTAGACATGAAAAGGATTTGAAAAAGGATTTGAATGCATGAAGAACATGATGAACAGGGGATAAACATGCAAAACAAAAACTTAACCAAAACATGAAAGAAGTATACCAAAAGATTCGAAAAGAGCAGATACTAACAAAGTTCTAAAAGAACAAGTTCAAATAACAAACCCAGAACATAGTATCAAAAGAAATACGAAAGTACACCCGAAAACCCAAAAATCAAAATTGTTCAAAAATTGAACAAAAGACAAGAAATAAACATCAAACCCAGCATATATGAACATATGTAAGCAAAATCAACCAAAAATTGAACGAAAAAGCAAGGAAAAACATTAGAAGACGAACAAGCTTTCACGAACAACAATGGCGGAAAAAGATGAAATGCTAGAGTGAAGGGTTCAAGAAATCATACCATATCGCCTTTGGATGTTTTAGATGTAGATGGAGCAGAAGGGTCGGATGATTTCTTAGGTACCATTTAAATTTTGATGAAGTATGAGAAATTTTGGAGGTAGAAAACAGAGTGCAGAAGAGAGAGATGAATGATGAAGAAGGTAAAGAGGTAAAAAGAAATAAACTGTCTTTTATACTCAAATAACTGTTCCTCAGGTAATGGAACGACGAGAACGGCGCACGATGGTCTCCAGTTGGAGTCCCACGTCTCATAGCATTTAATGCGGCAGAGATAATTGCAAAAAGGTCCTAATGAATGACGTGACATAAAGTAGGGACTAAAATGCAATTTCATACCTGAGCAGTTTGATTGAGCAAACCGACTTACCTTACGTCTTCAGCAGTTTTTGTTAAACATATGTCTCTCTGATTTGATGGCGGTTTATATTTCTAAACCGAATGACTTTTACTTTCTTGTCGGTTTTGAAAGAACCAATTTCATTCATTTTGACTCGTCAGATTGATGGAATATCTTGTATCGAACCATTTATTGATGCGGTTTCAGTGATGACAGAACCGCACACTAGATGACCTTTTTAAGCATAGCCAAAACACTTAAACAAAAGATATTAGAAATAATATATATAGATATGATATCTTAAGTTTGTTCTAACATACCCATTTCTCTTCGTAAATGATAGAACCTGGAATTTTCAAGCGGTTTGGTGAGGATGTCAACAATTTGATCATCTGTTCCCACTTTTGCTAGAAAAATGTTTTTCTTTTCAACATGGTCTTTGAGGAAATGATATCTTATGTCGATGTACTTGGTTTTTGAGTGCTGAACTGGATTGTTGGAGATGGATATTGCAGCAGTGCTATCACAGTAGATAGGGTAGTTTTGTTCAAATATCCCGTAGTCCTCCAACTGTTGTTTCATCCAAAGAATTTGAGAGCAACAGCTTCCAGCCGCTATATATTCAGTTTCATCGGTTGAGACTGAAACCGACGCTTGTTTCTTGCTGGACCATAACACAAGCCGCGTTCCAAGGAACTGACAAGTACCACTTGTCCTCTTCTGCTTATCTTACAGACTGAAAAGTCAGCATCTGAATAACCTAATAAATCAAATGAAGATTCTTTGGAATACCAAAGTCCAAGGTTAACAGATCCACATAAATATCTAATGATACGTTTAACAGCAATAAGATGAGATTCTCTAGGATCAGCTTGAAATCTAGCACAAACACAAACACTAAATATGATATCTGGCCTACTTGCAGTTAAGTAAAGGAGAGAGCCAATCATACCTCGATATAAAGTTTGATCAACTTTTTTACCATGTTCATATCGATCCAAACTGCAGGCCTTAGGCATTGGGGTATCAACTGGTTTAGCAGTTTCAAGCCCGAACTTCTTTATCAAATCTTTAGTGTATTTGGCTTGGTTGATAAAGATCCCATCATGGCATTGCTTGACTTGGAGTCCAAGAAAGAATGTCAACTCTCCCATCATACTCATTTCAAATTTACTCTTCATTAGCTTCTCAAACTTAACACACATAGTTTTATTAGTAGAACCGAAAATAATATCATCAACATATATTTGAACTAATAATGAATGACTTTTGTGTTTAGCTATAAATAGAGTTGTATCAATTTTACCTCGAGAGAAGCCTTGTTCAATAAGAAATTTAGATAGAGTGTCATACCATGCTCTTGGAGCTTGTTTGAGTCCATACAGTGCTTTCTTGAGTTTGAAGACATGATTTGGAAATTTGTTGTCTTCAAATCCTGGAGGTTGGGCTACATAAACTTCTTCTTGTAGTTCACCATTCAGAAATGCATTCTTTACAGCCATTTGATATAACTTGAATTTCTTGAAGGAGGCATAGGCCAGGAACAATCTTATGGCTTCGAGTATGGCTACAGGGGCAAAGGTTTCATCATAATCAATCCCTTCTTCTTGCCTATAACCTTGAGCAACCAACCTAGCTTTGTTTCTAGTTATAGCACCACTTTCATCCATCTTGTTTCTATATACCCACTTTGTTCCAATTACAGTGTGATCTCTAGGCCTTGGAACTAGAGTCCAAACATTGCATCTTTCAAACTGATTGAGCTCTTCTTACATTGCAATTACCCAACTTGGATCACTTAGAGCTTCTTCTACCTTCTTCGGTTCCATCTGAGATAACAGAGCAGTTGAGAACAAACTGTGATCATCTCTGTGAGTCAAACTCCCTCTGGTTTGGACACCAGTACTGATAGGACCAATAACGTTGGCAGTTGGATGGTCTCTATGCTCATTAATTTCAGGAGGGAGGTTGTTTTGAACCACTATTTCTTGAAGATTTTCCAGAGGAGGATCATATTGATAATCATTGAAATCTTCATTGAAGGTGATGATTGGAACTGGATGGACGGTTTGAATGGGATCAGAGGACAGCGGTTCAACAGTTACACCATCAGTGGTTTGAGTAGGTGCGGATGAAGAACTGGATGTAGCGGTTTCAGTAGGATGGTTATCAGTTGCTCTATGTCTAGTGCCTGTCTCAAAATCACTAAAATCATTAGCAACATTTGGAGCCATATGTGGCTCAAGGAGAGCATGTTCATCAAATGTAACATGGACTGACTCTACAATTTTTAAAGATGTATTATTGAAACAACGAAAAGATTTGGAGTGTTTAGAATAACCAACAAAAATACCTTCATCGGCCTTAGCATCAAATTTACCTCGATGCTTGTGAGAGCCCGCGCCCGAATCCGAACCTCGAAATGATCGCTCGCGAAAGCGATTCGGGTTCGCCTCGTGCTGATGCGCTTTTGGAAATGCGCTCGGTTCCCGCACAATGGTTTCCTCTTGATGCTGTGATTTAATTGCAAGAGTCGCCACCTCATTTTAATTTTAGGAAAAACGAAGAAAAAACTTTTTTAGAGAAAGTGGGTTCGGGGGCTAGGTTACGAAGAGAGAAGGGGTTATGCATTCTCTTTGCCCATGATGGTCTCTATATGAGTGCCACGTAGATTCATTTTATGCCTTTTGAATTGCTATTTTGCCCTAACAAAAATGGTGATTTATATACATGGGAGTCTTCCTATTCTAGGAAGGTTTGTTTTAATTCACAAATGAGAGTCGGTTTGGGTGGACTCACACTTGGTTTTGAAAATTGTTTTAACATTTATATACAGCAAATCAAACACATAAAAGGGTGGGGGATTAATATTTACATTTGCACAAAAAGGGAAACAATTCCCAAAACAAATAAATGTCCGAAACTCCGTCCCTAAACATTTTCAGGGACTGCTGTGCACCTTTATTTGTGTACCTGTTCTTGTACTCATCCAATCTAGAAAGTAAAGGTCAATAAAACTTCCTAAGAAATTAAAAATCTACCATGATTTTTCCCTTGATTTTAGGGGCATGTTATGGTGTTCAAACAAAGCATGCAAGGCAATTCTTTTCACAGCCCAGTCTGACAGAATTTCATACATCCCTAACGTATCCACTTTTTTCATCATGAAAACGGGGGAATCATGGGGGACACAAAACATGAAAGTTTCTCCTAACATGTCAAAGTTAAGATCTGGAGAGTTTCAAGTCCAAAAAACAAGTTTAAGTCATTAAAAACACTTCTGACTTTTTGATGTCAGAAATGGACAAGCACAAATCTGAGAACAGAGAGCTCAAACAAAAACTGGAAAGAGCCTCTTCCACTGAGGCTAAAAATATTCTATTTACATACTAATGTTACTTGTTCTGTGTAGAACAAGTTATCTTTTGTGGTCTAAGACCAAAACCCAAGTTTTCTATGCCTAAACAAAGCAACAAGGCAGTAAGGTACCATATGGACAGATTATTGGCATCTCACTTATGTCATGAAAACACCTATCAAAACTAACTCAAATGAAAAGATATGAACATGAAACTTTGAAAATGCATATATATACATATTAACAACACAAAAAAACATTTATCCATGCTTCTAAGTCAGATTACATGAGTTCTCACAAGGTGATATTACAAGCTATGGACAGATTCAAGGTTTTTTGAGGGGAAACAAGTTGGTTCTTTGAAAATCCCTTGAATCAAACACACACAAGGATTTGATACTCATTCATGCATGATATATATACACAAGATCAATTTCATAGCATGCTCAAGAGCTCAAAACATCATTATAATATCATTTGAAGAGAAAAAACAACAAGAGTATCAATATTGTATCTTTGAATATAAAATGGAGGTTTAGCCTAACAAGTGGCTAAACCTCTCAAGAAATTACATAAGAACACTACATCTTACCCTTTGAGGTGATTACAAGGTGAGAATAAGGCCTAGGTTGTGCTCCCTTTGCTTCCAAGGGAAGTCTTTTTTTTGGTTTGTTTTCTAAGGCTTTTGCTTAGTGTTTGAAAGGGTTTGAGTTTAGTGTTTGTGTGGTGGTGGTGCTATGGTGGTATGGTGGTGGTGTGGTGGTGGTTGAGGGTGTTTTAGGGTTACTTGAGAGAGAGCAAGTAAGGGTGGTGGTGAATATGGAGAGTGGTGTGTGTGTGATGTGTGAATGAATTCCTCTTTAAATAATGGGTGAGGGAGATGGTAATATGGAGAAAGGAGGTTGTAAATTGGTTGTAAATTGGAGGGGGGAGGTTGTAAATTGGAGGAGGGAGGTTGTAAATTGGAGGAGGGAGGTGATTTTTTTATATCATTATCTATCCTTCTTACACTAAGGATTCAAGTCATCTTCCTTATCTTTGTTCCGGCATTAGCTCCGCAACTGCTCCGTTGTGCGCGTCTCCGGTATCCCGGTTGTCCGCGGGTCCAACATGAAAGTTGCTCGGAATTGGTCGGTTCCGGTTTCCCGATTTACCTACGTATCTCTATCGAGAATCAGACCAAACGTAGTTCAGGTTTATTAAAATTTAAAGCAGGGGGTTGCATTGAGATTCCATCTCTTTTTGCTGGGGGTAGCATTGAGATTCCATCTCTCTTTGCTGGGGGTAGCATTGAGAAGCTATCTCTCTTTGCTGGGGATTGCATTGAGATTCCATCTCTCTTTGCTGGGGGGGGGGCATTGAGATTCCATCTCTCTTTGCTGGGGGGTTGGTATTTGACCAACAAATTGCTTTGAGATTCTATATCTCTTTTCTGGGGGGGAGCATTGAGATTCCATCTCTCTTTTCTGGGGGGTTGGTATTTGACCAACAAATTGCGAGAATGGGCGACTGAGTCCAACGTTATGAACTGCCTACGTATCCCTCCATGGGAATCAAGTCAAGTCGTAGTTCTGATTAGAACCGACTCGAACAATTAAGAGAAGGTTTAAGACCAACACGACTCAAGGGTTGAAGCAAGGTACAATCCGAGTAAAGGGTGCATTGAGATTTGATCTCTCTTTGCAAAGAGATGGAAATCATGAAGGGAGAACGTACGACGTTGTGCAGTTCGGGGAAGTAATCTCGGGTGCCTGAGAAGACCAAGCTGGAACAACATATCTTTTCAAAAGGGGGGCCTACGACGTTGCGCAGTTCGGGGGAAGTAATCCCGATCTTTCGAGAAAACCAAGGTGGAATAACATCATTTCAAAGGGGGAACATACGACGTTGCGCAGTTCAAGGGAGGTAATCTCGCTCTTTCGAGAAGAACAAGGGCAATAAACTACTGAAGCTATTTATATGCACAAAATAAAATCAAGGATACGCTGCATTTTGCGCTGTTCAGATTCCTCTGCCTTTGAATTGCTGTGTGATGAGATTTTTGTGCTTTATCAAGCAATGAACCATCGCTTCGCGTGACCCATCGGTACTGTTTTGAGTGCTGCAACCTCATTTTGGATCCCTGATTCTCCTAATAGGGGTTTTTGATTATTTCACAGTTTAAGCTTCTTCGCTTTTGGAGCTCCTGCAACTCTTGTGGGATTTTGATCGCTTGCAATGAGCAACCTCTTTGTGAAACCAAGATGTGATTCATTGTGTGGTTCCAACTTCGTACCTGCATAAGATTTTTTGCAAGTATGTGGTCGTGCCTGAAAATTCAGGCTGCCTACGTATCTCTTTCGAGAATCAGACCAACGTAGTTCACGTTATCAAGTCGAACATTTTATTTTTCAAAAGGTCACTGGGAAATTTCGCTCCCTACGCAGAAATATGAGCGTCGATATTGTCGAGGATCCTTCTTGTGAAGATCACGATGTGGCAGAATGGATGATGTGTACCTGCATAAGATTTTTTGCAAGTATGTGGTCGTGCCTGAAAATTCAAGCTGCCTACGTATCTCTTTCGAGAATCAGACCAACGTAGTTCGAAGTTGGCAAGTCAAACTGATTTTGCAGAAAGGGCATAGGGAAATCTCATTCCCTTAGCATTGATGTTGATGAGGAAACTTCTTTTGAGGACCACGATGTGGCAGGGTGTGCGATTTGTACCTGCAAGAGATTTCCAAGAGCAAGCGAAATATATCTTTGACATTAATGTGCTCGAGAGTGTCATTCATGTGCAACAAAAGTTTTAGAACACATACACGGATTGGAATCCTTAAAATTGAGAGATTCAGAGAAAGATTGGGACAAGAATACATTCCCTTTTTATTTTGCAACCGCTTTTCATTTGGAGGGTGAAAGTCAAATTTCTCCTTTTGCACGATGATTCCTTTTGCATTTGATTTTTTTTTTTTTTTATTTGACTCATGTGCATCGCTCGCATCTCAAACTTTGCTTGTTATCAATTAATGACTGAAAGCTTATGAATGAATCAGAGGGAGAATCATGAATGGAATGGATTGCACTTTATTATGAATTTTGCATTTTTGCGAAAATGAGGAGTATGGATATGTGTATGGTGAAGCGAAGCCGAAAGCCTAGCGCGCGCACTCAAAAGGTCAATTTCGAACATCCATTTGATCAAGATTACTCAACGGTATCTCCGGATGCTATAGTTGGGTCAGCCTCAGTTGCTGGCTGAAGAAACCCCATTTGTTCTTTCTGATATCGACCCCCAACATTCTTGCTGCTGAAGCCCCAGTGTCTCGCAAAGATCAACCTCAGATGTTGGCTACGGAAGCCCCAGTCATGCTATAGGACAACCCCTGAATCAGGCATATGAACCTCTTGTAGCATTTGTCGTTTGGACACAACTTCATGTTTTGGCATTTCAACCTTTGGGGGCTTAACTGTCATTGAGAGTTATTCAAGTGTTCGATGTCTCGCTGTTGGAGGCAATTCACAATTTCTGATACACAATACCCAATCAGTCGGGTTAACTGTCTTTGAGAGTTGCTCGGCGGGACGCAATCCCGATGTTGCTGAAGAAAAGAGCTTTGAGCTTCGCAGGCCATACTGACAATCCGAGATGGCACTTTGTTTCTATTGATTCCCACATTAAGGGAACGACTGTCTATGAGAGTCATCCCACATTCGAGGCTTTGCTGTTGATCATGATTCACATGTTCTGACATTCAATACTCCTTCTTTGAGGAATCAACTGTCATTGAGAGTTGTCTTATACCCTGGCATTCTGCCATCTGAATTTCCGTGTTACCCGGAACAAACCATTCTCAACAAATCGTACTGTCATGAAGCCACATCATTGCTCTTAAAACAAAACCCGAAACTTTGACATGCAGCCCCAGTTCGTGCTCATTCATTAGAGATCACTTGCCGACATTGAGAGTTTGAAATCTAAGGAATAGCATTCCTTTGTCTCTTTTGCTGTGACAACTTGCAGGAGTTGGAAGGGGAAGGCACGAGGCCAGTGTTTTGAGAAGCAAAGGGAAATCCCAGTGGGATCTCCGACATTGTGTTTGCGCAGAAATTAGATGACGGAAGGACGAGGGTAGGGGGAAGCCCCTATACTCGGGAAAAGTATGCTTACACATTGAAATCAAAGACTCAAGACTTAAACAAGCGTTAATGGTCAAGTGCCTCAAAATCAGATGGACCCTTATAGCGTCAGATTAGTATTTTAGTTTTCATTTAGATAAGCTTCACAAATCATTTAAACTCAAATTAGACCGTGACAAATCAAGATGAGAACATCGTTGGGCATGACTTATGATTCGCGCCGCCGTTTGACCTCGTTTGATGAAAGGCCTTCGCTGTTGTCTCGCTTTCAAAGATTGATTACGTCGTTTTGGGCTCCCTCAGTGTAAGGGGTTGGTAGAGCACGTTGGTCTCCAACTGAAGTCACCAGTTGTCGTCGTCGATGGTACTTTGCCCAAAATTGAAAGATCGAGATCTTCTTTAATTCAGATTGGCTTCGCAGCGCGGTCCTCCTTGAAATTGATAATGTCACATGAGATTGTCAGACCCTCGGTCCACGCCTCGTTCTTAGTGTAACGAGCGATGAAGTCTTCATTATGAATTGCCAGATGCCGTCGTTGAAGGCATACACATAAACTTGAAGTGTCGCGATATCCTTTCTAAAACAATTGAATTAAACAATAAAGCGAATGGTATGTACCAAAGTAAATGAATAATGTTCCTTCTTCTTTTTTTTTTTTTTTTTTTGTAACTTCTCTTTTTTTGCTCTCTTTCATCTTTTTTTTTTTTTTTTTTTTTTTTTTTTTCACTCAAGAAGAAACATATAGCTTCTGAAACATAAATTTACAAAATGTGAGAATTTACAACACATTATTCATTAAAGGAAAAATCGCCGACACTTGCGTTGGCATCACTGTGATAGTCTTCGGCCTTTTTCGTTTGATTGGCCCTTCTGAACATGTCTTTGATTGCACCCTGAAATCTTCGTTTGTCGGGTGACTTTGTCGATCGCCTTTGTGAACTTCGTCGGTTGCCTTCGGCCCTAGTTCCCATCTCAATTAATCACAGTCTAATTTTTTGTTCAAATTTCATTGATTGCTTTTATTTAAGTGAGATTAATTGTTTGCGGGTCCAGATCTACAAGATACGCGATTTACAAGGCACTTGGTTATAAGGAAAGTTCATTGACTGAAACATTTACATGACAAGCAATAAAATAAAAGCACGAAGACAACAACACACTCTTAGACTTAGAAGACAAAGAAGATGAGTGAGCATATTACTAAGTATTACGCAAAAAGAACAGGATTAGGAGTTGCGGCGGTGAGCCCAGTCACACGCAAAAAGAGATCCATGCACTAGAGGCACGACCTTACGAGTCAACACACTTCTGTTACCAGCAAAAGAGGGATAACCTTCCTCGGGGTTGATGAGATCCAATCATATTTAAGGGGAAACACCTTCCTCGGGGGTTGATGAGTCCCTGGGATAACTACTCGAACATGAGGCCCTTAGAGGTGGCCTTGGGATAACTCTGTGATCTATGAGGTCTTGGATAACATGCTTGAGAGACCAACAAGAGTTTGTATCGTGACCCACGGATTGATGATACACGCAGATCTCTGCGGGGTTAAAGTGCTTGGGCAATCGTCTGGGTAGCTTGTATCCTTCAATAGGTTTTATAATCCCTAGATCAACCAACCCATAGAAGATATTGGATAGCGGGCTCTCGAATTCATCAAAGTGCCTATCCCCATTTCGTACCAAACCTTTTTCCTTAGCTTTGACAATTGGTGCAAAAATCCGATGGGGTTTTACATAGCATGGAGTCACAGGCCTTTGGGCAGTGAGATTGTTACACAGACGGCTTGTCTCTGGCACGGGCACTTCAATGACTTCTTCATCAAAAAGGTCTTGGACTGCTTTCCTGAGTGCCCAACATGAATCAGTGTCGTGGCCGCGGGCTTGGTGATATTGGCATAACTTGCTTCGATCTCCATAGGTGGGATTTTCGGGACGATAGTTTTCCACTGGCTTTAGCAATCCTTGAGCGCTTAGGTCTTGAAAAACCACAGACAATGGGGCATTCAAATTGTTGAAGTATCTACCATTATGACAAAACCTCTTCTGCGAACTGCTTGATGAATAGATCTCTGTGGGTTTCACTGAAGTTTCACGTGTCTCTAGAGAGGCAGTAGGGTTTAAATTATTTGTTGTCACCATTTCGCTAGCTCCCACATAGATATCATTACAAGTCTTGAGTCCCATATCTCGGGAGGAGTGAAAGTTCGCGTTGGAATTGACATCTTGGAAATGGAGTGCTTGGAGATCTTTGAGCTCCAATTTCTTCAAAAGGGTAGCCACAAGGTCTAACATTTCTTCTTGATGTCCTTGGAATATGCTGATCATACGACTGGTGTGATCATGCAAGCGCCTTTCCAACCACTGTTCCAGTGCATACCCTGGCTCGAAGTCCGGGAAACCCTTAGCCGAGTTTGATGATGCCTGTCCTTTGTTGGCCATAATCGATGATGAAAACCGGAGTAGAACTTTGATCAAAGCGGTGCCTGGAACGGACCTTGAATGTCGCGCTAGAGAACAAGAAGAAATTCTCCCTCTACAAGATGGATGAAAAGGAAACCTATTTTAGATTTCCGGGGAATGAAGCTTTATGAATTAAAGAAGCCAATTTTTTGTTTTTCTTTTTGTTCGAAATTTGAAGCGCAAGCAATGCACAAACCTATGGATGCCGGACAAGCACTTTGCTTTGTTTTGACATGTTTTCGCATGGAATCCTGGAATAGTGGATACCTTCTCCAAAGTATAGGACCAACGTTTTTCACCTGTACTATTGGCCGTCCGAGCCCCTAACGAAGGGCCTATACTCTTTCTGGGATCCACCATTCAGTTACGATCTATGTGAGGGTCTTTACAATTTCAAGTCAATCCAAGAATTCAACATGATATCCACAATTGAGGTTGATTATAACCTTTTGGGAACTCATAGGATTGAAGAGAAATTGCTAGACAAAAACCGGCATGAAGTCTGGGACGTGTTATTTTCGAAAGAAATATGGACATCGCATTTCGGCTTTTGAAGCTTGGCTTACACCCATCACAGCGACCGTAGGCGCTGCTAAGGGGGAAACAGTATACTGTTGACCCTATGGGGAAGTCAAGTGAGCTCCCTTATGCCCCAGGTTTACTGTCTCGGGTTTGAGATTCTAAGACGCTTTTCAAAAAACGTGCATGTGTGTGAGGTATCTATGAGTTCGAAAAATCATTTTGAAAGCACGTAAAGAAAACAAGAAAATCATTTTTTTCCTTTTTTACTTGTTTTACCCCTTTTTTGGGGAATCACTCACCACGCAATGCATATATATATATATATATATATATACAAATAAGATAAGCGAAAAAACGCTCCTGCAAAACAGAGGTTAGGGCACAGATATATACACCCCAAGTAAGGCACATAAAGCATGGCACACACAAAATTTAGAGTCTAACCTCAATCCCACGCCCCTGCAAAACAGAGGTTAGGGTACAAATATATACAACCCAAACAAGGTACATAAAGCATGGCACACACAAAATTTAGAGTCAAGCCCACTTTAAAAATGCAACTCCACAGCAGAGTCGCCACTGTGAGAGCCCGCGCCCGAAACCGAACCTCGAAAAGATCGCTCGCGAAAGAGATTCGGGTTCGCATCGTTCTGATGCGCTTTTGGAAATGCGCTCGGTTCCCGCACAATGGTTTCCTCTTGATGCTGTGATTTAATTGCAAGAGTCGCCACCTCATTTTAATTTTAGGAAAAACGAAGAAAAAACCTTTTTTAGAGAAAGTGGGTTCGGGGGCTAAGTTACGAAGAGAGAAGGGGTTAGGCATTCTCTTCGCCCATGATGGTCTCTATATGAGTGCCACGTAGATTCATTTTATGCCTTTTGAATTGCTATTTTGCCCTAACAAAAATGGTGATTTATATACATGGGAGTCTTCCTATTCTAAGAAGGTTTGTTTTAATTCACAAATGAGAGTCGGTTTGGGTGGACTCACACTTGGTTTTGAAAATTGTTTTAACATTTATATACAGAAAATCAAACACATAAAAGGGTGGGGGATTAATATTTACATTTGCACAAATAGGGAAACAATTCCCAAAACAAATAAATGTCCGAAACTCCGTCCCTAAACATTTTCAGGGACTGCTGTGCACCTTTCTTTGTGTACCTGTTCTTGTACTCATCCAATCTGGAAAGTAAAGGTCAATAAAACTTCCTAAGACATTAAACATCTACCATGATTTTTCCCTTGATTTTAGGGGCATGTTATGGTGTTCAAACAAAGCATGCAAGGCAATTCTTTTCACAGCCCAGTCTGACAGAATTTCATACATCCCTAACGTATCCACTTTTTTCATCATCAAAACGGGGGAATCATGGGGGACACAAAACATGAAAGTTTCTCCTAACATGTTAAAGTTAAGATCTGGAGAGTTTCAAGTCCAAAAAACAAGTTTAAGTCATTAAAAACACTTCTGAGCTTTTGATGTCAGAAATGGACAAGCACAAATCTGAGAACATAGAGCTCAAACAAAAAATGGAAAGAGCCTCTTACACTGAGGCTAAAAATATTCTATTTACATAATCATGTTAATTGTTCTGTTTAGAACAAGTTCTATTTTGTGGTCTAAGACCAAAACCCAAGTTTTCTATGCCTAAACAAAGCAACAAGGCAGTAAGGTACCATATGGACAGATTATTGGCATCTCACTTATGTCATGAAAACACCTATCAAAACTAACTCAAATGAAAAGCTATGAACATGAAACTTTGAACATGCATATATATACATATTAAAAACACAAAACAACATTTATCCATGCTTCTAAGTCAGATTACATGAGTTCTCACAAGGTGATATTACAAGCTATGGACAGATTCAAGGTTTTTGAGGGGAAACAAGTTGGTTCTTTGAAAATCCCTTGAATCAAACACACACAAGGATTTGATACTCATTCATGCATGATATATATACACAAGATCAATAGCATAGCATGCTCAAGAGCTCAAAACATCATTATAATATCATTTGAAGAGAAAAAACAACAAGAGTATCAATATTGTATCTTTGAATATAAAATGGAGGTTTAGCCTAACAAGTGGCTAAACCTCTCAAGAAATTACATAAGAACACTACATCTTACCCTTTTAGGTGATTACAAGGTGAGAATAAGGCCTAGGTTGTGCTCCCTTTGCTTCCAAGGGAAGTCTTTTTTTTTTTTTTTTTTTTTTTTTTTTTCTAAGGCTTTTGCTTAGTGTTTGAAAGGGTTTGAGTTTAGTGTTTGTGTGGTGGTGGTGCTATGGTGGTATGGTGGTGGTGTGGTGGTGGTTGAGGGTGTTTTAGGGTTACTTGAGAGAGAGCAAGTAAGGGTGGTGGTGAATATGGAGAGTGGTGTTTGTGTGATGTGTGAATGAATTCCTCTTTAAATAATGGATGAGGGAGATGGTAATATGGAGAAAGGAGGTTGTAAATTGGTTGTAAATTGGAGGGGGGAGGTTGTAAATTGGAGGAGGGAGGTGATTTTTTTATATCATTATCTATCCTTCTTACACTAAGGATTCAAGTCATCTTCCTTATCTCTGTTCCGGCATTAACTCCGCAACTGCTCCGTTGTGCGCGTCTCCGGTGTCCCGGTTGTCCGCGGGTCCAACATGAAAGTTGCTCGGAATATTTTTCTGGTCAGGCCGGTATATCTGAAATATTTTTATGAGCAAGGAACGACAATAATATATTTTTTCCTCTTCTTGACCACTTGCTTAGATATTTTGAGATATTTTGCAATGTGGATAACCATCTTTTCAGCTCCGGCTTTCCGCTCCGTCGTGCGCGCTTCGGTGTCCCGGTTGTCCGCGGGCCCAACATGAAAGTTGCTTGGAATAATTTTGTGGTCATGCCGGTATATCTGAAATATGTCAATTAGCAAGGAAAGGTAATAATATATTTTTAATGCCCAGAATGGATAACAACGAGCAGTTCGAGGGGTGCAGGCCCCGTTTCCGGTCCCGCACCTCGAAAAATGGAATTTTTGCCTGTTTACTCGTTTTTTTGCTCTGATCATGAATTTGAAGTCCGTTCGTCCATTCGATGCACCGATAAGGATCACGGCAGTCCCACACAGCCAAATCGAGGGTTCTAGGTCAGTTTCTGGGTTTAGACCGATTCGGGGTTTGAAAAGGGGTGCGAGATCGGGGTATCTACAATGCTCTTTGCCATTGTACAAGATGTAGCACTTGCATCCAAATATCTTGAAGAAGGCAATGTTGGGTGATCTGCCTCTCCACAATTTGATGATGAGGGAGCGGTTCTGGGTAAAACATGCGGTATTGACAGCTTCGGCCCAGAAGTATTTGGGAAGCTTGGCTTCTGCAATCATAGTCTTCCCGGCTTCAATCAAAGTTCTGTTCTTTCTTTCCACTACTCCATTCTGTTGTGGAACTCCAGCGGCAGAGAAATTATGATCAATTCCATGATCATCACAATATTGGGCAACACCATTGTTTGAAAATTCGGTTCCATTATCTGAACGCACAGCAACAATGTCATCCAATTTCTGAGTTTGGAGCTGTCTAAAGAGAGCGGTTACGATGCCATAAGTATCATCTTTAGAGGCCATCATTTCCACCCATGTATATCTTGAATAATCAACAACCAGCACAAGTGTATAGCGGTTTCCTCCTATACTGGAAGTTGGGACAGGTCCAAATAAATCCATGTGCAGCAGTTGCAAACAGCGGTTCGTTGAAGGCGCGGTTTTACTAGGAAATGACTGTTTGGGCTGCTTTCCAAGCTGGCATGCTTTACACTTTTCATCATGAAGTTCAGCCACTTTGGGTAGTCCTTTTACTAGACCATCCCTGTGCAGTTTTGCTAGATACTTGAAGTTCAGGTGGCTGAGCCGCTTATGCCATAACCAGCTGCTTCCACTTATATTTTTGGCTACAAAACAGAGGTCAGCAATAGAAACAATATTGCTTTAATCTATCATATAAACATCACATGTTCTGTTGCTAGTCAGTAGAGTGACTCCAGAGGAAGCATCTTTGATATAACAGCTAGTTGAGGAGAAGATGCAGTTTATTCCTTTGTCACAAAACTGAGATATGGAGAGAAAGTTGTGCTTGAGTCCTTCTACTAGTGACACATTTTCAATAGTAACCTTTCCTCGTTTGATTGCTCCATATCCTACTGTTTCTCCTTTCTTGTTGTTACCAAACACTACTGGGGGACCTTTCATTTGGATGAAACTGCAGAGAAGTTCGGAATCTCCAGTCATGTGTCGTGAGCATCCACTATCCAAATACCAGAGATCCTTCTTCTTCTTAGCGGTTCCAGCCATAAAACATGAAATCTGAAAAATAAACATGAAAGGTTTTGGTCCCCCTTATTCCTTGGGTCCTAGGGTTAGCAGCTTTTTGGGACCCACACCTGTTTGACCTTAGGATTTTTACGTCCCTTGGCGTTGGGTGTGAATCTTAAAAGACAATGACCAGCACTATGACCAAAATCGGCACAAATAGAACAATGAATTAAGCCAGGTTGTGGTTGCGGTTTTACAAACCCTTTACTGACCTTCGGTTTCTCATGTTTTACTCGGTCAGCGGTTTTGGCTTTAACAAAGTTAACCTTCTTGAGCTCAACCTTCCTCTTAGATGCGGCTTTAGGAAATATAACAGGATATTCCTTAAACCGACTAGGAGCGGTTTCATCACTCAATACTTCTTTGGTTGCCTCAGCCGCTGTGGATTTCTCTTTCCACTTTGGATCTCTCCCAGTCTGGTTTTTAGGATACTCATAGAAATAATTTTACTTTTTAATTTCTTGTTTTGAGCCCTTTTTACCAGCATGATTCACCTTAGGAATTTCTTTGGTTTGTTCAGTTGGTTTCACACCACCTTCAGCACAGAGACAAGGACACTTACACCCATCATCAGTTTTAAATCCCAATCCACTTTTCTCCTTAGAGAGAATTTGTGAATTAACGATTTGTTCCATGGTGACACCAGACTTAGTCCACACATCGGTCACTTTTTGAAGTTCATCCCTTTGTGCAGTAAGATCATGGATTCGGGTGAGAAGTACCTCGGTTCTGTCCTTAAGGTAGCAGTTTTCTTCCACAATAGAAGCTATCCCAACAATTTGGAGCTTGAGTTTTTCAATCTCTTCCTTATGGGACTTGCACTCTTTTTGGGAATATTCAAGTTCCGCAGCCATTAATTTATATGCCTTTTTAAGCACAGTGTGTTGTTGACAAATAACATTAGCACGTTCAAGTACCTGGTCATCATGGCTTTGTTCGGTTTGATCCTCAGGAGAGTAGTTTGGTGAAGTAGGAGTTTTGCCTTGTTTAGCTTCAAGAGTTCTTGGTGAAACTGACTTCATTTGATGGAGTGGCAGTGGAAAGCTTTCGTCAATTTCAACTTTTTCTTCAAATCCCATTAGGCAAAGATTTGCAACTCCTTCATCTTCATCACTATCATCTGTATCAGAACCCATCCATGTTAATGGTTGTTCTCCTTGTTCAGCAACCATTCCTCTTCTCTTGAAAAACTTCTTGTTGAACGGTTTCTTGGCAGGAGCGGCTTCATAGCGCGGTTTGGGACAACTGGAGGCAAAATGACCTGGGTGTCTGCAGTTGTAACAAACAAGATCATCCCTTTTCTTAGCATCAGCTGCTTTGTTGAATCTGGTTGGAGGGACAAACTTTGCAGGGCCGCCTGACTGAAATTGAGCTCTGTTCTTTCTGAACTTGGTGTAGTTTTTCACATAGAGAGCAAACTCGTCATCATCCATGTCATCAAAGTCAACTTGAGTAGATCTGGATGCTACACTTTGGGAATTTTGAGATGGAGTGTAGGATTGATGAGATTGCTGAGGTTGAGAATAGGGTTGATGATGTTGAGGGTAAGGTTGATGAGGCGGTTGGTGATACTCTGGAGGTGCGGTTTTAGGAATATATCTTGGAATATTTGGATCAAAAGAAGCAGTTTGTAAATGGGTATTAGATGCGGTTTGATGGTGATCTGGATTGTAAACTGGAGATGTGGCATTGTTGAAAGCGGGAAGAGAAAGAGACTTGAATCTGTTTTCGGTTTCATGAGCTTCCTCAAGCTTGAATTCAAATACCCTTAGCATGGCATAAAGATGACGAAGATTAAGAGCTTCCAGATCTTTATTGTCTTCAATGTTGGTAGTTTTGATCAGCCATTTGCTACCAAGAGATTGCATGAATCTCATGTTCAGGTCAGTATTGGAATACTTGTGCCCTAGAGAGAAACATACATTGACAATTTCCACGAACCGCTCATAGCATTGGCGAAGAGATTCCTTTGGGTCTTTGACAAAGTAATCAAAGAGCCTTCTCTGTTGGTAAAGGCGGTTCTTCTTGGTGTCGGCATCTCCTTCCAGAAAGTCAATGATGCCATCCCATGTTTCCTTTGCGGTATTGCAATCTAGAACCTTTGAGTGAGTTCTTAGATCAATAGCTGATACAAGCATGGACATAGCTCTACCATCAAAGTCCACATTCCGTTGATCAGTTTCGGTCCATTCAGCTTCCGGCTTCTTGATTTCCGCGGTTTGTCCAGCAGTACCTGCATCAGGGTTAGCCTTCATTGGGACATAGGGTCCATTAACAATTGCAGTCCATAATCTGCGATCCTCAGATATCATGTGCTTCTTCATCCTATCTTTCCAGAAGATGAAACTATCTTCATTAAGAATAGGTAAGTTATTAGAGTTGGATGTCTGCATCATATGGGAGTTTATGATTGCCATTGGATCAGCACCCAAGCGGTTAAGCTTGTAAAATAATTTTTGGTGGATAAGCTCTGATACCACTTGTTGGTCCCAAAGGGCAACAAGGGTATAGAACCGCTAGAGGGGGGGGGGTGAATAGCGGTTTAAAATCTTTTTCGAAATACCCTTGAAAATCAACCAAGTGCTTATCAGTTTGGTCTATTGCGGTTTAAAGCACTAGAACCGCTCAGATAAAATGCACAGCGGAGTTTTGCGGTTTTGGACAAACTGAATTATAAAGAGTAGGGCGGTTTAAGTGGTTGAAGATGGAATGATGCAACTGACAAGGCACAACTGAAGTATCACAGAAGTATGCAAATCATTTATCAAGTCATTTCACATAAGAGTAAATAAAGCTCATAAACAGAAATGTAAATGACAAGACAAAAATTAAAGATCAAAGACACACAATTTGAAGAGGTTCGTTCTTGAAAGAACTACGTCCTCTACCTAGGTGGTTAGCCTAGGATTTTCTAATAGCTACTAGACTTGTATTGATTTAGAAGAGTTTTTACAAGATTACAAAAGAATCTAAACTCTAAATAAACAATCTAACCTAACAATGCTATTATAACAACCTATGTTTTCGAGGTATATAATCTATGAGAAAATATACTCCGGGTGTGTGGTGTGGAAAGAAATCAAGAGCTCAAAATATCTAAGTGATGGCGAGCAAGTGATTACTTTCTGTGCAAGGCTGAGTTGTGATGGTTTGAAGGCTTGAAGCTTTGATGAAGAACTCTGGGTTTGCTAAGGAGATGATGAAGATATGAATATCTGGGTTTTCAATCTTCAAAGCTAACTTAAATACTTGGGATATTCTCTTTGAAGCTCAGCAACCTTCATTGTTGAGAAATGAAGGCTATTTATAGTGAAGGCATTAGTGACCGTTTGAGAAAGAGGTGAGTCATTGTATGGCGGTTCTATGCGCTGTCACAATCCCATTGGTTGACCTGTCACTGTCGTCCTTTGCTTTTGCTTTGTGGCAGGAAGTTGTTGGATCACTACCTGACATTGTCCTTTTAGTTGTTGGAAAAGTACAACGGTAACTTTTCAAAAAGCGAGACAAACCGACATTCCAAGAATAACTGAAATATGACTTGAAGTTTAAGGACAAGTCACCAGTCATTCATTTACGATTGTAAAGTGAATGTTTGTCTTCAAGGACTAAATGACAGCAATAACTTCTTCAATATCTTGGTCGGCGGTTCCACCAGATGCATGTGCGGTTTCATGAATGAACTTGAAGTGCGGTTTCATCAAAGACATAAACTGCGGTTTGATGAAGGACTTAAGGCACCATGCTGGCGGTTTAAATCTGGCGGCTTGAGGGACACTAAACCGCTATGGATAAACCAAACATAACTCAGCCTAACTACTTAAAAATCTAGAAATGGACTTGTCTAAAAATTGAAGTATAACTTCATTACATGTAAACCCAAAGTCCACAAAAAGACACGTGGAATGGGTCAATCAAATCAGGCGGGTGTACTAACAATGAATCCTAACAACGGGTTTACTCATTTTTAAGATGTATACACGTTAAGTTCGTTGTCTTAGTTTGTGGATTTGATTTATTTTTGTTTGCGAAAAAATAAAACATAAATAAAACAAATTAATCGACCTTCTATCTATTTGTAAAGTTGAATTAAATTCTAAATAGTATTATGAAAATGTAACCTTTTTTTTTTAATTATTTTTATATCTGTAATTTCAGATAATCTTTATTGTGATATTGACTAAAAGTTATATGTGCAAATTCAGTTAATTTTAATTTTGATATTCGCCAAGTTTTGTTTTTTAAGTGTATAATTTCGCTTTCTTGAGTTGTTCATTCGTTTGTCATCTATTTATTTGTATTTTTAAATGTAAATATATATATATATATATATATATATATATATATATATATATATATATATATATATATATAATATGATCTAATGAAATACAAATATACTATGTTGGAAAAATTATTATTTGTGAAGGAAATTGTGCACGTCTCTTTTATTAAATAATAATTACAAATTGTGGTTGTATTTGTCCAAATTGATATTTAAAAATAAAGATATTAAGGCATAATCATGTGGATTATAGTTGAAATTTTAAGCAATTTTGTTCTACAAATATTGTTTTTAAAGGCGGACTTCCCGTGAAACTTACCGCTCGAGATATAGATTATTCGAGAGAGACGGGTTTCATAGGAGGAGGTTGACCTCTTAGAAGATGTATTTTGGTAGAAAATGATTTTGCTAGAAGAAATTTGCTAAAGGCAAATTAAGTGTCTAAAAAAAATTAGTGTTTCACTAATGTTTGGATTGTAACATCCTTAGCCTTAATATATAACTTAATATTGTCATTTGTAACTACCAAAAGTAACTACCCATGTTAATGTCATATTGAATGGGTGAGTAACTACCCATGAATATTGTATTGAATGGGTGAGTGAAAAGTCTTGGAGTTACAATTGTGGACAATATATATAGAAGTCATCCACAATTGTTGGAAGAATGAAAAAGGGTGTGGAAAACACTTAGAGAGAAGAAAAGAATTAGAGAATGCTAGAGAAAACAAGTGTTGAAAAATACTTGTTTCTTGGTCAAGAAAGCATGGTGATATGAGATAGTACACTAGGTACTATTTGTATATCAAGAGAAACACAAAATTCTATGGTTAGAGTTTTGTATGTTCTTATCTTCTTCTAGTGTTTCTCCTTTGTAATCGATGGTGATAACGTCCAAGCACAATTGAATTCGCCGGGAACTCAAGTGCATGAGTGCCCCCGGTCCGTCCGTACTATCCTGGGAGACGTTCGTCCGTGAGTACCTTATGGTAACCTCAATGAACACATAAAACCGTGAGGGGGCGAATAAGTCTTAAGGAGAGAGTGATTAGCGTTGGGCTCGGACAAATCCCTACAAAGGGACGGTTTGATTTAGTTTTCTTTTATTTTCCGTTCTTGTTTGTATTTTGTATCTATAATTGTTTCCCTTCTTCCCCTTGTATATTGTTATACAAATGTAAATTTTCTAACAATCTTAAGACTTATTTTCGTTGAAGGGATACAAGTTATAGAATACAAAAAGATGGAGCTTTAGTGCAAAAGCTAACGGAAAAATGATGGAGAAAACTTTCAGCTCGTTTTTGGCTTGACTAGCTGTAGTAAAATGAAGTTTCCCGATTCGTTAACCGTTGGATCGATCTCAAATTTTATGAGTGTGTTCCAGACTCATAATAGACGAATGTGAACGGTGATGATCGGATTCCGAGGTCTAGAAAAATAGAGTGATTAGCGTTTGGGAAATTTTAAAGGTTTGTACTCTTGGACTGACGGCACTCATAGAAGCTATTGTAGACAAGTCTATTATAGTGTTCGTGCAACATATGTAAATTCTCTTATGGTTTAATGAAATCATATTGAGAATGAAATGAAAAGACATATGTTAATTTTCTTATGGTTTTGTGAAATCATGGTGAGAAAATTATAAAGTTCGTTGGAACTAAGTTTAAAGATGAACATTGAAAGATTTAGTCTTCAATATTTCTTGATATCCATGATGGGCTCTCAAGGGAAATTTAAAATGGAAGCAATAATTGAGAAATTGCTACTAACTTGGAAAAATTTATTGGGAAAAACAATAGGGCTTCTAAAAAGAAGTTGTTAAATTCTATTGTGGCCAAGGCCAAACTTGTTTTAAAATATGTCAGTGGTTACAATGACAAAAGACGTGAGATGTTTGTGGAAAAGAGATGTGTCTCTAATCCAAAGTTTGAATGGACATAAAGTGTTATGTGGTTAATCACAAGTCCATTAAATTTCCGAAAGGAAAATCATGAGGCAAACGTGCTTGCAAAATGTTAACAAAACTATGAAGGATATAATCTTGGTTTGATTATCTTCAAGGTTAACATGATTGTGTCGATTGAGTTATGAATTGACATATAAAATGTTTGAATGATGAATGAGTAGTTTAGGTGATCAATTTTGAGAATAATTCTCTTTATTTGGATCATAATTTTCATTAAAGTTTAATTCAAACAAAGTTATAAGATGTGTATTGAAATAATCTGAATTACGTCACTCTGAGTAAAATCATAGGGATGTATAATTTAATCAAACACATGATGGTAATAAGTTGTTATTACTAATATTTGCTAAAAAGCAAATATCTATCATTGGACACTTTTGTCTCTTTAAAGGTGAAGTTGAGAAACAACTTAATAAAGAGAGCAAAAAGTGGAGGTAGTAAGTATGTTATTACCTTTGTTCTCTGAAAGGATGAAGTTGGAAACAACTTGAAAAAGAGATTAAAATGCAATAGAGGTGGTGAATTCAGACACCTATCGGTGTAGTTTGTGCACAATGTGATATTGTACGCAATGTTTTCACCTATGCACTCCAATCAAATGGTGTTTTTGAAATAAGAATTAAATCTTGAAAAAAGTGATTTATTTCTTATTTTATGGATTAAAGCTACTATGTTATGTAGTTACCTATCAAATAGGTTACCCCATAAAAACATGAACAATTCCATATGAATTATAGAGACGTAGGCCTACGTACACTTGAATGTGGGGGATATTTGAAAATGTTGTTATTCAAATACCAAATGATTGGGTGGTGTTCATAAGGAAACGATGAACAAATGATACTTTGAATGGAAAAGATCAAAGTGATGAAATGGTTCAAGAGATAGAACCGGTAAGTCTAGACATGTTTGTCAAAGACATATATTACCATTAGACAACTACTCTCGACAAAGCGGATCCGTTAACCAAATGGTTAAAACTGAGAGTGAGATGTTAGATAAAAAGGAATTGGACGTAGCCTCTTAGAAGTTAAACACAGCGGAAAACCCAACCTAGTTGAATGGAGATCCCAAGATCTAGGTTCAAAGGGACAACCTAATTGTTAAAAGACTTGTAGTGTCACTGTGGGGGTCAACCCCAAGTCCATTCCTTATAGTGACAACCCGAAAGTGTGAGGTTAAGCTTTTTGCTTTTAATGATTCTTGTGTGCCGGAAATCCGAGCAAAGTAATACGGGTTACTTTTGAGAATCACCTATGTGAGAGAGAAGTGGGGCCGCTTCGAGGAGAATTGTGTGAGGCTCAATTCTTAGACCCTCTCACAGAACCAGGCATTGTGTTCCAGGGCCACTAATGGATACAGCTATGAGAATTGAATTGTGTTAGGGAGATATATGTGTAAAGTATATGACCGGCTACACAAAAAGCTAACAGTTCAAGGACACCGCGTCTACTGATCAGCGAGTAGAGTAAATATATTTTACGAGGGAAGGTTCAAAGGGCATACCCATACCTATCCTATGCAGGTTTTCGACTGCCGGATTTTATAACCGAAGATTGACAATTTTCTTCATGTGGGGGATTGTTGGAAAAATTATTATTTGTGAAGGAAATTGTGCACGTCTCTTTTATTAAATAATAATTACAAATTGTGGTTGTATTTGTCCAAATTGATATTTGGAAAAATAAATATTAAGGCATAATCATGTGGATTATAGTTGGAATTTTAAGCAAATTTTGTTCTTCAAATATTGTTTCTAAAGGCGGACTTCCCGTGAAACTTACCGCTCGAGATATAGATTACTCGAGAGAGGCGGCTTTCATAGGAGGAGGTTGACCTCTTAGAAGATGTATTTTGGTAGAAAATGATTTTGCTAGAAGAAATTTGCTAAAGGCAAATTAAGTGTCCAAAAAGAATTAGTGTTTCACTAATGTTTGGATTGTAACATCCTTAGCCTTAATATATAACTTAATATTGTCATTTGTAACTACCAAAAGTAACTACCCATGTTAATGTCATATTGAATGGGTGAGTAACTACCCATGAATAATGTATTGAATGGGTGAGTGAAAAGTCTTGGAGTTACAATTGTGGACAATATATATAGAAGTCATCCACAATTGTTGGAAGAATGAAAAAGGGTGTGGAAAACACTTAGAGAGAAGAAAAGAATTAGAGAATGCTAGAGAAAACAAGTGTTGAAAAATACTTGTTTTTTGGTCAAGAAAGCATGGTGATATGAGATAGTACTCTAGGTACTATTTGTATATCAAGAGAAACACAAAATTCTATTGTTAGAGTTCTGTATGTTCTTATCTTCTTCTAGTGTTTCTCCTTTGTAATCGATGGTGATAACGTCCAAGCACAATTGAATTCGCCGGGAACTCAAGTGCATGAGTGCCCCCGGTCCGTCCGTTCTATCCTGGGAGACGTTCGTCCGTGAGTACCTTATGGTAACCTCAATGCACACATAAAACGGTGAGGGGGCGAATAAGTCTTAAGGAGACAGTGATTAGCGTTGGGCTCGGACAAATCCCTACAAAGGGACGGTTTGATTTAGTTTTCTTTTATTTTCCGTTCTTGTTTGTATTTTGTATCTATAATTGTTTCCCTTCTTCCCCTTGTATATTGTTATACAAATGTAAATTTTCTAACATACTATACCTAAAATATTAAATACTTAGGATTATGATTTTTTTTATTTAATTTAGAATATATTGAAGGGCAATTGTGTCCAGTCATATTTAGTCTAAGTAAATATGATGGATGCCTAAATTATTTATTTCAAATGTCTTAAATTGAAGAGTAATTTTTGTTGCTATATTTTAGCAATTTGAGATTTGAATTATGATGCAATGTCAACATAGGTGTCACAAGCTTATTGGATGGTGATAAGTAGAATTCCACATGGAATTATGACATGTAATTCCATGTGGCTTATTGTGGGATCTCATAAAAACTCTCCTATATTATATATATATAGATAGATATATAGATAGATAGATTAGAATATATTGAAGGGCAATTGTGTCCAGTCATCTTTAGTCTAAGTAAATATGATGGATGCCTAAATTATTTATTTCAAATGTCTTAAATTGGAGAGTAATTTTTGTTGCTATATTTTAGCAATTTGAAATTTAAATTGTGATGCAATGTCAACATAGGTGTCACAAGCTTATTGGATGGTGATAAGTAGAATTCCACATGGAATTATGACATGTAATTCCATGTGGCTTATTGTGGGATCTCATAAAAACTCTCCTATATTATATATATAGATAATTTAAACAGCATCAATGATTAGCACAAAGAATTTCTGTGATCCTTTATTTTTTTTTTTTTTGAGATCATTGGTTTGAGTCTTGAATAACATCAGGTGACAATCTATAATCAGCCATAGTTTCCAATATAATTTTCTCATAAAACCCAGACCATAGGTTCTTTTCACCTGGAACTACAAATTGACACTACAACGGAATGGTTGATAAATCCATAGTTACGGCACCACAATATGCAGGACCCAAGATAAAAAATAACCTGAATTTTTTTTATGCGCAGATAGCGGAATACAGGCACTCGGCCCAGCCTGATTATCTTTGTCCACCCAGCCTGATTAACTTTGTCCAATCCTTAGATTGGGAGGAAAGGTATAATAATAGTAAGTACAATACTCCCTCGGTCCCAAAAATAAATGTCTCACTTTTCATTTTGCTCCATCCTATAATAATATGAGAAGGGGGAAACGTTGAATTTGGGTGGCGAAGCTGCTGGAACCTTAGAATCGGATGCCCAAAAACTTGAATTGGATACTCTAAAAGATGGAATTTCAAATTCGAAAGATACCCATATTTGGTAAACCCTATATTTGGTTTTGACTGGTTTTGATTTTCACTTTAGGCTACACTTCATTTTTAATGTTGGTTTTGACTAACGGTGGTGGAGGAATTATACATTTAAAATTATATATTAGCTTAATTTCATATATTATTTTCTTTTCTAACATGCTTTGAAATTTATTTTCGTGCTTTTAAACGACTACTTGTTTACTAATTTGAACATCAAATGTGTCTTTTGTCGTATAATTCTCTTTTTTGGGGTATTAGTTGCTATTATGTGTGAAATTGTGACTTTTATTTAATGCGAAATTCTTGTTCATAACAGGTTTTGAGCCTTGATTAATATATGTTACATATATATTATGATACTACCTTTTTTTTTTCTATTTTACCGGCTTGCTCGCCTTTCGGCCACCTTTCAACCGCCTCGCCTTTCGCCTTTTCTAGGAACCTCTCGCCCGCCTCTCGCCTTTAACAACTATGCTTCAAAATCATCCATCACGTGCTAAGCACATGTTAAATAACTGACTTTTTTTTTTTTTTAATGTAAATCGCCAAAAAGGCCTTAACTGACGACTATTTTTCACATCAAGATCGCATCCGGCGAAAAAAAAAACACACACACACACCAGGTGGAAGGGTGGTATATCACTTTAAGGTCTACATTGTCACTAACTCTTAATTAAATGGATAGGAAAGAAATAGCTTCATAGTATTAAACTTAGTTTAACTTTTTTCTTTTAGTAGATTATCGATATCAAATTTCTAAAATCAGTGTTCACATATAATTAACATAGATTACATTAGCATCTAAAGAGAGTGTATATCACCATGATCTCAAATCCAATGTTTGAAATTCAAGTCAATAGATTTCTCTTGCCTTCTCTTGCCCTCTTTATAAACAATCTTTAACATTTTGCTAAATTGGCAAAACTTTGTTAAATATCTATTTCCCTCATATTTTTCTTTCCAAGAAAAAAAACATGAGTTCCTTCGTCTTGAATATCATATTTTCTTTTACTTTGCTACTATCCATTTCCATTAATCCATCCACTTCCTTCGATCTCACCGGCGACCCACCCGAAATCATTGACAAAGTTTGTAGAAACACGACTGTCTACCATTATTGTCTAAAACTTTTCCTTACCAATCCGCGCATAGATCCTTTTCCAACACTTGGACCATATGAGCAAAGGAAAGTTCTTGCTGATATAATATTTCGCCTAGCCTACTATCACTCATTCTACACTACGGAATACATCTCTTATTTATTAAAAGTCCGTAAATTTGAAGTTCAGGAGTTGCGAATTTGTCAGCATAAGTATGAAATTATAACGAATGACATGGAGACTGCGTGTAATCAGCTTAGTGTTGAAGACCCTACGTACTTGGCTCGTTACTCGGATGATTCTGTGATGCACCTTAATATTTGCGAATCTGGATTTAAGCGTCGACATCATTCAATCTTCGGAAAAAATTATCATATGAAACATCTCCTAGAGATATCTACCGCTGTCACCACTCTAATTATATAGCTTCATGCATAAAAACCCTTTTTGTTGTTATTGTCGTGTATATAATGGTCAATGATCATGAAATAATACATGCATTTCACCTACTAAAGTAACACAATTGAGTTGAAGTTATTAAAAACTAGTTTTTCCCAATACATAAGAAAAATATGTTTTTTTTTTTTTAAAAAAAATAACCGTTCCTCCCAAATTCTCCTCTTGATAAATTTGATAAAGAAAGAAGAATACAAAGAAAACATATTTTTCATATTCACTCAATGTGTGCGGCTAGGTACAAGAGGGAGTATATACATACAACTAAAACCCTAATTTGGCTAACTATGGAAAAAGAGATAAACATGGAATGAAATACTATACATAAATAATATAACTTGCCCACCAAGTAGTAGTATAGGATCCGGATCATCATCCCGGATCATCATCTCCTTCACTCCCCCTCAAGTTGGAGCATGAAGATTACGAATGCCCAACTTGCCAACCAAAAAACGAAACCGTGCTACTCCAAGAGGCTTTGTAAACAAATCTGCAACTTGATTCTCCGTTGAGATCGCCTTAGTCATAATATCCCCAGAAGCAACTCTTTCCCGAACAAAATAACAATCCATGTCAACATGTTTTGTTCTTTCATGAAACACTGGATTGTTTGCTATATGACACGACGCCTGATTATCACAAACGAGACAAGTGGCTTCTATTTGTGGAGCTTCAAGTTCATGTAAAAGCCATCGTAGCCAAATGATCTCGCTAACAGTGGTTGCCATAGCTCTATACTCTGCCTCAGCTGATGATCTAGATACAACTGACTGTTTCTTCGTGCGCCAAGAGATTGGAGCTCCTCCTAACATGATGAAATACCCCGTACAAGACCTCCTAGTCATAGGTCATGCACCCCAATCAGTATCACAAAAAGCTTCAAGTTGCAACTTGCCATGTGTAGGGAGGAATAAACCTTGACCAGCTGTACCTTTAAAAAAACGTACCACACGAATGGCCGCATCCATATGTGTGCGTCGAGGCGATGAAACAAACTGACTCAACCGATTGACTGCAAACTGAATGTCAGGCCTAGTAACTGTCAAATAAAGCAGTCGACCACCGAACCTGCGGTATTGGGATACATCAACGTGAGGGCTGTCGTCATCAGAG
This sequence comes from Campanula takesimana, assembly GCA_026119855.1. Classification (NCBI taxonomy): domain Eukaryota; kingdom Viridiplantae; phylum Streptophyta; class Magnoliopsida; order Asterales; family Campanulaceae; genus Campanula; species Campanula takesimana. The sequence continues at coordinate 257,735 of JAOWBW010000598.1, forward strand.
CCAAGACGCAGATTTTGCTCCATAGGAAAACCACTTATCCGTCCTCCTTGATATCCACTCTCTTCAAGAATATCCAAAGTGTACTTCCGTTGACTAAGTACTATACCCTCCGGTGATCTTGCCACTTCTATCCCCAAGAAGTATTTTAAATGAGCGAGGTCTTTGATGCTAAACTTGTCATCTAAGTACCTTTTCACCTCCTCAATCTTGGGAACATCATTCCCAACTAAGAGAACATCATCAACATAGATGAGAGCAACAATATATATGTCACCTCATTTATAAACGAAAAGAGAATGGTCCGCCCGTGACTGTTTGAACCCAATATCTAGGAGAGCCGTAGTGAATTTTTGGTACCAATTTCGTGATGCCGGTTTAAGACCATATATCGACTTCCGAGGCTTGCAAACTCTAGTCTCCCCTTCCTTTGCAAAGCCCTGCGGTATCCTCATATATACGTCTTCTTCTAAATCTCCATGAAGAAAGGCATTATTCACGTCCAACTGATGGATTGCCCAATTCTGTTTGGCTGCTACAGCAAGAAGACTCCGCATAGTAACCAACTTCACAACAGGAGTGAAGGTATCATGATAATCTATTCCTTCCACATGTGTGAATCCTTTTCCTACCAAACGTGCCTTGTATCTCTCTACTTGTCCATCGGGTTTATATTTTATCTTATAAAGCCATTTGGAATCAATAGCCTTTTTCCCTTTGGGTAATGTCTCAAGTGTCCACGTACCATTGGCTTCCAAAGCCTCTATCTCCTTTTTCATTGCTTCACGCCATTCCTGACTTTTCACAGCTTGGTAGTAATATGTAGGCCCATCACGTGAAGTGATGGCCGCAAGAAAGGCTTTATGAGTAGGAGAAAAACGTTCATAAGAAACGTAGTTAGATAGAGGATATACCTTCGAAGTTACTGAATTGGAACTGGAAGGCGGATGGTATATGGAACCGGGCAAGTTGACAACAAACTCCTGGAGATGCTTAGGCTGATGTCTTTGTCGTTCACTTCGTCTGCTTAGTTCTGGTGCCAGTTGTTCGATGACCTGCTTAGCAGATGTAGGCGCAACTGGTTCCGGAATTGTTTGAACATCTGGCTGTTCATGTTCTGGTGCTGCAAAGTCCTGTTGTGTGTACACCTGTTCCCTGTCAACTGCCTGCTCAACTGACTGCTCAAATGGTTCCAGCTGCTCTAACTCCGCTAATTCTTCTTCCCAATCTCTGTCCTCGTCATTTCTCAAAGAAGGCAAACTGACTTCTGAATTAATTATTTTGAAAGGAAACACATCTTCCACAAACTTAACATCACGGGAGGTATAAATCACCTTAGACTCCAAATCAAAAACCCTATAACCCTTTTGTGAATAAGGATACCTAACAAAAACGCAAGGTCTCCCCCTTACATCAAACTTGTCTCCCCCTTTCTTATTATTCTTGGCATAATCCAAACAACCGAAAATACGTAGATGGTTGAAAGAAGGTTCTTCTGAAGTAAGATTTCATAGGGAGTCTTATTTTTCAAAAGTTTGGAGGGCAAACGATTAATTATGTAAGCTGCGGTCAAAACACATTCCCCCCAAAACCTTTTCGGTAAACCTGCCTCAAAGCGAAGGGCCCTTGCCATGTCTAAGATGTGACGATGCTTGCGTTCGAAAACTCCATTTTGTTATGGAGTGTCGGTACAAGACGTCTCAAGCACTATCCCGTTGTTAACATAGTATTCTAGCATCAAAAGTGATTGAAATTCGCTACCATTATCACTTCTAATGCGCTTGATATTTCTATCAAATTGGGTGTTGACCATATTACAAAACATAGTGAGATAACGATGGACTTCATATTTATGTTTCATAAAAAAAAACCATACACCCCGACTAAAATCATCAACGATGGTCAAAAACTAATGTGCACCCGAGAAAGAAGGAGTTTTATAACAGTTGGGTTTCCAAGTAACATGCGCAGCGGAATATAGCAATTAAAATTTTAAGAAAACCCAAAGCCATGGATCCGTTCATATGATTAAATCAAATACAACAAGATGAATAGAGTAATAACTAACCCTTGATGGCTATGAATTTTCTCTTGATCTTTGGTGGAGAAACTTGAAGACTTGATCACGATCACAAAGCTTGAACACGAACTTTGAAGATGATGATTTTCACCCTCTAGCGGTATCCACACTTCGAACGAATATCAAAGGAGCTTCTTTGATCTTGGTTGCTAGACCAATATTATGAAACACACTTTCACAATATAATAAAGAACTATATGGAATTTATTTGTGAATTATTTTGTTCCTCAATCAATGATATCTTAGAACAAAATAAAATCTCTCTCAAACCCTTTGAGACTCACACAAGCACTTGTTCATATGGTCTGGCCGAATTGGTGTTTTTATACACAATTAAGACCTATTCCAAATAGGTAACTTGTGTCAAAAAACCATTCCTAATCGAATTAGGAAATTTCAAACCGGCATACCGGGCGCCCGCCTGGTCCTACCCAGGCGCCCGCTTGTTTGGGCAGAAAGTCCAATTCCTTTTCCGACTTGTTCAGGCGCCCGCCTGGTGCAACCCAAGCGCCCGCTTGGTTGACCAGGAGGCCCAGAACTTTCCAGAAATTCCTTGGAGGTCCTCCGACCCTAAATACCAATATAGTCCTCTTATTTAAGATTCGTTCTATTGTGTGTGACCCTCTAGGATTATACTAAGTTGGCAATGGGCTCAAACATGATCCCATAAGATATGATTAGGTTCTAGCAAACCGTCATACCTACCCAAATAGTATAACTAGATACAAGTTCGCATTACTTTAGAATATGTCACAATCCCTTTGTCCACGATGTCATTGAACACAAGTCATGGTCAAACAGTCAACTTGTTTTGTTCAATACTTTCTCGATTCTGAATATGTTGATAATTCAAATGCTATTGATCCAATCAATCCATTTGAGTCCGGCCGAACATTTCATCAACATCATTCCTTCGAGGGGCCCAAGCTTGACATCTCTCCGTGGAGGGACAAATCCATTTAGCTTATTATTCTTCCCAACGGGAATCCGATTATGCCAATCATACCCTTTATAACTACCGTGTTAAGGTAGCGTTTGAATATGTCAAACACAATGTTCATCAAGTGGAAGACTATAATAACTTCATGTCTAAGGATTCAAATGACATAACTAATATGAGATATATGTACGACATAGACCATGACATAGATCTCATACAGCGGGTCATGTCCAGTACCTTGTTCCAAACAAGTACCCATAAATCTACCATGTTCATCCCATGATCATTTAGCCTTTATACTAGTGCTTAACAAGTACTAGGGACGGGGATTATTATAAGTAAACATGAACAACAATAATAATCAAAACATCTCTTTATTGATATGAAATAAATGATAACAATTACAACGTTTATTAAACGTGCCTAGGGCACCACTACCAACAATAACCACCCCAAATATCGCAATGTATTAAATCAAAACAAAACTGAGTCTGAATACTACTAGAAGAAAAGGGAAGTCTTGTCATTTTGGCTCGAAAACAGGAGTCACAATGTTCTTTTCCTTTACAAGAGTTATCAAAAAACTGAGAATTAAAAGCTGAAGCATGTCCCAATCTTTTGTGCCATACCCGTCCATCAACTATTTCCGTCATTGACGTCTGCTTCTTCATGCCCGGTTCCAGGTGATATAAACCATCGCTGCACCTACCCATTCGAATCAGATTCCTCGAAGCTAAGTCCTGTATCACACAGAAATCCGGATAAAATGTGACAGCACAATTCAAATCTTTTGTCAACCGACTAACAGATAAAAGATTGCATTGGAAAGCCAGAATATTTAGAACATGACGAATATGTGATCCATTTGGGAACTTTGCACTGCCAATCCCTTTTACTGGTATGACATCGCCATTGGGAATTTTAACTGGTGCCTCCGTTCCGGTCCTGACTTTATCCTCCAACATTTACTCGTTGCAAGTTATGTGATCACTTGCCCTTGAATCAATGATCCAAGTGTTTATATTATTCTGCTTACCCGCTATGTTTGCTGTGGGGAGAGACTTTTGTTCGCCTTGATTTTTGTCTGCAAAAAATTGTACTAATTGCTTGTACTGCTCACCGGTAAACCCAGGAATTGGACTGCCTTCTCCTGTTGCAAGATGAGCCGTTGTCCCAGCAACCCACTTATGCTTGCTCTTCTTCCTTTATAGATATCCTATGATTTTGAAGCAGCTCTTAACTGAGTGTCCCAACCTTCCACAGTGTGTGCATCTTGGCTTTTCTGTCTGCCCTATCGCGACCCCGAACCCCGCGGCCCGAGATCGCGAGCTGGACGTCGACTTAGAACCAAAACTCTAAAATATAGAAGTTAAAAATTCCATTTTGAACCAAAAGATGATAACACAAGGTTTTACAAATCCAAGTTCAAATCAACAAAGTACATCTAACATAAGCTCCACAGCTTATGCCCAAAAGAATAAAATATACAATTCTTAATGACGTCAATAATGGTAAAACTATTCCCAAAAGGTTATACATTTAAATAATGTATACCGATCCATAACAACCTGCCCCAAAATCTCAATCCTCTCGACGTCCTCCTCGATCCGCGAATCCTAATCCTTTTCCTCCTGGGGGGGGGGGGTTAAGGAAAAACAAAGATGGAAATAAACGGGGTGAGATAAAATCTCAGTAAGTTACTAATGCAACTACATGCCATGCTATTATGCAATAACCAATAGCAATTAACATAAGACAGATAGCAGCGGAATAATAAGTGACATGCTGTCAAACAGTAACATCCAATAATCAATCATATAAATAAACATATAACAACAAATGAGAGGCTCCCTATCGCCAACCGTCCCATACCGGTTGGAAATAACGACCAGCTCATCATGCAACACATAAAGCTGAAATAAACACTCATAAGTGGATACATAGCCAAGGTTTTCCAAACTGGTACATCCAAATAAAGGATCGCTGCGCAGCATCAATAATCAACCAATCATCATCTTCATAATAGCACGAAAGCTTGAAGAGAAAACCCCGGTACCGGAACCAATAACCAATGAAATGCCACAAAGGGCGAGAGCCATGCCACAAAGTCATGCTCCAAACGTCTCAACCAAGGCCAATCTGGAAGAGGAAAATAAGGGCAAAACAATGGTCGACACCATAATGGACTTGGCCGGTGCCATCACAATATCTCACATCGCCCGACACAACCACAAATACCAGCTGGACTTTCAAATAAATGCTAAGTAATAAATACTAGCTTCATTAAACAATTTAGGGTTCCAAAGTAGGGAACCACACCAATTAATCACCATAAAGATGCAAACGATTACTCATGAAGAGTTCAACAACAATGAACACAAGAAGTTTCTCATAAAAGAGCACAACAACGATAAACGGAATTTCTCATAAAGAGCACAACAACAATAAACGGTATTGCTCATAAGGAGCGCAACAACAATGATTATTAGAATACGATAATTCCATAAAGAGGAACCATACCAGATACATTTCAAAGATGATACCCATAAGTTACTCATAAGGAACACAACCCAAACGGTCGCTCACAAATAGTACAACGACTACAACCCAAAATTATCCTAAACGTTTGCTCATAAAGATGTACTAGGACTATGAACTCAACCATTTCATCACACCTGAAATTCCAAAGTAGGAATCAGAATGAATACACTTTAAGGTTAATCAAACCGTAAGTACCCAATTGTCAATACACGCTTTACCTTCGTCCTTAACGAACCAATCCCAAACCCCCAAACGAATCAAAAAGGTTAATCTTTAGAACAAGATCACGACCGGACTAAACCCTACACTTTGGTGTTCAACAACAACCCTCTAGGTACTATGGGACATCTCCTAAAACCTAGACCAAGTCTTACTCGAAAATCAATTCGATTGGAACAACCACGAACACGTCATAAGATGCCCAAACACCCAATAAAATCCCGAAGTATAAAACTTATAACTTAACTGAACAACCTATACCATATTTTAGTACTCGAAGAGATCTTCGAAACGATAGTTTACACGCCTAAAACGGAGTCCGGATGAGAAAGTTATGGCCTCCGGAAGATCGAACGAAAAACGGACAAGCTGGAAAAAGGAGGGATGCGCGCGCCTCCAAAAAAAGTGATGCGCGCGCCTCCTGAGGTCAGAAGGCTGCGATTTCGAAGCAGAAAAGGGTGCGCGCGCCTCCCAAAACATGGTGCGCACGCCTCCTTGCCCGGAGGGACGAAATCCGGCCAAAATCTGGGTTTCTACCAATTTTCTTACCCATTTCATATTACAACCAAAATCAAACATAATCAACCTTCCACCAAGCATAAAGATGAACCCAAAACAACTTATAACTAGAATGGGGACTCAAATAATACCATTCATCAACCAAGATCAAGATTTAAACCCAACATTCCTAAAATCACCATTTTTGACCAAAACTCAAAATAAATTCCAAATAAATTCCAAACTCAACCAAACTTCAAATATAACACATCAAGCATAATATAAACATGATATGAACACTTTAGCAAAAAATGGGGGAAAAGCAACTTACCCGGATTTCTCAAAGTTGATGGATTTCAAATATTTTTGGCTTCCAACGATCCTATCGACGATCTAAACATGATTCATGTTTTAAGAAATGAGAAATAAAGAGAGGAAGATGATGGAAATGTAGAGAGAAGTGGGAGGAGAAAACTTACCCAAAATGTAGAGAGAGAGGGAGATTGTGCTGGGAAAGAAATGAGGGAGAGGTGAGGGAGAAGAGAGGGAGATGATAATTTCAAAACTTACACTTAGACCCCCTCCCCCACTAACTACACAACTCTACTACTTCCTTCTACAACCAAGACCAAATAATACTACACTAGCACTAAGGACCCAAATAAAATGCTAGTCATAATTTATTATAACACATAAAATGCACACATAAATTATTAATTAAATAATAATTTAAATAAATAAATAAGCAAATAAATAAATAATAATTATTTATTACTAATAAAATAGAGCCTAGTTTTCGGGTCGTGACATTCACTCCCCCTTAAAGAAAATTCGACCCGAATTTTAACGAGACTTACCCGAAAGACCAAATAGCTACGGATACGATAGTTCCGCCATTTCTCAAATTCCTCAATTGTCCATTCTAAACCACCACGTAGTAACCCTAAATAATGTTCACAATACCACGACCTCTCGCACATAACTTCCTTCAATCATAACATTCACTACTAATTAGAATCCAAAATCAAAATTGGAGAATCCCAATTGCTCCCAAACATAACTCTCGAGATATCCCAAGCTCACCTTATTCACAACCTTAATTACACTGCAAAGGTGTTTCCTTTTGTAAATCGCATACTTAGTAGTATTCTCCAGAAATTCAAAACATCACCATCCCGAGCCTAATTAGCTTTTAAAATATAAAAGGCTAAAGAAATTTCTATTTCCACAATATTCATCGAAATGGCTATATCTCTATGGATTACCATTATAGTGTCTTCACTTTGAGTTAACACCTTAAATAAATAGTACCATACAAACCCCAAAATTTATCGTACAAAGTGTCCACTTAAATCTATGTTATACTCTCATCCCTTCATTAATCTGGTCTTGAAGCCTAAACCATTTAATATACTCAATAGTCCGCAAAAAGACCCAAATTTCATCTTCAAAAGATTTTCTCTAACTCCCATTTAAGTCATAATCCGTGCTCATATACCCAAAGGAAATCAACGAACTCTAGATTCAATAGCTAACCCCAATTAGGCTCTCACGCATACATTTATTGACTTAATGATATTTAAGCTCAATGGTACTACCATCATAATAAACCAATTAGCTAGTCACCTTCCAAGTGACCCAATACCAAATCATAGTATTCTTTAATATGCCCGAATATTTATACTCAACTTTCTTCACTTATTTGTAATCCAAAATAAGAAATGCCACCAAGACAAGATTTAGGACCATAGAACACCCCTTTAACTAAAACTCAAAATGCCTTTGATATAGGTCGCAATTTATTACTCTCCCGAAATGTGCTTAGTCCTTTCAAACTTACGCGCTCACCACTATCGATGATTATAACTTCCATAATATACTCATATCCCATAACACATCATGCTTTTCCTCATACTATCCAATTCCGATGCGCTCACGGAGATGCACTACAAGTAGACAAAATCTCCTATCCAGAAATCCTCAATTTGAATCCTCAACTCTTATAACCCAACCGATGCTATAAGGACATTGATCTAAATATTAGCACTACAACCTTGTACTATAACAACACAATTTAACCCAAGGTTCTCCCCAATTACTAGGTACTACTCAGAAATAAAAATAGAAATTTTTACAAACGATAAATACACCCAACAATTGGTATAGACATCCATTGTCACCCATCGAAGCAAAATAGTCAGATTCCAAACAAGAAAAGATTTGCTTAACTCTACACAAAGGAACGGTCTCAAAACAATTTTTTTTGACAAAAGGGAAGAGAGGATGTAACAATTTTCCTACAACCATCGACTAAAGCATGACATTTCCCTTCTCAAAATGACATCAAAAATCTTATAATAGCAATATGACCAATTTAGCAGGTAAGTTATATCTACATTTAAGCACAACATGAGCACATAAGACTCCATCAGACATCCTACACTCCTCCCTAGGAGTAGACACTGACAACACATAAGTCAAAGACTCAAAAGAAATAAATGCAACTAAATGCACAGAAACATATGAATGCAATGATCCTAAAATGCACGCGCTCGCTCTCTCGACGCAAAATAATACCTTCTGAAACTGATGAATCACCCGCTGAGTGCCGATTGATTGCAAATACTCTACCCAAAATCTTGGGCTTCCCCGAAGCATCCCTCTTCTGACCCTGTGATATTCCAGTTCCTGTCCCCGATGACTGAACTCTAAACCTCGGACAATCTTTAACGAAGTGTCCCAACTGACCACACTTCACACATTTTCCTTGCTTCTTCCAACACTTGTCTTCTGAGTGTCCTTTCCTCTGACAGTAACTGCAGACTTTCCCATTTCGTGTACCCTTATTAGAACCTTGATTTCCTACTGTTGGTTGCCCTTGAAGTTGCCTTCTGAATCGAGTTTGCACTCCAAAATTACCTCTGTTATCCGAATGTTGCTGTTGTGACTTACTCTGCCCTCCTTGCTTACCCGGGTTAACCATCTCAGTCTTCCTTTCATGTTCCCCGATATCCTGCTCAATTAAGTAGGCTCGATCCACCGCATCCTGATAAGTCTGAATCCGCTGTGCTATAAACTGAGTCCGAATGGATGTCTTCAAACCCCTGATCAATCTCATCGCTTTCTGCTCCTCGGTCCGCACAAGGTATTCACAACACCTGGCTAATTCTGTGAACTTAGCTGAGTACTGTGCTACTGACATCATGCCTTGCTCCAAGCTGAGGAACTCGATCTCTTTCCGGTTTTGATTCACTAAAAAGATAAAATGATCCTTGAATTTCTTCACGAACCACTCCCAAGGATATGGTACAAGAGTCGCATCCCAACTGGTCTTCAGTGCCTTCCACCAATGTTCCGCAGCTCCCACGAGCTTATAAGCTGAAAACAGAACCCTATCCTCATCAGTGCAACCAAAGACCTCCTAGATTCTCTCCATCGATTCTATCCATAGCTCGGCCTTCCTCACATCAGGCTCACCGTCGTACTCACTTGGTTTCAACATCAAGAACTGCTCCAACCCATATCGCGGAGGTGCTACATGTTCCTCTCTCGGCCCTTGGTCACGAATTGCTTTCACGGCCACTTCAAACCTGTCCTGAAACATTGCACGGTTTTCTTCCCTTAGACCATTAAGATTCTGAGTCCCACTAGAAGCTTCACCAATTCTTCTTCTAGCCATCACAAACAAATACCTACATAAAATACTCATCGTTACTCACTCCGAACACAACTACCCACCTAGGTCATACTAATCCACCTAGACTTATACTTAGGGCCAAACCATGGCTCTGATACCAACTGTCGCGACCCCGGACCCCGCGGCCCGAGATCGCGAGCTGGACGTCGACTTAGAACCAAAACTCTAAAATATAGAAGTTAAAAATTCCATTTTGAACCAAAAGATGATAACACAAGGTTTTACAAATCCAAGTTCAAATCAACAAAGTACATCTAACATAAGCTCCACAGCTTATGCCCAAAAGAATAAAATATACAATTCTTAATGACGTCAATAATGGTAAAACTATTCCCAAAAGGTTATACATTTAAATAATGTATACCGATCCATAACAACCTGCCCCAAAATCTCAATCCTCTCGACGTCCTCCTCGATCCGCGAATCCTAATCCTTTTCCTCCTGGGGGGGGGTTAAGGAAAAACAAAGATGGAAATAAACGGGGTGAGATAAAATCTCAGTAAGTTACTAATGCAACTACATGCCATGCTATTATGCAATAACCAATAGCAATTAACATAAGACAGATAGCAGCGGAATAATAAGTGACATGCTGTCAAACAGTAACATCCAATAATCAATCATATAAATAAACATATAACAACAAATGAGAGGCTCCCTATCGCCAACCGTCCCATACCGGTTGGAAATAACTACCAGCTCATCATGCAACACATAAAGCTGAAATAAACACTCATAAGTGGATACATAGCCAAGGTTTTCCAAACTGGTACATCCAAATAAAAGATCGCTGCGCAGCTTCAATAATCAACCAATCATCATCTTCATAATAGCATGAAAGCTTGAAGAGAAAACCCCGGTACCGGAACCAATAACCAATGAAATGCCACAAAGGGCGAGAGCCATGCCACAAAGTCATGGGGCGATAGACTGGATTGCATCCCAAAGACCCTTCAACTTCGTGTACTATGCTGACACTGAGAGATTTTCTTGCCTTGTTAGGGTTATGGCGCGCTTTAGTTCATAATCCCTAGGCGCACTCTCGCTCCCAAAATGCTCTTGCAAATCCTCCCATATTTTTTATGTCATCCCTGCATGTTTAACACTGTTGCGGATGTCCTTCTCCATAGCACTGTTCAACCACCCTTTGACCATTACGTTGCATCGCTTCCATAACGCCAATTATGTCGAACCTTCGTCTGGGATTGGAATCGTTCCATCTACGAATCCAATTTTATTCTTTTCAAATAGGGCATTACTCATCTCATCAACCCAATCTGCATAATTCCCATCTCGAAGAAGATCGCTTACTAAGACGGTGTTTGGACTATTCGATGCTGAAATAAAATATGGAGACATCACGTCTACCTTGCCTCCAACCGCTGTCCCACTGCTCTCGGCTTTGGGTTCGTCGTCTCCGGCCATGGTGAAGATGATAGGAGAAGGAAAGAAAAAAGAAAGGAAAAAAATGTGCGGAAGCTTCTCGATTTAGGTCAACCGAGCTCTTGATACCATGATAAATTTGATAAAGAAAGAAGAATACAAAGAAAACATATTTTTCATATTCACTCAATGTGTGCGGCTGGGTACAAGAGGGAGTATATATACATACAACTAAAACCCTAATTTGGCTAACTATGGAAAAAGAGATAAACATGGAATGAAATACTATACATAAATAATATAACTTGCCCACCAAGTAGTAGTATAGGATCCGGAGCATCATCCCGGATCATCATCTCCTTCACCTCTAGCAAGCATTGTTACCTAATACATTTCTCTCTAGCTTTCTTAATAAATGCCGAAATTATGAATTTATGACAACTACTCCCAAAATTATAAAACTAAATAATCTATCTACCTCTATCACTTACAATTATACCAAATCAAAAACTATTACTAACACACTAAGACCATCTCCAACAGTTTAGTGTTAACAATTTTCTTTAAATCTTACCTAAATAAAAATATTGTGAAAATATCATTATTATTCACTACAACAAATATGACTTTTTGCGTCACTTTAAAAAGCGTCGGAAACGGGAAAAAAGTGCCGCAAAAGTTGTGTCGGTAATACTTACCGGCACTTTAAAAGTGCCGCAAAATTACCATCATTTTTAAAAGTGCCGCATTTTAAATAAAATATTATTAAACTTAACAAGATTCAAACACAAGACCTCCCGCATATGAAGCAAGCTTTCTACCGCTAGGCTAAATTATTTTTTGATAAAAATTTACACATACAATTATTTATCATAACGCATAAGCTTATTAATGCGTTTTATGGTTGTAGTATATATAAATCTATTATAATTAACAAATTAAAGAAAAGTGAAATAAAAAATATTATTAATTTTCAAAATTTAATAAAGATATTCAAAAGAAATCTATTGTTATTAGCGGCACTTTATAAAAAGGTGCCAAAAATTAGTGGCACTTAAAAAAAGTGCCAGAAATTTAGCGGCACTTTTTAATAATTGCCGAAAATTCTCCGCCACTATTTATAAGTGCCGCTAATTTCCGACACATTTTAAAAGTGCCTCTAATTTGCGGCACTTTGTGAAAGAGTGCCAGAAATTTAGCGGCACTTTTTTAAAAGTGCCAGAAATTTGCGGCATTCTTTTGAAAAGTGTCACAATTTTACTGCACTTTTACAAGTGCCGGCAAAAGACATTTTTGTTGTAGTGATTTCACATATATAAATAATATTAGGTTGTATAAATTTATATAGTAAATTATTTTCATATATATCAAAAAGAAAAAAACTGATATTTAAAAAGAAAAAAGAAGAAGAAAAACGGGATAGCGCAACACTATACCTTGCACCAAATTTGAAGCAAGGAATAGGGTTGCTTTATAATAGAGCAATGTTTAAAGTTCTGTTAGAGCAAAACAATGCTCTATTTTGAAGTTTTAGAGAGCCATAGGAGATGGTCTAACACCCCACGCACCATTAATAAACACCATCATCAACTAATTCTTATTTTTAAGAGATAATTGCTCCTATTATAATTGTCATACAATTAAAACCAGTTATAAATGGTTTATTTAATGCTAAAAATTAAACAAGTCGTTCCTTTGAATATTCCATAAGATTTTGCTAAAAAAATTTTTTTTTCATAAAAAGATTATTCAAAAAAAAAAAACGAAACTATATGATTATACAAAAAAAAAAAAAAAAAACTATTCTATCTAAAAGATACAGATTAATAAAGGGTTAATTGCAATTTGGTTCTTGACTTTTTCCGAAATTTAAAATGTTGATGCTGTCTTTTCAATTTCGCTAATTGGTATACTCACTTTATCATTTTGTTGCAATCCGACTACAAAAGTAACTGGGTGTTAGTTTTTTAACAGATTTTATGTCATGTGACTAACACATGACGTTTTAAGATATTTGTGAAGTTACACATATCCGATTGGTATGATTTTTTTTAAAAAAAAAACATAAGCTAATATTTAAATCTACAACATATATTTTTTGGAATTTTTTTTTGATGAACTAATTATATTATATTAATTTGTAATTTAAACAAATGAAATTATTTAAAAAATAGAGGATATGGGAAAAATAATCTGAAAAAAAATTACTACTTTCCACCATGATATACCTTCTTTCCTAACGTTTACTTTCCTCCACTTTCTCGCACCACCCCTTCCACTTACACTCTTCCCCCTATTCATCCTCCTCTTCCTCTACCTTGTTTTTTCCTATCAAATATTTTTATGAAATGATAATCCAAGTATAGCATTTAGTTCATATGAAACATATTTGGGGCTAATATATTTTTTAGATTATTATTTCGTGAAAAACTAGTAAAAAACACGTTTTACGTTAAGGGAGAGTAAAACGTGTTTTTAAGTTTGGCGCGGTGACATTTTGTAATTAACGGGAAGTTGTTGTGCGCTGATCGGAAGTGCCAGTGGTAGTGTAAAAAAGTGCCAGCACATGTACACTGGCACTTATTGACACTAACACTGGCAGTTTTTAATAAGTGCCAGTATCAATGTTAAAAAGTGCCAGTGTAATGGCTGGCAATTATTAACACTACCACTGGCACTTTTAATAAGTGCCAGTATCAATGTAAAAAAGTGCCAGTATACTCACTGGCAATTTTTAACATTACCACTGGCAATTAAGAAAAGTGTCAGTTTCATGTTTATAAAACGCCAGCATGAAATCACTGGCTATTTGTAATGTTAACACTGGGCATTTATCATGGTTGCCAGTATTTACGAAAATGCCATCCCTTGTTTCGATGTATAATTGCCAGCGTATTTGAAAAACACGTTTTTCCTTAGCTTAAGGAAAAACGCGTTTTTTGTAAGACCAACTCTATTATTTCACTTGTTTCCTTTTTTTTAAATATTCAAAATTAAGATTTAATATAAAATAATCCAGTCACCCGAAAAATTGCCAAAAAGATATATGTTGTAAATATTAGTTTCAATTTTTTAAATAAGAATCATATTAATCGGATATGTGTAGCTTCAAAAATATTCTAAAACGTCCTTAAAACTTCATGTGCTAGTCACATAACATAAAATCTGTTAAAAACTAACACCCAGTTACTTTTGTAGTTGGATTGTGAGAAAATGACAAAGTGAATATACCAATTGGCGAAATTGAAAAGACAGCATCAACATTCCAAATTTTGAAAAAATTCAGGAGCCAAATTGCAATTAACCCATTAATAAAACATACTTATGTTTTACTTACATTTTGTCAAACTTTTTTTAAAGGAAAAACTGCAAAAAGAAAAAAAAAAATCACCAAACTCTTTAGTTTTTGTGGAATTATCACCAAATTCATTGTTTAATCCAGCACAATCAACTAATTTTTCTTTGTATTCGTGGTCATTATCACCAACATCGTTAACTTTTCTCCGTTAAATTAGGCATGTGCCATTGCACATGACATTAGAATAGAGATTATTACCTCCTAGTCCACAATCCTATCCAATACTACCGTTTAAGACAAGAATTAATCTTATCTACCACCTAATCCTGTTAAACCCAACTCATATTCTCCTCCATTTTTACTTATCCATCACATTTCTCAAACTAAGAACCATTTCCTTCTTCTCAAATCCAACAGATCACCACCAAAGAGCTGGATGAGAACCCAATCAGCATTAGTTAAAAACCCAGGTGCATTTATTATTATTATTGAGACCATGAAAATCAATGAAATCGATAGAAATGGATTAAGAGGTGTAAAAAAATTGGATATCTGGAGACCCAGCAACCCAATTCTGATGAAATTAGAATAGAGATTATTACCTCCTAGTCCACAATCCTGCCCAATACTACCATTTAAGGCAAGAATTAATCATATCTACCACCTAATCCTAAGTCAAGAATAATTTAACCATAAGGTTCCTCAGCCGTTTATGATTTTGTAAAATGCCAAAACTACCCTCGTAATAGAACAAAACCTATCGTCCTCCTCACACAGAGACACTTCACACACACACACACACACACACACACACACACACACACACTTTCTCTCTATGCCCTCCCTCACCTAAGTCCACCTTTTCCACCGGCGACGCTACCACACCGGCAATCTCTCAGTTCACACCGATGCAACCCCATCCCCCATCTCCGACCATCTCAGTGCCATCAACCTCGGGCACACAGCAACACTCTCTCTCACACGCTCCTCTCCCTCTCTACCCTCCTAACCTCCGGTGACTCTTCCCCTCCCTAACCTCCGGCGACCCTTCACCTCCCAACCTCCGGCCGAACCAGTCATCACTAACCACCTACAATTTCCCCAAATTATACTAAGCAAAACCCTAACCCCATAGCCCATCTCCCACCGTGCAATTCCAATAGAACACCAGCTATCTTCTCTATAGCCGACGTCGTCTCTCTGGATCGGCACAAAATTCACCCTTGCCATTCACACAGAAAAGTATTGTGCTGCACATTCAATTTTGGATGGATTTGTGTTTCACAAATGAAGAAAAAAAAGAAAAAATAAAGAGCGATAGAGTGAAGGGATGCACATAGGTGAGAAGAGAGAGAGAGAGAGAGAGAGAGATGGGTTTGGAAGTGTTGTGTATGTGCAGGAGCTGGTTAGAATGTGTGTTTGTATTTTAGTGCTATGAAAAACAACTTGACTCCAAGTCCAAGTCCAAGTCCAAGGCAATTTGCTTATTTACAAAATTCTATTTAAAATTGTACACGCTCAAAATGGTAATTTTATACTCTTTTTTATCTAATTTTATTTGTAATGTTGATGGTGAACACATAATATTACATGATTAAAATCTCATAAGTTCTCAAGTGGAATACAATTGTCTAATCTTATTTGTCAATATTTAACTGTTGATGATCAACACATAAAAACTACATAGTGAAAATCTGATAAGTTCTCAATTGGGATAATATAACTTTAGTAGACATTGAACAACTAAGAATTATTGAGAAGTTCTCAATTGTTGGAAGATGAAATTGGTCGTCTTCTCAGTTAACAACTGAGACACTGAACTTAAGCAACAAAAATAATTGACAAGTTGTCAATTGTTGGTTGCTGGAGTTGGTCACTGACCAGAGTTGGTAGCCTCCTTAATTCACAATTTAAAACAACTGAAAAATTCTCAATCGTTGAGTGAGAATGAGCGACTTATGACAACTAAAACATTTTAAATTGTTCAGTGAACAATTGCGAAATTGTCAAATTGTTCAAAATAATATGTTTTGTGTATCAGTTTGATTCGGTTGAACAACTGAGAACTTACAAATAATTGAGAAGTTGTGAGCAACTGAGAATTTATTAAAGTTTGTGAAAAATATATTATGCGTACTCATTTGATTTGTTTTGGTGTTACGAACATAATTTTTTTTTTGTTTTGACATTTGAGATATTTCATTTTAAAGTTTTAAGAGGAAAAAGAAAAAGGGGAAAGAGAGGATAGAGCGCTGGATAATGGAACGTCAAAATGAAGTGAAAGTAAGAAGAAAGAGCATGCTTATTGGAACAACTACAATCTTTTAGTTGTATTAGTGAACAATTGAGAACTTATCAAAATTATATGTTATGTGTATTTATTTTATTTCTTGGAACAATTGAGAATTTCTCAAATTTCGGCTGTCGGCCGGAGTTGATTGCCTTCTCAATTGACAACTACAAACAACTTAGAAGCAACGGAGAATATCGCAGTTGTTGATGGTAGGAGTTGGTCACCTTCTCAGGACATGATTGAGAACTTTTTAGTTATTTATTGGAACAATTAAAAGCTTTTAAGTTGTTGATGGTAGGAGTTGGTTGCCTATTCAATTGTCCAGTGAACAACTGATAAATTCTCATTTGTTGGTTATCAGTCGGAGTTAGTCCCCTTTTTAGTAGAGAACCTTTAACAACTAATAAATTCCCATTTGATGGTTGTCAGAGTTGGTCCACGGGGAAGTTGGTAGCCTTTCTAGTTGACAACTGAGATGTTCTCACTTGTTCACTGAAAAACTAATATAACCGAGCAATTTTTTTTGTTCATCGCTGATATGAATTGGTTGCCGGAATTGTTGACCCAAGTAAATGTGGAGGGGTGGTCAAAAGTGTAAGGACATGGCTTGCAAACACAAGTCGTTTAGACTTCCATTCATAAAGTTATGATTATAATATTAATTTATAAAGTATAGTTGATAATAAAATGTGTAGAATTCCTGGATATATATTACCTAATTGTGATGGGCAAAAGGGTAATTTATTATCATAAAGCTTGAAAGGGTGTGGTCCCTAAATGAAATGTCACCAAGTCTACTATATAAAGGGCATTCCATCAACCCTTAAGACTACTCCATTTTTCATTAGTACTCTCTCCATAAATCTTCATTAAGTGTTGAAGAAGTAAAAGAGGAAAGACATTCATCATTTAGAAGAGCATTCACCCTACTTGTTCTTCATCTTCATTTCTCCCTATCATCATCTATGGATTCAACATGTATTGTTCTTAAACGCTTCCGCTTCATCTCTTCCTCAATCCTATTCTAAAGTGAGTGTGGCATTCAGGGATTAAAATTGTTCCAACAATTGGTATCAGGGCCCCGCTCATTTTGTTTGAGATTGAGTTCTTTAAAGAAAGCCTTAAAACGCTTTACATTGATTCTTTTTCTGTTGAATCGTTAAGGTTATTTGATGTCGATTAGGGGCTCTAATTCGTTCATAGAGCACTGATAATCATCATCTAAAATTTAGAAAATGTTTGAAAGTTTTTTCATTAAAACTAAATGGTTCAAGTGTGACTATCCCTTCATAACATGGTTTTATGTTTCCGTGCATACCATGTGGATCTACTCACTTGATTCCATTAATTTTAAGGCAAGATTATCCCTAAATAACATGGTTTTATGTTTTAAGGACATACCATGGGGATCTACTTACAATTCTTTGATTTTGAGGAAAATTTAGACAAAAATTCAGAAGTGCAGATTATATGGCACGGTCGTGCTCTTTGTTTGGCACGGCCGTGCGCCTCTATTACCTTGAACCGGTGTGTACAGTGATGCTGGTCCGGACGGGTGTGTTGTTTAAACCGGTCGGACCGTTTCGTTTGGCACGGTCGTGTCTATTATTTGGCACGGTCGTGCCATCTGCACCGTGAAAACATGTTTTTTCCCCATATTTTGTCACGGTCGTGCCCTTTGTTTGGCACGGTCGTGCTATGTATGTCGAAAGCAACACAAGTTCTGCAAATAAAGTTTCTGCACTATTTTGTTGTTTTCTCTTGAACAAAAACATTTTTTTTTCAAACCTTAAAGCCCTGATTAATTATATGCTTTGACAATTTTATTCATTGTTTAAATAATATTGTCGCCTAAGTGATTTACGTTATTTAAACCCTTAAATTGTAAAGTGTTGGATGTTTAAGTTAATATGTGAATGACTTGAATTTTCCAAAGAAGATCTTGACATTTGACTAAACTTAGGCATTCATGTGGTAACAAATAAAATGAACATTAGGATATTTTCTTAGGTACTTATGTCGGCCCAAAGGAAGATTAAGTATTTATTAAAATATAAGTTCAAATTACTTGTTACCTAAGGCAATCATTTATGAGTCAACTCGCAATCCAAAGATTAGTTTTGATGTCATGTTGATTATCTTATTGATGGATTTCGTTGATATAATTAATCATTTTTCATTTGTAGTTTCTTATTCATGTTTTTGTTTTCATTCCTTTTTGTTCTCAAAACCCAACAGATTTACTTATTGCTTCGTCCGTAATCACTGCTATGAGTACAATTCCGATGCTAAACGGGACTAATTTTAAAACTTGGAAAAATAAATTGATGATGATCTTAGGCTATATGGACATAGATCACGCATTAAGGGAACCGTTTCCTCTTCCTCTCTCTAGTGAAAGCACTCAAGAAGATTGCTTAAATGAGGAGAAGTGGAAACGCTCCAACCGTGTGAGCCTAATGATCATGAATATCGTTGTCCCGGAGACCATTTTGGACGGTGTCTCCAAGGACGTTGATGCTAAAACATTCCTTGATATGATTGAGGGATGTTTGGCATCTACCTCTTCTCATGGGACAAAAAAAAGAGGAAAGGAAATTGCGGTTGCAAGAAATAAGAAGCGTAAGGGATCATCTAATGATCATGAAGAATGCTTCTTTTGCAAGGACCTCACTCACATGAAATACGACTGCCCTAAGTATCACGCTTGGCGTGCTAAGAAAGGTATGTCATTTGGTATTGTTTGTGATAAAGGCTAATTTGGTTTCATTTCCTACATATACATAGTGGTTGAATTCTGTTACAACAACTCACATAATGAATGTTTATGTAGGATTGCCTGAAATACCGAAATCCTGGAGAAGATGAAGAATCATCTATATGGAAGCTGAGATCTGGTTGAAGGAAAAGGCATCGGAATCTTATAGGATATTGTTAAAAGTACTTAGTATTATTTGTATAAATACTACATTTAATGTATCGTCATTTGGACGGAATTTGATATATATCACAATTTTGAATAAAGAAGGTTGTTTTGTTCATTTTAATAAATGTGATTTTATTTTATTCCAAGGTTGATGGTACTAGTACATAGTCAGGTAATCTTTAATTACTTGACATTATTTACACAATATATAAATTCCATAAATAATGACACCAAAGTGGTAAAAGCAAAAGTTATCAAGTAAAGTTTATATTTTATAAAGGCATAAGCGTTTGGGTCATATTTTCGAAAGGAAACCGATAAGCTTAGGTTAAAGGATATCTTAAACAAACTTGATAATTTGGAAAATACTTTTGCATTAAATGCCTTAAAGTAAATTTACAAACATTGTAGTATTCTCGAGAGCATCAAGTGTCTCAATGAACTAATGCATTCGGATATTTGTAGGCCATTAATTATTCCTTCATGGAAAAGGTCAACAATAGTTATTATGTTCAAAATGACTAAACTCTTAGTTTGAATACATTTATTTGCTTCATAAAATATTGAGTTTGGACGTTGTAAAAGTCTTATAAAGACAAAGTTGGAAATCAACTTTGAAGACTATTAAGAACATTAGGGTCATTCATGATGGTGTATACATCTTTGGAATGATTGTTAAAAGGAACAACGTCTAGGTCCTTTTTACTCGCTATTTTGAAAGAGTGTGGGATTATCTCTGTCTACATTGAGCCGGGTACGCTTAGCATGAATATTGTAATAGAGACATATTGAAATCCTTAAGGACATGGTAATAAGTATGTTTTATACTTCTCTTACCTCACTCATTATGGGCGATACGCTAAAACCGCAACCTTTATTCTCATTAAAGCTCCCTCTAAGGCTACTAATATAAACCCTTAATGATTTAAGGATGCGTTCCTTATTCATCCTTAAACCATATTCATTTATGGGGTTGTCTAGCATATGGATAGACTTTATAAGTCTACTAAGGGCAAGTTACACGTAAGATTATTAGTAGTTATTCATGTGGTAAGCCGAGAAAACTAGGGGATATATAAATTTTACAACCCGAAAGTTAGAACGTTTTGAAAAACGAGAAATGATAGGTTATTTTAAGGATGTTGAATTTAGTGGGAGAATTTGGAGTAATATTTTGAATTTGAAAAGGAAGAGGAATTCATTTATATGGAATCCATTTATATACCACTTCCTATAGTTCTAATTGGATATCAAGTTTTGTACTTGACATTCAAGAAGAACATACAATTCAAAATAAATATGATTTCCCTATAAATATTGAACAACATGGATGTTGATCATAAGAAGGAAATTCAACAACCTCAAAATTAGTAAGAACCGGTGCCCTTATAGAGATCAAATAGAGTAAGAAGGAATGCAATTCCGGATATTCATTAAGTGTATCTTGTCGAGAATAAAGGACACTTAGGTATAGTGGGAGATAATCTATTTATCTTCCATAAAACCATCAATAGTCCTAATTCTCATAAGAAGATTAATGTCATTAATAAAGAGTTACAATCTTTTGAAAGATAACAACGTTTGGGATCTTATTTCATTACATAAGGATGTGAAACCTATAAATGAGTCTCTAAGACCTAAAAAGATTCACAAAGTAATGTTGAAAGATATGAAGCCCATCCAATTGCTAAAGATTTTAACTCATAAGAAAGGTATTGATTATAAAGAAAGAAACACTTTTCCGGTATCTTCTAAAAGCTCCTTAGGATCATTATGGCACTAATAGCACCTTTGATCTTAAGCTTCATTAAATGGATATTAGAGAAAACTTTTCTTAATTGAGACATTAAGGAAACTATCTATATGGAGAAATTCATTTATGAACTTAAGTAAAAATTCTCATTAATGGTATTTAGAATTTAACCAAGTCATTCTTTCATTTGTTTTGAAATGAATCTTGGTAAATATTAAGTATACCATAAGTTCAGTGGGAGTAAATTTATAATTTTGGTCTTATATGTGGATGATATTTTGCTTGCTAGTAATGATATAAACCTTATTAAGGAAACTAAGAAATTTCTTATTTGAAATGAAAGATCTTGGTAAGGCATCTTTGTATTAAGAATCCAGATTCACCGTGATCACTCACGAGATGTTTTAGGATTATCACAAAAGGCCATATGGAAAGGTATTACAAAAGGTTTAGCATACAAAACTGTAAACCACATGACACCCCTAATTTAAAGGAGACATTCTTAGTCTCAAACAGTGTCCTAAAGGTAAAATTTTGAATCCAAAGTATATGGAAAATTCACTCTTTACATCAGCAGTAGAAAGCTTAATGTATACGTAAATCTTACATTTAACGTTGGGATGCTTTGTCAATACCAAAGCAATCCGGAAAGAACATTAAGTAGCAGCCAAAAGAATGATAGAAGTATTTACAAAAACACTAAAGAACTACATGCCTATGTTTTAAAGTCGGATCATCTTGAGATCATTAGGTATTCCGACATTAGTTAAATATATGGCTGCATATGTTTTAATGGACTGTAATTTGTCAAAACAAGTGTCGAAAGACCAATTAAGAAATGACTATCAGGTAGCAGTTCTGTACTCTAACAAGAGTTTATGGATTTAGACATTAATTATCTTGTTATAAAGAAAATAGTACAAAATGAACGAAAGGGATACAACTTATAGAAACAAACTCTATTTAAAGGATCCATTTATGAAAAAGTTATCATCTTCAGTGTTTCACGAGCATGTTGCTCATATGGGTGTAACAACTTTTGATAACATTTAGTATAGTGGGAGTTTGTGTTGTTCTTTCATTAGTTGTTCTATTATTTAAAGTTTTGATCTCATTTGGTTAAGTTGGACTAATTGGAAGAATATGTATATATTCATTATGATTCCATGCTACACATCTATACTTTTGATCTATGTCATTTAGTTGGATTTGTATACGTGATTATTGTGGGTTTAGTTGCGAATCAATTACAACGACTTCCCCTTTAGTCCTATACTTGTATGGCTAATGGACAAGATTGTTATAAATGACAATAAAGTGCGCACGTAAGGGTTGTCATTTGTGTTATGTTCATAATTTAAAGGAAGGACTTTGTTTTGCAACCCAAGTGGGAGATTGTAAGGACATGGCTTGCAAACACAAGTCGTTTAGACTTCCATTCATAAAGTTATGATTATAATATTAATTTATAAAGTATAGTTGATAATAAAATGTGTAGAATTCCTGGATATATATTACCTAATTGTGATGGGCAAAAGGGTAATTTATTATCATAAAGCTTGAAAGGGTGTGGTCCCTAAATGAAATGTCACCAAGTCTACTATATAAAGGGCATTCCATCAACCCTTAAGACTACTCCATTTTTCATTAGTACTCTCTCCATAAATCTTCATTAAGTGTTGAAGAAGTAAAAGAGGAAAGACATTCATCATTTAGAAGAGCATTCACCCTACTTGTTCTTCATCTTCATTTCTCCCTATCATCATCTATGGATTCAACAGGTATTGTTCTTAAACGCTTCCGCTTCATCTCTTCCTCAATCCTATTCTAAAGTGAGTGTGGCATTCAGGGATTAAAATTGTTCCAACAAAAAGAAGTGATGGTTAGTGATAGAAAGTAAAATGATGAAGAAGAGCTCATTTTAAGTCATAAATGATATTTTTGTCCATTAAAAGTACGTGTACCATATGGTTAACTTTTCTAAAAGAATAAAAATAAAAATTTCAATTTTTCTCAAGACGATATAACACCACTAATCATTTGATTTACATTGCGAGCACATCGTGATTCAAAATTACTTTTTCAAATTCTACCTTTTGAGACATTTTATTTTAAATATTGAAGTTAGAAAAAAAAAAAATACTCCATACGTTCCAATTTAAACTTCAAAAAGCTTTTGGGATCAAGAATTAAGAAAAAAGTGATGTGTTGTGAGTGTAAATGGTTTGTTAGGAGAGAGAAAGTGGGGTAGGGAATAATTAGTGGATAATTGTTGTGAGTATGACATGTGAGGCCCACAAATAAAGAAGTATAAAAACTTTTTTTTAAAGTTTTGAAGTTTAAAATGGGACACTCAAAATGGAAATTTTTTAATTTAAAATGAGACGGAGAGAATATAAAGGAAGGAAAAAGTGAAAATTTTAATTTTTTTAGTGCAAAATAAAAATTAGTACTTAGGAAAGAAAAAACATAATTTTCAAAATATTTCTTAATATATAGCAAAACTAGTCATTTTTACAATATAAAAATAATGGTGGTTTTATATATTTTTCCTATTAAGAGTAGTAGTTTTTGTGATTTTCAATTTTAAAGATTTGAGAGAAAATCAAAATTAAACAAAAAGTGGTGTAGTGACCAGTGCCATAGTGTAGTGAGTAGGGTCAGGGAGCTGTGAGCACAACTTTGAGCGTGTTTGGTATGAACACGGAGGCGAGCTGCAGCGCCGAGGCCCGAGGGCATATGTGTCCAAAAGTAAGCCAGGGACCTATTGGTTAATTTAGAAAATACTCGTCTTTAATGGTAATTTTGCTTAGCACTAAAGACTACTCCCTCCGTCCCACGTCACTTGAGACCCTTGGGGTGGGCACAATAATTAAGGAAAAAGAATAAAATAAAAAAAATGTGTGGTAGAAAATGAAGAGAGAGAATGAGTGGGGTTAATAGTAGGTTAGTTGAATGAATTGTGTGGTAGAAAATGAAGAGAGAGAATAAGTGGGTGGGGTAGATGGAATATAAAATAATAAAATCATTGCTATTTTGGGAGGTCTCAAGTGAAGTGGGACGACTCAAAATGGAATAAAGTCTCAAGTGACGTGAGACGGAGGGAGTATATGGTAAATGCCCCATTAGAATATGATGAACATGAAGAATATTGAGAAAAGGATTGAAGGGAATTATTTTTCCTTAATTCAAGAATGCTGTTACACGGGTCGTTTCATATTTGTACAAGGGGTGCTACTATATACAAGGCATGAAATTTACAGGGCGCGCGTAAATGACCAAAATACGCTTATATATATACTAAAAAAAAAAAAAAATCCTTCCCCTCCCTCCCCATTCAAACAGCGGTTCTTCTCTCTCTCTCTCTCAACGACGGTTCTTCTCTCTCTCTCTCAACGGTGAATATCAACCGACCACCACAACACCACCACCATACACAACCACAAATGAGGACAAACAAGCTCCCTATCACCGGTGGAAAGTCCGGAGCCGCCTCTTCTACCGCCGCGCCAAAAGTAATCCTAATTTCTAAACCTAAATTTCAATTTGAAAACCCAACATTAATTTTATGCCTAAAATCGATTAGATAACGCTTAATGTTGTTTAAACCTATCCTAAATTGTTCTAATTGCGATTTCGTAACATAAATTGGGGTTTTTTGTTTGAATCGGATACGAATTCGTGGGCATAAAATTTGAAATTGTCGGGGTGTGTTTCGTATGAACACACACGAGCTTCCTGTCAACATGTCGTGTATTAGCACACGATATGTAAACTGATGAATTAGTTTACATTTCGTGTGGTAATACACGACATGTTGTTGTGCATTTCGTGTGTATTTACACGACATGTTTGTCAACATTTCGTGTATAAGCACACGACATGTAAACTGATTCATTATTTTACATATCGTGTGCTCATACACGAAATGTTGACAAACATGTCGTGTAAATACACACGAAATGCACATCAACATTTCGTGTATTACCACACGAAATGGTATCTGTGAAGTGAATTTTGTTTAAATTTTTTGTTGTTAAATATTTCAACTATAATTGTTGCTTATTTATTGTCTCTTGTTTAATTTTTTGTAGGGACGTAAACCTGCGACTGCCTCTAATAGAAAGAGGAAGGCCGAGGAGGCAGGTGCACTTAGAGATGCACGTACCAAAAAGAGGCACGACAAGAATGTCGTGATTGGGCAGGCTCAGGATGATGAGACGGATAGTGAGGAGACGGGCTCAGAGGAGTCGGAGGTAGAGTCATCTTCTGGTACTCGTTCCGGAGGTGCATTTGTGCATGAGGCACACCGATCTGGTGATGATGATGAGGAGGAAGAGGCGGAGGAGGAGAGTTTAGGTTCGAGACCTCGCAAGAGGCGGGCCAGAAAGGGGAAAGAGGCTAAGGATGAGGAGTGGGTGCTTAGGAGTAACCCCGGTGGGGGGCCGGAGGTGTTTGATTTGTTGTACGGGTTTGTCATCACCGAGCCCGTAAGATCTGGGAGAACGCCACTTGTGAGCCGGTGTTGAAGTGGCAAACCAGGCAGCAGATTCTAGATAAGTAAGTAAATGATTATTTTATTAAATAGTTTTATTATTTGTTGTTAGTGCTTAAACCTCTTTTGTTCCAGAAAAACAGTCCCATTTTGACTTTTTGTTTAAAAAAAATAAAAAATAAAATAAAATGGGACTGTTTTTCTGAAACAGAGGGAGTATTAATTTTAATGTTTTGTTTGGAATCAACAGGTTCTCGCCTGCTTCTTTACCGGAGGATGATAGAGATTGGTGGGCTCGTGTTGAGCTTACGGACCTCCATTGCCTACATGATGCTACCATTCACCGGCCTAGCATGGCACTCCTAACGGCGTTTGTGGAACGGTGGTCTCCCGAGACCAATACCTTCCATATGCCGTGGGGGGAGATGACGATCACTATGCATGACGTCACTCATATCCTAGGTATATTCTTGTTTGTTGTATATTTTTTATCAATTTCATAAATTTTATCAATTTCATAAATTTTATCAATTTTGTTAATTATTTCATTTTCAATTTATAGGTATCAGCTGTTCAGGTGGCCCTGTTACGAAGGTGGTTCCAGAGCCTAACGTAGCTGGTATCAGGGCACGCCTTAATGCCTGTCGAAAGGGCACGACGTACTCTTTAGATGGCCTCCGCCATTGCTTTGAGACCCCTTCCGACATGACCAACGACGAGCGTGCTTCCACGTACATCATGTTCCTCCTGGGCTCCACGCTGTTCGTGGACAAGACCAAGGATAAGATGCCCTCAGACTACCTTTCATTGTGCGTGGATATTGATAGAGTGAGGGATCTCTCCTGGGGGACAGCTGCGTTGGTATACCTATACCGGGAGTTGGGGAATGCGTCTAGATATGGATGCAAGCAGATTAGTGGTTGTTTGAGTCTTTTAGAGGTAATATTTAACAATCATTTAATAATTACAACATGTATTTATTGTTATAACATTGTTTACTAATTTATTTCATACATTTGGAGGCCTGGATATACGAGTACTTTTCGCTTTTCCGGAGAGATATTGACCCCTCATGGAGGGAGGGCCAGCCGAGAGCTCGTAGATGGGTACGTACTGATACGGTCGGAAGGTAAATGCCCCATCTATTGAAGTTCCGGTACACCCTGGATACGATGACGGTTGATAGGGTGAGTTAGTTATATTTAAAGTTTTACAAATTGTTATACTTGTTATTTCTGTTGACGTTGTCTAACAAAATCATTTTTAGGTTTGTTGGACTCCCTACGGTACCACCCCAGAGGCGCTTTTTCCGGTCTCATACTTCCGTGGGATTATACGCTTCCAGGATATCACCGATGCGTATATGCCTAATCGTGTGTTTATACACGAGATAGTCGTATCAGCTCGTATAAATAAACACGACATGGATTCATTCATGTCGTATAAACACACACGAAATGCATATTTACCCAAAAACAATGCATCTCGTGTGTGTTCATACGACTTAAACAATACATGTCGTGTGATTATACACGAGAGCTGTAATGATCGCAAAACAATTGCCAACGGGTGTCCCACTCTGAGCGAGTAGCGGCTGATATTGCATAATTGAATCTCTTCATGAATGATAGTGCGAACTCCGGGCTACTAGTTCTACCCAACGCCCTCTTTCTAACATTGACTTCGATATGCCTTCGACACAAATGGTGTGCGGTCTCGGGAAATACCATTTGGACAGCATTAATGAAAGCCAAGTCACGATCAGTTAAGAAAACTGTTGGCATGTGGGGAGTATGAAAAATACTTTGCAAATTCTTGAGTGCCCACGTGTAATTCTCAGTCTTCTCATTTTGGAGGAACTCATATGCAATTGTGAAATTCTTCCCCGTTGATGTAAATCCTATAATCTCAAGGAATTCCATTCCATAGCATTTGGTGTTGTAAGTACAGTCACCTTGTACTACATATGGAAAACAGTTAAGCATATCCGATGCTCGTGGGTGAGAGAAGAATATGTCACCGATCATGTCACTCTCATCGGCTTTCCTCATGAAGACGATATATTGCTTATCCTCGAGTAATTTTATGAATTGTTGAAGAGAGGATCTCCCTTGTCGTTCTTGTGACTTGCATTTTGTGAGGGCATTGTGGACGTGTTTCGGAGTACTCACGTTCTTCTCATCCTTCCTCTTTAACATTGTTAGAATGTTAATTGGACGCACCGAAGACTGACTTGCGCTACACACCTCCTCATATTCAGAACTTGTCAATTTACCCAACGGATGACCTTCGGGATACGTTGGAAAGTCATGATTATGAGAACCATTCTTCACAACGTAACCCCATAACCCATCACCCCTTTCTTTGGCCCGGATTTCAAAATTACACCCAATCTTCTTCGTACTAGTCAACCTCACATCCTTAGTTTTTTCGGACCTGTACTTGCCACCAAAATGGCATACAATCTTCGCGTAGCCTAGGATCTTGCCACTTGTCTTCCTCGAATCTCCTATAGAAAGGGTTATATTTTGACGGGCCGCGATATCCCGTACGTGTTTAACAAGCTCATCTCTATTTGAAAATAATAGGGATGTATCAAATTGATCACTGACATCCGGTCCCTACAAATTGTATTACCATCAATTAGAAAATTGCAAAATAAACAACAGGCTGAATGACATTTCGTGTAGTTATACACGACATATTAAGAACTATGTCGTGTACTTATATACGAGTGGGTTCTGCACATATCGTGTACATATACACGACGTAGTAATTTACCACTCGTGTATTAGTACACGGCATAGCATGATATCAGAATTTAAAAATCCAATCTTGAAAAACAATTC
Organism: Campanula takesimana; assembly: GCA_026119855.1. NCBI lineage: Eukaryota > Viridiplantae > Streptophyta > Magnoliopsida > Asterales > Campanulaceae > Campanula > Campanula takesimana. Next base: position 286,704 of record JAOWBW010000598.1, read on the forward strand.
AGTTTCAATATTGGATTTTTATTGTGATTTTGATCATAACACCAAATATAACTTTAAGAACTTACTTCATTGCAGCTTGGATTTTGATTTTGATGTGGAGAATTTGGTGGCAAACCTCCTTCTTCAAAAGTAAAATCCACAAGATCAAGATTAATGTGATCATAAAGACTTGGAGAATGTTGTGGAGAATCCATAATATGGTGTTAGATGATTTGAGAATTAATGATAATAATGTGTATAGATTGATGGGTGTTAAGAATGGTTGTTGTGAAAGTGTATATCAATGGTGCTGCATGGGTGTTAACCAACCGGCGGTGTAATGCGTGTTAATGTCCGTTACAGGTAGGGTTTATGGGGGTTTAAGTGTTCTGTTCTGGGTGTATCTCGTGTGATTAAACACGAGACAATATGGTACAAGTCGTATAAATTCCATACGAAATGGTTTTTTTTTCTGGTAATAATCTCGTATGAACAATACACGAGATATAATCTATCGAGTCGTGTATTGTTCATACGAGATGTCCTAATATAGGTCGTGTATTACCACACGAAACAACTTATGAAAAAGAGAAATTTAATTATAAATAAATGTGGTAGGTTATATGATATTGAATTATGTTGGTTCATTCATATATGTAATCATTGTTTGTTTTCCACATTATTATAACAATAAACATATAATCTTGATTAACAAATATGATAATTTCAAATATATAATCTTGAGCGAGTGGCATCCTCTAATGTACAACTTATCATTAACCTCGTTTGGCAAATCATCGAAACAACTTAACTCGTTATATAACATGTTTAATTAACTCATTATATATAATCTTGATTAGAAATATAACACCATAATTCATTAATTTAACATAGTATATGTGTAGCGACCCCAAATCCGGGCTCTAATTTTAATTATTATTTTGACTATTATATGTTTATTCAATTTCATGCTTAGAATTATTTATTGAAATTATATGTGTGCATATTATGTTAAATAAATACTTGCAATGTTAATTGTTGAGTTTTAAGTATTATATCATTAAATTAGTAAGAGTTAGACTTATGTGTTAATAGAACCTTAAGGGCTTTAGGGTAAAATTAACTCAAGGGGTGTAAGTGTTCATGGGCTATCTAGAGGGGTTTAGTTGTTAGGAGGAAACCTTGATTTGGGTAGTTAACCCCTCCACCCTCTTCATTCCCAGAAAAATTCCACCCAATATTTCCCTTTCTTTCTTCCTCTCCAACTCCATTCTTCATCCTCCTTCTCATTCTCCATGCATGTCAAGAAATCCATGGTAAGGATTCTCATCTTCTAATTTTCCCCTCTCTAATTTCTTCTTCTTCCTAGAATTAACCTCCTCAAGGTAATTAGGTTGAAGGGTGTAGCAATTAGAGCAATTTTAGAAGTGGGTTTGAACTCAAAATCATTCTCCATTCAAGGTAAGTTCACTAACCCCCTTTTATTAGAACTGTTCATGTAGTAATTTGATAATGATATAATGCAATGTTTGTGGTGTTGGGTTGTTGTTGAGCTTCAGTTGGTGAATTTCCCCTTTTCTTGTTAGGTTGATTATTGTTGTTGTTGTTGTTGTTGGTGGTGGTGTAATGGGTGTCTCTAATGGTGTTAAATGAGTAATAGTAGTGAAGGAAACGACCATAAACTAGTTAGAATTCATCCTTGAGCTCAACCAAGTAGCAATTTGGGGTTAAAGTTTGTTTTAGGAAGAAATTGGGTTTCTGCGTTTTTTTTTTTTTTTTTTGAGTCCAGGTGGTGCTCGGCCGAGCACTTCCCTTGACTCGGCCGAGCAGGTGAGTCAGAAGGTTTGTGTCAAAATTGGTAGTGTTGCTCGACCGAGCAGATTTGTTGACTCGGCCGTGCACCCCTGTTTTAAGCATAAAAGTTCATAACTTAAAAATAAGTACTCGGATCAATGATAGGTCAACCTTAGGCCTATATAAGCTATGTAAGGAGCGTATTAAGGTTATGAATGTGGTGATGGAGTGTTATGTGATTGGCATTTCACTTTTGTGATGTCTTATGGTATTTCCTTATTGGAATTTATTATTTGAGAAATGGTTTTGTTGCACATTGTTGATGAACTCTTTATGAGACTTGTGATCATTTTGTGATGTATCTAGTATGATTTCCTCTTTTGAAGTCATACACCGTTTGTGCAATAGTTAAAAAGTCCAGCTGGTGTCTTTGTTTGGTGATGTAGAGATTATAAGGGCACCGAGCTAAGTTCCTTATAATGTCTATTGATCCCCGTGACCCAATATATGGCCATAGTTGGGTTGGCTAGTTCCTCTTTGGGGAATTTTCGCCGTGTTTGGGTAATGACTCTGTGTCATTTCCCCCTTGTTATTGATTGGTTACTATGGGTTCCGGAACCTCTGCTTCAGCCGTTCGTGCTGCTCATTGATGCTGTGAAGATTTTATATCCTTGGGTTTAAACCTTAGCTCACGTATCCTTTGTAACGTGTTTCATTCAGCCTATGTGGTTATGTGCTAAATGTTGTTTACTCCTTATTATATTATGATTATTGCATATTGTTATGCCATGCCATGTAGTTGCATTTAGTAACTTACTGAGATTTTATCTCACCCCGTTCCTTTCAAATTTGTTTTCCTTAGGTCGAGGCGAGCCAGGGAATAGGCCACAATAAGCACGGTTAAGGGCGGCGACTTGGGAGGTTATTTTGGGAAGGTAGTGGCTTACATTGTGTAAATGTAACCCCTTTTGGGTAGTAGTCAAAACCTTGTTATGACTAAGTGGTTCATTTTGTTAAACTTTTAGGAAAATTGTGAAGTTTGTATATAACTAAATTCGTAGTGGCCGGTGGCCTTGTGTTAAAACTTTCAAATGATGTTATGTAAAGTTTTCTAAAAATTTAATTAGTTTTAAATCGTCGTCCGCTCGTGATCCGAGCGTGGGTCCAAGTAGGACCACGGGTCGGGGTCACGACAGTTGGTATCAGAGCAATGGTTGCTCGGATCTTAGGTTAGAAGGTTAGATTAACTATATAACCTGGGATGGGTAGTTGAGTTCGGAGTGAGTAATGTTGGTTGTTGTATGCAGGTACTCAATAATCATGGTAGGGTCCGATGATGAGAAGGGCGGTCCTGCAGGTCGGAGAAATGTTAGAAATGAGACTCGAGAAATGTTCCAGGGAATGTTTGAAGTCGCTATGAAGGCTATGCATGATCATGGGCCAAGGGGAGAGCATGCATCCCCAAGAACTGGACTTGATCAATTTCTAAAGATGAAACCCATTGAATATGAGGGTGAACCGGATGTGATTAAGGCTGAGAGATGGATTGATGCTATGGAAAAGATATTTGAAGTGTTGGGGAGTACGGATGAAGAACGAGTCAGATTTGCAACCTACAAATTAGTGGGAGCGGCGGAACACTGGTGGAAGGCATTGAAAGTTACTTGGGATGGGGAACGTAAACAGTATACATGGGAGGATTTCCTGAAAAAGTTCAAGGAATATTTTATACCAAAGGTGGACCAGGATAGAAAGGAAGCTGAATTTCTTAACTTGGAACAGAATGTAATGACCGTGGCTCAATATGTGGCTAAGTTTACGGAACTAGCCAGGCATTGTGGATATTTAGTAGCAACGGAAGAGAGAAAGACCACCAGATTCGTGAGAGGATTGAGGACGTCGATCAGAACCCAGTTGGTTGCGCATAAGTTTCAGGACTTCCAGGATGCAGTGGACCGAGCATATCAGGTAGAGCATGATATTGTTGAGCACAAGAGAAAAACTGAGGCAACAGGTGGAGTTAAGCAAGGTGGACAAGGAAGATCGCAGCCGCAACGTAATGATAATCGAGGGGCACAAGGGACATCCTCTCCGTTCAAGGGACAATCACAGTGGCAACCGAATGTCCGAAATCAGGGTAACAACTCGGGAAACCAAAATAGGAAGGTGTGTACTCATTGTCAGAAGGAAGGTCACTCGGAAGAAAGGTGTTGGAAAAAAACAAGGGAAGTGCACCAACTGTGGACAATATGGGCACTATCAAAGGGATTGTCCTAAACCGAAGAGTCAACCATCAGGGAGTAATACGGGGGCACCACAAGGACAGAAAAGGGATGTTGCGGGAAGACCAAAATTCCAAGGGCTGTTATTTGCTGTGAATCAACAAGAAGCTACGGATGCTTCTAATGTGATTGGAGGTACAATTTTTATAGCGAGTATGAGAGCACGTGCACTAATAGACCCTGGCTCATCGCATTCATACATTTCTGTGCATTTTGCATCTCAGTTACCTGTTTTATCTGAATCGTTGCCTTATGTGTTAGAAGTGTCAACTCCGGTGGGAGAGTGTCTAGTTGCAAATGAAGTATTACGTGCTTGTGATATGTTTTTATGTGAACATGTATTACCTGCTGATTTGGTGCTCCTACCCTTGCAAGACTTTGATGTTATCTTGGGTATGGACTGGTTGAGTCGACATTATGCTTCTGTTGACTGTCGAAGGAAGATAGTTACTTTTTCTATTCCTGGTGTGTCTGAATTTGTATTTGAGGCGGTTCCTTGGGGTAGAAATATTCGAGTGATTTCCCATATGAAAGCTAGGAGATTATTAGCTCGGGGTTGTGCGGGGTACCTTGCTAGCGTGTTAGATACTACTAAAAAGTCGCCTGAGTTGAGTGATGTACCGGTGGTGAGAGAGTTTCCTGAGGTGTTTTCTTCGGAGTACGTTATGCCTCCCGATAGGGAGATAGAGTTTTGTATTGATTTATTTCCTGGGACTACCCCTATCTCCAAAGCACCGTACCGAATGGCCCCCGCAGAATTAAAGGAGTTAAAGATTCAGTTGCAAGAACTACTTGACAGAGGCTTCATCCGCCCCAGTGTGTCACCGTGGGGAGCTCCGGTTTTATTTGTGAAGAAGAAAGACGGGTCTTTGAGACTGTGTATAGACTACCGGAAATTGAACCAAGTGACTGTGAAGAACAAGTACCCTTTACCCCACATCGATGATTTATTTAATCAGTTGCAAGGCTCGAAGGTCTTCTCCAAATTGGATTTGCGAAGTGGGTACCATCAATTGAAGATCCGTTCCGAGGATATTCCTAAGACTGCGTTCCGGACTCGATATGGTCATTATGAGTTCTTGGTGATGCCATTTGGGTTGACCAACGCACCTGCGGTTTTCATGGATTTGATGAATAGAGTGTTCAAGCCTTACCTCGACTTCTTTGTGGTGGTGTTTATTGATGACATACTGGTGTATTCTAAATCCCGGGAGGAACATGAACAACATCTGCGAATAGTTTTGGGGGTGCTCCGAGAGAAGCAATTGTTTGCTAAATTTAGTAAGTGTGATTTTTGGCTTGAGGAAGTTTCTTTCCTGGGTCACGTGGTGTCAAGTAAAGGGATTTCCGTGGATCCATCCAAGATTGAAGCTATAGTGAATTGGAAGAGGCCCGAGACGGTGACAGAGGTTCGAAGTTTCCTAGGTTTGGCCGGGTATTATAGAAGGTTTATCGAGGGGTTCTCGAGGATTGCCACACCGTTAACTCAATTGACCCGAAAGAATGTGCCATTTGTGTGGAATGAAAAGTGTCAGAATAGTTTTGATGAGTTTAAGAAGAGATTAACCACCGCTCCGATTCTTGCGTTGCCCAACGGAAACGATGATTTGGTTATCTATAGTGATGCTTCGAAGGAGGGTCTTGGTTGCGTTTTGATGCAGAACGGGAAGGTTATTGCTTATGCTTCGAGGAAGTTAACACCGTGTGAATAGAATTACCCAACTCATGACATGGAGCTTGCTGCGATTGTGTTTGCGTTACATAAGTGGAAGCATTACCTATATGGAGCGAAGTTTGAAATTTTCACGGATCACAAAAGCTTGAAATATCTTTTCTCTCAAAAGGAATTGAATAACCGACAGAGGCGATGGATGGAACTTTTAAAGGATTATGATTGCACTATTTCCTACCACCCGGGCAAGGCAAATGTAGTCACGGATGCTATTAGTCGGAAGTCCTATATGGCCTCGATGATGGTTCGGGAGTGGAAGATGCTAGAGGATGCTCGAGATTGGATCCCTTGTGAGTCGAGACACGGGGCTATATTTGCGAATATTCGGATTTTACCAACCTTAATTCAACAAATCAAGGATGCTCAAAAGGATGACCCGGAATTGAAGAAGATCATGGATCGTATGGCGGACAAACAATATGTTGGCTTTTTGTTGGATCCTGAGGGAGTTTTAACTTATCAAGGTCGGTTGTGCGTACCAGATGTCAATGGAATTAAATGTCAAGTTCTTGAGGAGGGCCATAAATCGAAGTATACAATTCACCCCGGAAATACAAAGATGTACCAGAATTTGAAACAACACTTTTGGTGGAATAACATGAAAAGGGAGATAGCGGATTACGTATCTAAATGTTTGACATGTCAACAAGTGAAGGCCGAACACCAAAGACTCGCGGGACTACTTCAACCACTTGAGATTCCGGAATGGAAGTGGGAGCACATTACGATGGATTTTGTAACCGGACTACCTCGTACTCGGAGAAAGCACGACGCCGTTTGGGTAATTGTTGATAGATTAACCAAGTCCGCCCATTTTCTACCGATTGATATTAGTTATTCGATGGAGAAACTTGCGAGTTTGTGTATGGATGAGATTGTGAAACTTCATGGAGTCCCGGTTAGTATCGTGTCAGACAGAGATCCTCGGTTCACTTCACGGTTTTGGCAAGCGTTGCAAAAAGCTTTGGGTACCAATCTGCGATTCAGTACAGCATATCATCCCCAAACCGATGGTCAATCCGAGAGAACGATTCAGATTTTGGAGGACATGTTACGAGCCTGCTCAGTGGATTTTTCTGATTCTTGGGACACTCATCTACCGCTTGTCGAGTTCGCTTACAACAACAGTTACCAATCGAGTATTCAGATGGCACCATATGAGCTCTTTATGGAAGAAAGTGTAGGTCTCCGATCTGTTGGGATGAGGTTGGGGAAGCTAAGTTATGGAGTGTTGATATGGTTCGGGATTCCGTAGAGAAAGTCAAGCTTATCCGGGATAGGTTGAAAACTGCTCAAAGTCGACAGAAAAGCTATTCCGATCATAGAAGGCGAGACCTTGAGTTTAACGTAGGAGATTTGGTATTCTTGAAGGTTTCACCGAAAGTGGGGATTAAAAGGTATGGTAAAAAGGGGAAGCTCGCTCCGAGGTATTTGGGACCTTTTGAGATCTTAGAGAGGGTTGGAATTCTTGCCTACCGTCTTGCCTTACCCTCTTCCTTAGGAAAGATTCACGATGTATTTCATGTCTCGATGCTCCATAGGTATGGTTTTGACCCATCTCATGTGTTAGCGGAGATACCGGATGATATTGAGCCCGATATGACGTATGTTGAGCACCCGGTTCGGATAATGGATACTAAGGTGCAAGAGTTAAGAAATAAGAGTATTCCTTTGGTAAGGGTCGTGTGGCGGAATCATGAGATTGAAGAGTCCACTTGGGAGCTTAGGGAGGAGATGGAGCGGAAATATCCATGGCTATTCGAAATCTAGGTAAGCATGTTTAAATTTCGGGGCGAAATTTCTTTTAGGGGGAGTGAGTGTAGCGACCCCAAATCCGGGCTCTAATTTTAATTATTATTTTGACTATTATATGTTTATTCAATTTCATGCTTAGAATTATTTATTGAAATTATATGTGTGCATATTATGTTAAATAAATACTTGCAATGTTAATTGTTGAGTTTTAAGTATTATATCATTAAATTAGTAAGAGTTAGACTTATGTGTTAATAGAACCTTAAGGGCTTTAGGGTAAAATTAACTCAAGGGGTGTAAGTGTTCATGGGCTATCTAGAGGGTTTAGTTGTTAGGAGGAAACCTTGATTTGGGTAGTTAACCCCTCCACCCTCTTCATTCCCAGAAAAATTCCACCCAATATTTCCCTTTCTTTCTTCCTCTCCAACTCCATTCTTCATCCTCCTTCTCATTCTCCATGCATGTCAAGAAATCCATGATAAGGATTCTCATCTTCTAATTTTCCCCTCTCTAATTTCTTCTTCTTCCTAGAATTAACCTCCTCAAGGTAATTAGGTTGAAGGGTGTAGCAATTAGAGCAATTTTAGAAGTGGGTTTGAACTCAAAATCATTCTCCATTCAAGGTAAGTTCACTAACCCCCTTTTATTAGAACTGTTCATGTAGTAATTTGATAATGATATAATGCAATGTTTGTGGTGTTGGGTTGTTGTTGAGCTTGATTTGGTGAATTTCCCCTTTTCTTGTTAGGTTGATTATTGTTGTTGTTGTTGGTGGTGGTGGTGGTGTAATGGGTGTCTCTAATGGTGTTAAATGAGTAATAGTAGTGAAGGAAACGACCATAAACTAGTTAGAATTCATCCTTGAGCTCAACCAAGTAGCAATTTGGGGTTAAAGTTTGTTTTAGGAAGAAATTGGGTTTCTGCGGTTTTTTTTTTTTTTTTGAGTCCAGGTGGTGCTCGGCCGAGCACTTCCCTTGACTCGGCGGATTGTGTCAAAATTGGTAGTGTTGCTCGACCGAGCAGATTTGTTGACTCGGCCGTGCACCCCTGTTTTAAGCATAAAAGTTCATAACTTAAAAATAAGTACTCGGATCAATGATAGGTCAACCTTAGGCCTATATAAGCTATGTAAGGAGCGTATTAAGGTTATGAATGTGGTGATGGAGTGTTATGTGATTGGCATTTCACTTTTGTGATGTCTTATGGTATTTCCTTATTGGAATTCATTATTTGAGAAATGGTTTTGTTGCACATTGTTGATGAACTCTTTATGAGACTTGTGATCATTTTGTGATGTATCTAGTATGATTTCCTCTTTTGAAGTCATACAATTTGTGCAATAGTTAAAAAGTCCAGCTGGTGTCTTTGTTTGGTGATGTAGAGATTATAAGGGCACCGAGCTAAGTTCCTTATAATGTCTATTGATCCCCGTGACCCACTATATGGCCATAGTTGGGTTGGCTAGTTCCTCTTTGGGGAATTTTCGCCGTGTTTGGGTAATGACTCTGTGTCATTTTCCCCCTTGTTATTGATTGGTTACTATGGGTTCCGGAACCTCTGCTTCAGCCGTTCGTGCTACTCATTGATGCTGTGAAGATTTTATATCCTTGGGTTTAAACCTTAGCTCACGTATCCTTTGTAACTTGTTTCATTCAGCCTATGTGGTTATGTGCTAAATGTTGTTTACTCCTTATTATATTATGATTATTGCATATTGTTATGCCATGCCATGTAGTTGCATTTAGTAACTTACTGAGATTTTATCTCACCCCGTTCCTTTCAAATTTGTTTTCCTTAGGTCGAGGCGAGCCAGGGAATAGGCCACAATAAGCACGGTTAAGGGCGACGACTTGGGAGGTTATTTTGGGAAGGTAGTGGCTTACATTATGTAAATGTAACCCCTTTTGGGTAGTAGTCAAAACCTTGTTATGACTAAGTGGTTCATTTTGTTAAACTTTTAGGAAAATTGTGAAGTTTGTATATAACTAAATTCGTAGTGGCCGGTGGCCTTGTGTTAAAACTTTCAAATGATGTTATGTAAAGTTTTCTAAAAATTTAATTAGTTTTAAATCGTTGTCCGCTCGTGATCCGAGCGTGGGTCCAAGTAGGACCACGGGTCGGGGTCACGACAATATGCACATCATAACATCGTCTGTTAGTTGATAAATAAAGTGGTATCACTTTTAACTAATAAATGTGATAGGTTATTTATGATATTGTATGATGAATTATAACATGTTTAATTACCTCTTTAAATATAATCTTGATTAGAAATATAACACCACAATCATTTGTTTGGGGATTATAAATAAAGTGGTATCACTTAAATGTGATAGGTTATATGATATTGTATGATCCAATATGACATTTGTTACTTGTCATGTCTAAGTGTACAAATTTTGCTCAATTAACAACACAATTCAATAATTTATCATAGCATATGCGTATCATTAACATCGTGTTGCAAATTCTATATACAAGGCATATTATATACAAGGCACCAATAATGGCGAAACTACCCTTCGCGTGTCGTGTGCGAAAGGACGACAGGAAGCCTTCATGTCGTGTACTTTTACACGACATCGACCAATTGTGTAAAATATTAGGTCGTATGAACTTATACGAAATTTAAATTTACTCTGTCATTAAGGTCGTACACAACCACACGATATGATGTCATACTCTCGTGTATATCCATACGACATATCAAAATGAAGGTGTTCTTCGATGATTTGCAACACGATGTTAATGATACGCATATGCTATGATAAATTATTGAATTGTGTTGTTAATTGAGCAAAATTTGTACACTTAGTCATGACAAGTAACAAATGTCATATTGGATCATACAATATCATATAACCTATCACATTTAAGTGATACCACTTTATTTATAATCCCCAAACAAATGATTGTGGTGTTATATTTCTAATCAAGATTATATTTAAAGAGGTAATTAAACATGTTATAATTCATCATACAATATCATAAATAACCTATCACATTTATTAGTTAAAAGTGATACCACTTTATTTATCAACTAACAGACGATGTTATGATGTGCATATTGTCGTGACCCCGACCCGTGGTCACGACAATATAAGTTCATACGACCTAATATTTTACACAATTGGTCGATGTCGTGTAAAAGTACAGGACATGAAGGCTTCCTGTCATCCTTTCGCACACGACACGCGAAGGGTAGTTTCGCCATTATTGGTGCCTTGTATGTAATATGCCTTGTATATAGAATTTACCGAGGGAATATTCTATCCTAGGAAAGTAATAAAGGAAAAGTCCAAAAATATTCCTACCATATACATTTATCTTACTAGTGCTAAATAACAATCTACACCATATTTAATTAACTATGTACTAGTTGTTGATTGGACAGAGGAAATCATGGCTATGGCTGGAGAGTGGGACATTCCAGACTTGGAAGAACTAGTTGCAGTCCAGAAGGAACCACGACTAGGTAGTGGAATATTTCATGGCCATGATTTCTTTGCAGACAGCTATACTTCAACAAATTCCTTGATTTCCCCAATTGTTTCGATTTAACTGATTTCCTCTTGGCAGAAATTGATTTCCCCATTAAAATTATCTGATTGTTATTCTTTCTGCTGCGCCAGTGGCGAGGCTAGGGCAAAGGGAAGGGGGTCAGACCCCCTTGAATTTTGAAATGTGTCAATTTCAGCACCTTCAAAATTTTAGAAAATAACATTTACTACAAAAAATGATGAATTTATTCATTTTGACCCCCTTAAATTTGAGAAAAAAAATGCACTATTTGACCCCCTTGTTTACTAAATTTGTAAACCTCAACAATAATACTTATCCTCAAACAACCTAGACCCCCTTTTCGAAAAATCCTGGCTTCGCCACTGAGCTGCGCCAAGGTGAGTTGGGGAGAGGGGTTGGTCGCTCGGTGGGGTGGAAGAGGCGGAAGGGTGGTGGTGTTTGTAATGGTGATAAAAGGCTTGGAGGCTGAAATGGTGTGTTTTGCTGGAGGAGTCGAATATTTTCTAGAGTATACTTCCTCCGTCCCATTTTAAGAGTCAAAAAATGGGTGGGTTCAAGAAGTAAGGAAAATGTGATGTGTTGTGAGTGTTGATAGTTGGGTAGGAGACAAAAAGTAAGGTAAAGAAGAGTTAGCGGATAATTGTTGTGAGTATGACATGTAAGACCACTTTTCATTTTAAGATTTTAACTCTTAAAATGGGAAGCCCTTTTAAAAAAATTTTGACTCTTAAAATGAGACGGAGGGAGTATGTTATTGATATTTTGGGACTACTTTATTCCAAAAAGATGAAGAGATGGAGGGTTGTTAATGGTCGGGTTTGAAGCTACAAGATTTGGAGATGGCTGAATCTGGGTTTATAGTTGTTCATGTGTTTATGTGAGGAAAAAGAAAGATTATTTTATTTTTTATTGTTTTGTGGCCTAAAAAATCCTTAAATTTTGTATACCGAAAATACCCCTTAAATATATTATGAGCAATGGCAGATGCCTAATTTAACGGGGAGAAAGTAATATAGTTAGTGGGAGTGACCACAAATCCAAAAAGAAAATGAGTTGGATGATTGGATACAAAAAAAAAAAAAAAAAATGGATTTGGTGATCAAACCCACAAAAATTTAATAGTTGAGTGACTTTTTCTTTTACAGTTTTTCCTTTTTTTTTTATTTTAATTTGTTTGTCAGTACATTTAACGCATAAGGGTAACTCTCGTTAATTTAAAGGGAAAATTGCATTTATAATCACCCAACTATTGACCATGAGTGATTTTGATCACTCAACTATTTTTTTTTTTTTTTTTGCGTTTAATAGCCTGAACTATTTTTTCTGTGCTTCTGTGATCACTGGGACTAACTCCATCAAAAAAAAAAAAATCGTTAACTAACTCTTTGCTTATAGATGTGCCCTTTTTTGGAGGGTAAAACAGGAAAAGTAGGTTTATATCAAATTTTAGTATAAAAGGTACTTATATCAAATATTAGAATAATTTTTAAGTAAATATTATTTTTGCCTTTCAAAAAATTTATTTTAAAATCATATATTAAATAAAAAATAAAAAATTAAGTTTCTTTCAATACTTTAAATATAATTCAATTATAATCCACGACCATTTTTATTTTTATTTTTGAAAATACGGTGTAATTTATGAAGAGAATGATTAAAGTGAGTTGATGAAAAATGTTAAAACATAAAACTAAAGCAAAAAAATAAAAAATCTAGCTGCTCAACCATTCAAATTATGCCTTTTAAAAAAATAAAAATAAAGCAACCTTTTATTAACATTCAAAGTCTACCTTTAAAAAACATTTAAATTCTATGTTACTTTGTATTCCTATTTTACCCTAAAAAAGGGCACGTGAACAAGCAAAGGGTGAGTTAACGATTTTTTTTGGATGAAGTTAGTTCCAGTGATCACAGAAGCACAAAAAAAAATTGTTCAGGCTATTAAACGCAAACAAAAATAATTGAGTGATCAAAATCACTCATGGCCAATAGTTGGGTGATCATAAATGCAATTTTTCCTAATTTAAATGACTACTACTTGTTTTTTAGTGTTGGGTAATATACTATTTAGTTGTTTGGGGTAGAATTTTTATCTGCATTTCTATCTTGAATGTCTCAACTTGGCACAATATCTTGATCCTTCAAGTTGTCACCATACAGACTTACAGGTATACTCCCTTCGTTTCATGTGAATTGTGACTTATTTCCCTTTTTATCCATTTCACCTCAATTGAGACTGCCCAAAATAAACTTTTTAATATTTTATATTCACCCAACCCCACCCATTTAACCCCACTAATTCTCTCTCTTCATTTTCTACCACTCATTTTATCCAACCAACACTACTATTTACCCCACTCATTCTATCTCTTTATTTTCCACCACACATTCACTACTTTCTCTTAATTATTGTGCCCTTTTTTTTAGTCTTAATTCACATGAAACGGAGGGAGTATTTACTAACACGTTTTATTTGAATCATATTTCTTATCCCATTTTTCAGGAACACAAATAAAAGAAGTGGGACATGATCTCTATCACACGTGACCAAATCAAGACTGAAAGACAAAGTCAAATAATGATTCTTATAAACAAAAATGGCCTAACCAACTATCCGAAGATCAAGGCCTCCTAATCAGTTTGTGATTAATCTTATTAGTATAAATAGTTCACACATTTCTTGTAACACACACGCGCACCATTACGATTATTCAGAGCTTTTATTCTTATTCTTCTCATTGTTCATCACCATTTCTAATAATAATTCATCTTTGAGGTTTTATGCCGGCGAACAAGTTGTTCAAGGGCTTTCCTCGTTAAACTCCGTGTTCATTTATTCTTGAATTGTTTTACCATTACATTCCATTATACCCAATCATTTTCGTCAAGTTGAATTGCTAAAATTTGACCAAAACAATTTGCGCCGTCTGTGGGAAATTTGGTCTTATAATTGTTAAAAGAATTCGAGATGTGAACCGCAATGTCTTCAGCCATGACTTCAGTTGGTTTGAGATCAACAGTGGAGACAATCCCAATCTCATCAGGAGTGGTATCTTAAACTCAGAGCATTGGTGGTGTCTCAAGGCCAATCCAGATTCAAGATGGTTCAGCTACTGCTGCAATCCAGGAGGTCCTTATTGACATCGCTTCCAACTTGACCGCCATGCTACGCGAAGTGAGGAACCAGATCCAAGTTCAGAACGATACCTCCACCATGCTGATGAACCAAGTTTACAGGTTGCAGAATCAAGTGACTTCTCTTCAAAGAGGAACGCCAGCAGCACAGCAGACCAGCCTACCTAGCATCTTTCGGTCTGTTGCCCCAGATGCACCTTCCAGCCTGTACTCTCCGTATCAACCTAGAAGGCTTGCTTTTGAGGGAGACATTACTGGACCGTCTGGATGTGGTGGATTCACACCAGTAGCCAGCCTGACTAATAGCACAATTGTCAATCATGAGACTGTCACTCCAACTTCAACAACATTTGTGACTCCTACAACAGTAGCAACAGGGAGTTTTAACCCTCAATTTGATTTCAATCATCTTAATAATTATCATTCTGCTGCTGCTAACAATGATGCAGGTAGCCTACTTAGCAGACAAATGCAGGAGCTGAAAGAACTAGTCATGAGTGTACCAGAGATGACTATGCCACACAACCAGGCTGCTCCAACATGTTACAACGAGTCCCGCTTCACTCCAGCCCTAGCCAACGTGGTTATACCAAATAAATCTAGTCTGCCCCACATAAAGCAGTATGATGGGACAACCGATCCAGCAGAGCATGTTGCATTATACTAGGAGAAGATGGATATAGTCCATATTCCACCCCAGTACAAGGAAGCTTGCTTTTGCAGGGGTTTTGGTTCAACTCTTATAGGGGCAGCCTTGAGATGGCTCATCAACCAGCCTTTGGGTTTTATTGGATCATATGCTCAACTTATCAACATGTTCACTAATCAGTTTTCATGCAACTAGGGGTTTGAGAAGCTGACAAGTGATCTTTACAGGGTGGTCCAACAACCTGATGAATTACTTAAAGACTACTTAAGCAGGTTCAACAGGGAGGCGATGAACATCTCCAACCTGGTTACTGCGACTGCAATTAAAGCCTTCAGGATAGGAGTCTCCATATTATGATGACCTGGTCATGACGCCATGCAAGAGGCTGGATGAGATTAGAACTAGAGCTTCCAAATTTATCAGGCTGGAAGAAGACAAGTTGCTACAAGTTAAAGCAGCCAAGAAGAATGCAACTTCAGAGCAGCCTAGCAGCAAAACAGACTCATCTCATTCTGGTGGCAAGATGGAAACATCTCATGCCAGATCTAATAGGGGCAAACCCTACTCTAAACCCGACTCTTCTAGAATTCATGTTGTAGATGATAATGATGAGGATGATGATTCTTCATATCCTAGAATTGATGACTATTGTTTCTCTGTCGATATTGCAGGGTTGATCAATGCTATGGACAACATGGGTGAGAAAGCAAGATGGCCCAAGAAGGCAGACAAGCCATCAATCTGGAAAGACAAGTCTAAGTGGTGCGCCTATCATGAAGACTTTGGGCATACTACCGAGAATTGTATTGCACTTAGGAAGGAGATTAGCCACTTTTTATCCAAAGGTATCCTCAAAGAATTACTTGGTAAAAGGTGTGGACGTGATGAAGATCGTGCAGACAACCAGGAAAAACAAGCTGAGAATCCACTACCTCATCCACCCCCAACCAGAGTGGTCAACATGATTAGTGTCAGCTCAGATATCTGTAGAACAACCTATTCAGCTGCAAAGCGTCGTGCTGTGGATGTAAAGGAGGACAGGTCCTATTTGCCTTCAAGATATGTCAATAAGGTGAAGGGGCAGGAGATCTCTTTTGATGAGGATGATAGGGTTAGCATCCAGGATCCACATCATGATGCTTTGGTTGTGAGCCTTCAGGTTGCCAACTGTTTGGTAAGGCACATCTTGATCGATAATGGAAGTTCAGTTAACATTGTGACAACTGATGGTTTGAAAGGAATAGGGATCCCACTTGAGAATGTGACTAAGAGTTCGTCTGTCTTGGTTGGATTTAGTAGTGAGACAAAGCATACTTTTGGGGATATTACTTTTCCAGTATATGTTGAAGGGATTAACTCCATGGATAAGTTCTGTGTTATAGAATGCCAGTCGTCTTACAACATCATCCTGGGTAGGCCGTGGATCCACAATGTAAAAGCTGTACCGTCAACTTACCATCAGTGCCTCAAGTTGCCAACACCTTGGGGGAGTAGTCAAGGTGTCAGGAGATCAGCAGACTGCTAAAGAGTGTTACAAGGTGTCCATGAAGGCATCAAGCAGTCCTAGTCAGGCATAGTAATTACAGCGAAAGGCACGGGATGTACTTGAAGCTGCAGAATTTGATATGAAGGAGGTGCAGCTTGGTCCTTCTAATCCCGATGTCAAAGTTCTCATAGGTACAGACTTACCTCCTGATATAGAAGGAGAGATCATTGAGTTTCTGAGGAGCAGGTTGAAGTGCTTTGCTGGGAAGCATAAGGACATGACTGGAATCAGCAAAGATGTTATTACTCACAAGTTGAACATTGACCCAAATGCCAAGCCTATCCACTAGAAGCGTAGGAAGTTTGATCATGAGCACAACCAGATCATTATAGAAGAGGTTGAAAGGTTATTGAAGTCCAAGATGATCAGGGAGGTTGACTACCCTAGATGGTTGGCCAACGTGGTGGTTGTTGAGAAGAAGAATGGCAAATGGCGAGTCTGTGTGGACTTTACAGACTTGAACAAGGCGTTCCGTAAGGATCCATTTCCCTTACCTCATATTGACTCCCTAGTTGATGCAACAGTTGGCCATGAGGTCTTAACATTTATGGATGCTTCTTCAGGAATTCAACAGATTCAGATGGAACCTTCAGATCAGGAAGACACAACGTTCATTACTCTAGATGGTATCTATTGCTTTATTGCAATGCCTTTTGGATTGAGGAATGCAGGGGCAACCTACCAGAGATTAGTCAACATGATGTTCAAGAATCAGCTTGGAAAGACTATGGAAGTGTACATCGATGATATGGTGGTAAAATCTAAGTGCATTGAAGATCATGCTCGAGATCTAAAGGAGGCTTTCGATATCTTGGAGGCGTTCAACATGAAACTGAATCCATCAAAATGCAACTTTGGTGTTAAGGCTGGGAAGTTCCTCGGCTATATGGTGACCAAGAGGGGCATTGAAGAAAGTCCAGAACAGATCAAAGCCATCATCAACTTGGAGTCTCCAAAGAGTATTAAAGAAGTGAAAAGGCTTACAGGCAAAGTTGCTGCCCTAACCAGGTTCATCTCCAAGTCGTCTGACAGATGCAAGTTGTTCTATGACGTGCTGAGACAAAAAAAAAATTGTTCCAGTGGATGGAAGAGCATGAGGCAGCCTTCAACCATCTTAAAGATTATCTTGCAACTCCACCTCTACTTTCCAAACCAGAAACAGGTGAAGCTTTATACCTGTATATCTCAGTTTCAGAAAATGCAGTCAGCGCAGTCTTGGCAATAGAGCAAGATGGTACACAACTTCTTGTTTATTATGAACGTGATGAGAAAACCTGAGATGTCAGGCAGGATGGAAAAATGGTCTGTGCGACTTAGTACATATGATATCCAGTATGAGGCAAGGACTGCGATCAAGTCACAAGCCCTAGCTGACTTTATGGTAGATTTCAGTCCCAACCTCCAACCTGAAGTTAAACTCGAAGTCCAACAACTTGAAGGCTCAAACTCTCCTAGCTTCTAGACACTTTATACAGATGGAGCATCAAACGCAAGGGGCACAGGTTTGGGCATAGTCTTGAGATCACCCCAAGGAGAAATGATTCCTCAACATGTGGCTTGCAAGTTCAAGGCGATAAATAATGAGGCTGAGTATGAGGCCTTCATCATGGGTTTGGTTACTGCTTTAAATCTAAATATTAAATTCCTCAATGTTTATAGTGATTCCTTGTTGTTGGTTAACCACTGCAATGGATCTTATACAGCTAAGCACAACAGGATGTCAAGTTATTTGCAGCATGTTAAATCGTTGGCTGGACAATTTGAAGAATTTACTTTCCAACAAATCCCAAGGGAAGAAAATGCTGAAGCTGACGCATTGGCCAACCTAGGATCAAGTTGTAGGAGCATGTTGAACAATGCCATACCTAATATTCACATCTTATATCCTGCAATAGATCAACCTGAAACGAACCAAGTTGATGACCAACCTGATACATTGACTAGCTCCTCGAATGAAGAGACATCTTGGACACTGCCTATAATAAAATTTCTGCAGGATGGAACAGTGCCACAAGGTGTTAAAAATACAAAATCTTTCAGGATAAAGGTATCAAGATTTATATTAATTGATAATATACTATTTCGTAAGTCATTTACAGGTTTGTACATGAGGTGCCTAGATCCCCAACAAGCCGAACAAGTCTTAAGAGAGCTACATGATGGTGAGTGTGGCAATCATTCTGGGGGCAAGTCAATGTCTTCCAAGGCATTGAGAACAGGATACTATTGGCCAACAATGCACCAGGATGCAGTCAAATATGTTCAGAAATGTGATGCTTGTCAGAGACATAGCAACATCCTGCACCAACCTGCCAAGCCTCTTCATCCTATACTATCACCTTGGCCTTTCATGCAATGGGGAATGAATATTGTGGGAAAGCATCCTAAGGCACCTGGGGGCAAAGTGTTTATGTTAGCCATGACTGATTACTTTTCAAAATGGATAGAAGCTGAAGTCTTTGTTCAAGTTAGAGATAAAGAAGTGATTTAATTTTTGAAAAGAAACATCATCAGCAGGTTTGGAGTCCCTTCAGAAATTATTTATGATAATGGTTCCCAGTTCATCAGCAAGAAGACCCAAGATTTATGTACTAGATAGGGAATCAAGTTGATCACATCTACACCAGTACATCCTCAAGCTAATGGTCCAGAAGAATCTAGCAACAAGTTGATCGTGAACAAGTTAAAGAAACGTCTTGATCAGAAGAAAGGAAGATGGGCTGAAGGATTGCCTCTAGTGCTATGGGCAGATAGGACTACCCCTAAGATTGCAACTGGACAAACCCCCTTCTCCTTGGTGTTTGGAACTGAAGCTGTGATACCAGTAGAATTCTCCATCCCAACAGCAAGATATGGCCTAATAACTCCAGAGGACAATCAGATAGTACTTGCAGAAGATCTTGACACTATTGATGAACTAAAAGATTTGGCTAATGTTGGGTATGCCCACTTATATCTCAATTTTAATGTAATAGGATTGATTAGATTTGATTGATCCATCACCTAAGTTTTATTTCATGGACTTAAGACCCATATGTAAGAAGTGTTTATACTTCATTTTTTAGGTAGTCCATTGTAATAGAATAGGCTTAGGAATAGGGCATGGATGTCAAGATTAAAGAACATCACAATACTAAGTTTGAGCCAAGCGCCTATGCGCCAAGCCAATGCGCCATGCGCCTACTTAATGCGCATATGCGCCACATATGGCGCACGCATGGTAAGCGCCCCTAATGGCTCATTCGCCTCATTGATGTTAATTCAACACTTGGTGATTTATTGAAGACATGAAGACTTGAAGAAATTCAATCTATGCCAATGATCCAACGGTGGTTAAATAACACGTATGCACCCGCATCTAAGGACACCTGTCCATAACGGTCATATTTATGTTATGTGTCTAACGGCTATAAAGGACACGTGCTCCACTTAATGAGCGACAGCACATCTGTCCTTTGATCTTATCCACAAGGGATTTCCAACGGCTAGTTTTTGGGGCTCTACTATAAATACCCCATAACTTCAAACGTTTTGAAGTTGCTAAGATATTCAGAATTTCTCTCTCAAGCATTTGTTGAAGATTTGAAGATTGCCTTTGATTTTCCAGAATTCTGAAGAACATCTTCATACCTTCATACTTAGCCCAGATCCTCAAGCAAAAACACTTTAGTTTTACTGTGCTCTAAATCTCATAGATCTAAAGTGCCTTAAAACTAAGAACACACACGCACCTCTTTAAGTTTGATCACTTAGATCTGTCTTTAAGAGATACACCGGTTTTGTCTAGGATTTGTTCTTCCATAGAATATTTGATCTTGAGTTAGTGTATAAGCTCAAACGTTGTAATTTGTAACACTCACTCATTATATAAGATTTTCATTAGAAATCCTATACTAACCATCTTGGTAGAGGACGTAGATCATTTCCCGAATGAACCTCTCCAAATAGCGCGTATTAATTTCTTGTCATTTACTTTCAAGTTATTATCTTATCTCACTATTTGCTTGTTTAATCATTGTAGATTGATTGAACTGAATTGTGTTGTGTTTTCTATATAATTTGCCTTAGTTTCATCTTTCACTCACTTTGAGCTAAAATACTTAGAGTGTGTGTTGCATCCCCTTTAATCATTTGCGCCTACTTTACTTAACTATTCCGCTGTTCATTTCATTTACTCACTTAGGCGCATTTCATAATGCTTATTTGATTAAGTGCGCATTTGCCATTGAATTTTCAAGGGTACGAAAAGAATTTCAAAACAACTATTCACCCCCCTCTAGCTATTTTTCATACCATTGTGCCCTTTGGGACCAACAAGTGGTATCAGAGCAAACACCTTTATAAAACGTTTTTGTTTTTCAAGCTTAATAGCTTGGGTGCCGATTCGATATGGAAAACTCAAAACCTTCAGCAACTGCTAACTACACACATGTTCTAGTCTTTGATGAAGATCATTTTGACGTGTGGAAATTCAGCATCTTGACTCATCTCACCTCAATCGATGAAAGGCTTCATGACACCGTGGTTTTTGGACCTTACATCCCAATGAAAGCGAGTCCAAATCCGTGCACCAACGCTGCTCAACCTTCCATCAAGAAACCAAAGGAAGAATGGACTGAGGAAGAAATAAGAAGAGGTGCAAATGATGGCAAAGCGATAAACATTCTCCTAAGCACTCTAAGAACGGCTTTGAAACAACAAGTCATCCATTGTGCTACCGCCAATGAGTTATAGGATGCTATTGAAGAGCATATAGAAGGAGACACGGTTTGCAAGGAGAACAAGAGATACGAAGTGCAAAAGAGATTCAATAATTTCTCTCAACTCCCCAGTGAAACTCTTAGACAGACTTATGAACGCTATTGTGAAATTATCAATCTCTGTATTTCACTTGGAAAGAAGTTCTCCAATAAGGAATTAAATACAAATTTCCGTGCTGCTTTTGGATCGAGATACCTACATAAATCTAGCGCACTTGAAGACGCTGGAACTTTAGATGTATGGACTTTAAGGAACCTTTATGCAAATCTTAAAGTTTATGAGCTCAAACTTCAGCGCATCAGTGAAACTGAAGGAAAATCAAAATCCATAGCAATGGTGGCGCATAGAGAAGAAGCGCATGCGCCTGCACTGGTTCAAGATGAGAAAAGTTCGGATCCTAAAATTTTTACTTCTGAGCTATTAGACATGGATGATGAAGACTTCGCTTTATTTGTGAAGAGATTCCAGAAGTTCAGAAAATTCTCAAAACCTGGATTATTAAACAAAGCTCAAGGATCTACAAGCAAAGCTCCTCCAAAGTTCACTAGGAGCAATGATTCTAAAAGAAAAGAATACCTTATTTGTTTTAATTGCAGGAAACCTGGACACTTTGCATCAAGCTGCCCAATTCCCAAATTTGAGTATATGCAGAAGAAGAGCAGCCATACTCCTAAATTCACTCGTCACAAAGGAATGGTTGCTGAAGAAGAATCACCAGCAAATGAGCATAACACATGGATTGAAACAGACTCAGAAGAGAGCGATGAAGATTCTGATGATGGACTCGTTTGTTTGGTAGCAAAGGATGATGAAGATGATGCTTATGATTCTGATGATGATTACTCAAAGGATGTTACTGATATGAATTTTTTGAATAAACCTATCAAGAAATCTGCAGGTTTTCAAGAAGTGAAAAAGAAGAAAGGACCAACCATCAGCGAGCTCGTTGAATAAGGATTTCTCACTCCGGCTCAAAGCGATGGTGGATTGTTATTTTCTAGATATAATCTGAGTGCTAGAAGCAAACTCAGAAAGAGTGAATATGTTAGACCTCAAGTTGCACCTATTCCTACAATCAATCATGATGAGGACATTGTAAAGCAAGAAAAGTTATTCAAAGAGGCTGAAAAGGTAATCAGTCGTTTTAGTGATATGAAGGAAGCTTTAGCACTATCATGTGATGAAATTTCCCAGCTTAAGACCGAGAAATCTCTACTTAAATATGAACTCACCCTCCTTAAGGAGCAGATAAAGATCATGACTCCTCTTACTGTTAAAAACACTTATCTAACGGAACAAAACTCACTTCTTAAAGTTCAAAACGATGAATTGGTTACTCAAATTACTGATCTTAAAAAGATTACAAATGAGTGGTCCAATTCTCGTGTCACTATGGACGGTATCTTTGAGTCCCAAAAAGCCAGTGGTGATAAAAGTGGCTTGGGATTCACATCATCAACTAGTGACAACTTTAAGTGTGATGTTTGTGCTGAAAGAGACAGTGAATTTACAACTCAGCAAACTCATGAAATTCCCAAGGAAAAACATTTTAATTCAATGGGTAAAGGACATGAAAAAGTCAAGAGACAAACATTCCATTATGTCTACCCAACGAAACAATTTGGGAAAGCTAAAGAGAAGGAAGTAGCTATAGATGAATCATCCTCTAGCAAAATCATTCTTGAAATATGGCGCGTGTTGGAGATTATGCTCTAGGCCCTTGAGAAAGGCCTTGCGTTATATCATGTTCTCATTTGTTATGGAGATAACAACCTTAGGTTATTATATGTTTTACATGTTTATTATAATAATCCCCGTCCCTAGTACTTATGAAGGACAAGTATAAGTTTAATTAATGATCATATGATGATCATGTGTATGTGATACAAATTAAGCTTATGGGTACTTGTTGGAGAACAAGTACTGGACATGACCCACCTATGAGATTTATGTCATGGTCAGATGTCATAATTAAATCTCATAATAGTCATATCATTTGATATCCTTAGACCTGAGATTATTATGGTCTTCCACATGATGAATATTATATTTGACGTACTCAAACGCTACCCCTAACCAGGTGGTTATAAAGGCTACGATTGACATAATCGGATTCCTGTAGGGAAGAATGATAAGTCAAGATGGAATTTGTCCCTCCTTAAGAGAGATATCTGCTTAGGCCACTCGTCGAGTGAGATTGATGAAATGTGTGACCGCGCTCAAATGAATTGATGTGATCAATGTCGTTTGCTCATAATCAATCTACTCAAGATTGAGAAAGCATTGAACAAAATAAGTTGACGTGGACCATGACTTATGTTGAATATGATATCGCGTGACAAAAGGATTGTGATATGTTCTATAAGGATAACGAACTTCGTTAAGTTATATTAATTGGGTAATCATGATTGCTTGCTAGAGTCCGCTCATGATTTATGAGTTTGACCTTGGTTGGACTCATTACCAACTTAATATAATCCTATGGGGTAACACACAAAAGAACGAATTGTTTAAAAAGCTAAAATTGACTTTCTACTGGTGCTATCTTCGCCATTAATGCTGAAGATACCGCATTTAATGCTCCTCAACTACCCAGCTGGAATTTTAAATTGCAAGCCTTCTTCATCAAGACTCAAGTCATTAACTCCTCCTATAAATAGAGGACTTAAAGCATTGAAGAAGGTTGGTGAAAATAGTGCATTGAAGAGAGTTGATTGTTTAGAGCATTCATTAAAGCTCAAACATTCTGTCCAGATAATCATTAGAACATTTATTAGGACATACACTTGTGCACAAACTCATCAACATTGTAAATATTCTCGAACTAGATTATTCTAATGAATACGTTGCTTGAGTTATTCGTACACCCACCTGAGTGAGATAAGTTCTCTTGGACTTGCCGCTCAAAAACACTTGGTCAGTATTTGTATCACGATCCATTAGTGATCTCTAGAGTTTAGTCTTTGTATCCGGCAAAGCCGTTCTTGTAATAGACTAGGGATATCTAATAGTGCTCTTAACCCAAATCCAAGTTCTGACCAAACTTGGTAGAGGATGTAGTAGTATTTACACTGTGAACCTCTCCAAATCTTTGTGTTCTCTGTTGCTTAGTTTGTCCCTGCTGGTTAGAACTCTATCACCGGCAGATCGTACTTGTTCTTACTGATTTATTGTAATTTCTATTTACCAATCTCTTGAAACTGCATTGAACTTTTAGAAATCACTTTGTGTTTAAACCAAGCTCTCAAAACCATTTCATACTAATTTTGTGTGAGTTAAACTAAGTCATATCTTCTCCGCTGCGCTTACTGATAATAGTTTGCAAACTGATAAGTGACTTTGCATTTATAAAGTGTCTCTTTGAAAAAGTTTTAATTAGGCTATTTACCCCCCCCCCCTATAGCCTATTTTCCAACCAATTGGGCCTAACAATTGGTATTAGAGCTTGGAATTTTGAAAGAAATTTCCAAGCTTTGCAGCTTGTTTGCCGATACTATGGCAGGAAAAATCATGCAGTCATTCAACATCGCTACCATTCCGTTGTTGAATGTCAACGAGTTTGGTGTCTGGAAATCTCGTATGATAAAGTATATGAACTCAATTGATGACCGGTTGATGAAGGTCATAGAAGGTGGTCCAATCATTCCCTTGAAAGTCTCAACCACCTATAGACCTATTCCCTCCGCTCCGCTGACACAACATGCTGTTCGTGATACTGAAAAAGAAACCCATGTTCAGATTGAAGAAACTCTGGTTGAAAAACCAAGAGAGGAATGGACTGAGGATGACAAACTTTTAGCCGCCCTAGATGGAAAAGTATGCCACATTATCTCCTGTGGTTTGGATGACAAGCAATACAAACTCATTGACTTGTGCTCCATGGCTTAAGAATGCTGGAACAAGCTCCTTGCATACTTTAAAGGTGATGATAGTTTGCAAACTGATAAGTGACTTTGCATTTATAAAGTGACTCTTTGAAAAAGTTTTAATTAGGCTATTCACCCACCCTCTATACTATTTTCCTACCAAATGGGCCTAACAGCGCGCCTATCTCAATATCCCCACTCTTCAGAATAACATAAAAAATGTTGAGATTAGGGATGGTGGTGATCTGCTAGCTCATATAGCGCATCTCCTAGATACTTCTATCGTATTCAAAATCGGCAACGTAAACAGATTTACGGTGGAGCAGTGGGAGTATACTGCTGCCATTATGGGAAAGGCTAGGTTGAATTGGCCTCAAATTCTATTCAAAACTTTATCGGAGCAGATAACCAAGTACAACAAAAATAAGAGTGAAGGGAAGACAAAGTTCAAGACTCACTACCGTATTCTTACGAAGATTTTTGTCACCTACCCTGCTCTTGCACAGTTCCTAAATGAGAATCCCGTCTATAAAATAGATGATGTACCAATTTTTGGTAAGGATAGCTTGGTGCTGAAAAGGCGCAGAATGCGAATTGCAAAGTGCGCGCCACGAGTTAAGGGTGCTCAGTTGGTTGATGAAGCCACTGAGTCAGATGAAGGTGATGTTGATGGCGCTGCAGATGGCGTAGCAGATGTCGCAGCAGCTAAGACTCAACCTAGCGCAGGGACTAGCGCAGGTACTGACAAAGGGAAAGGAATTGCCACTATTGAACGAGAGGGAAGACCACCCAAGCGCCCCAGAACTGATAAAGAAGACCAGGAAGCTCTCAAGCGCGCTTAGGAAGCTAGTTTAGCTGAAGCGCAGAGAAAAAGAGATGAAGATTATAAACTTAAACAGGCTTCTACTCTGGCGCAGAAAGAAAGGCAAAGAGGCACAGGATCCAGTGCTGATGTACGCGCTCCTACTCCTTTTGCGCCTATTCCTCCTCTTATTGTTCGTGCGCCTCCTTCAAAGCCTCCATCAAAGACAGCAACAAAATCAACTGCGCCTGCTCCAGTTATTAAACCAACTCCTACTCCATCTTCTGTCTCACTCACTGCTGAACAACAAAAGCTCAGAGATCAATTATCTACTGAGTTATTTAGAGACTTGTGTAAGGATCTAGTTGAGGGGGAGCCAGATCCTTTAAAGAAGCGCAAGTCTGCTACTGTGCCTACTGCTCCTGTGCCTCAACCCAACACAGAAGACCCTTCTTCAAGTGCTGAGTACCGTCCTTCTCCTCCTCAGAAAATAACTCCTATTCTTTCACTTGGCAGGCGCACTTCTCCTACTGTGCCCCAATCTGATCCTGCGCCTACTCCTCCTTTTGCTGATTTGAGTATGGTTATTCCAATGCTTTAACAAATTCAGCAAGGACAAGCGCGCTTAGAATCTCAATTTTAGATCCATGCTTCTATGATTACTTGTAAGGCAGATGAGATTGTTGCCATTAAGGGGGAGATAACGCGCATTGGCGCTGACATCAGAGACAAACATTTTCTTACCCCTCAGCAATGGAGTGATGCTATCGCGCAAATGAATGATTTATTTAAAGACACTCTTGCTGAGTTACATGCGAGGATTGGTGCAGGAACCAAGCTCACTGATGGTCAAGCTTTCATCGATGCTATTAAGCAGGTAGAGACCAGTGTGGCTGCTGATGTGAAGAAGTTGTTGGACTTAGTCACTGATGAAAGTGATAAGTTAGTAAATGTTATGGATAAGCTCAAGGAAATCAAGGATGAGCTTGCAAATGCTCCCAACGCGCACATGGATTATGCGCCTCTTCTGCGCCCTCTTCTAGCGCAGGGATTAACGCGCCTTTTAACTCTCGCTCCTTGCTTTCAAAGTTAGATGTTTTGAAGGAGCTGATTGTTACTCATTTCAATGCCGCGCATTCTAGTACTGATAGGCGCACAGAGAGATCCTCCTCTGACATTGTTTCCGCGTAAGCTGCTGTTGAAGCAAACTTACAAGTGATTGCTGAAAACTTTTCTCAACAGCAAGCTATTTCTCAACAGCAAGCTATTACTCAACGCTCCATTGATGAGTTTCAAGACATCAATGCTGGGCATCTGCGCTACCTCAGAGATGGTGTTCAAGAGACTTTCACAAACGCAATCGTACTCTTCAAATTTCCAAACAAATTCAACGCTCGGTGACAGAGATCGAAGGAGGTTTGAAGGAAGATGATGCGCCTCCTCCCAACCCTTAGTGATTTTCTTTGTTTGTAAGATTGTTAATATATTTTGTGATAGAAACCTTTTTGTTAGTGATTTAGTGCTTACATGTTTTAGCACATCTTTTGTTTTTGTTCTGTTCAAAACTTGTAATCACCAACTCTTACATTTCGAGTTTTAATGAGAACAAAGCATCACGTTTATCAAACCTTGTTCATTCAAACTCCTTGTTTGTAGAACAATGAATGTGTTGTTTAAAATCATATGCATCATATTTGAACTATTTCATACTTTAATGCATTTGAGTTTAAACTTTGTTTAAACACATTTCAAAACCAAAACTCATACATTTTGAATGTGTTAAACTATTGTTTTTATCCTTCCATTTGTAATGTTTTATCTTTATTGGAATAGATTAGAAATCCATATCTTGGACTAGTGTGTGCATTAACTTGAGACATGATTTACCAATTTCATTTATTTGGACATGTTATTATCAAGTATAATTTTTATCCCTGATATAGTAGGTAATGACATCAATCAAATAGGGGGAGATTGTTGGGTATGCCCACTTATATCTCAGTTTCAATGTAATAGGATTGATTAGATTTGATTGATCCATCACCTAAGTTTTATTTCATGGACTTAAGACCCATATGTAAGAAGTGTTTATACTTCATTTTTTAGGTAGTCCATTGTAATAGAATAGGCTTAGGAATAGGGCAAGAATGTCAAGATTAAAGAATACCACAATGCTAAGTTTGAGCCAAGCTCCTATGCGCCAAGGCAATGCGCCATGCGCCTACTTAATGCGCCTATGTTCCACATATGGCGCATCCATGGTAAGGGCCCCTAATGGATCATGCGCCTCATTGATGTTAATTCAACACTTGGTGATTTATTGAAGACATGAAGACTTGAAGAAATTCAATCTACGCCAATGATCCAACGGTGGTTAAATAACACGTATGCACCCGCATCTAAGGACACATGTCCATAACGGTCATATATGTGTTATGTGTCTAACGGCTATAAAGGACACGTGCTCCACTCAATGAGCGACAGCACATCTGTCCTTTGATCTTATACAAGGGATTTCCAACGGCTAGTTTTTGGGGCTCTACTATAAATACCCCATAACTTCATACGTTTTGAAGTTGCTAAGATATTCAGAATTTCTCTCAAGCATTTGTTGAAGATTTGAAGATTGCCTTTGATTTTCTAAAATTCTCAAGAACATCTTCATACCTTCATACTTAGCCCAGATCCTCAAGCAAAAATACTTTAGTTTTATTGTGCTCTAAATCTCATAGATCTAAAGAGACTTAAAACTAAGAACACACACGCACCTCTTTAAGTTCGATTACTTAGATCTTTATTTAAGAGATACACCGGTTTTGTCTAGGTTTCTGTAGAGGACGTAGACCATTTCCCGATCGAACCTCTCCAAATAGCGCGTATTAATTTCTTGTCATTTACTTTCAAGTTATTATCTTATCTCACTATTTGCTTGTTTAATCATTGTTGATTGATTGAACTGAATTGTGTTGTGTTTGTTATATCATTTGCCTTAGTTTCATCTTTCAC
Source organism: Campanula takesimana (assembly GCA_026119855.1). Lineage (NCBI taxonomy): Eukaryota > Viridiplantae > Streptophyta > Magnoliopsida > Asterales > Campanulaceae > Campanula > Campanula takesimana. The sequence continues at coordinate 315,533 of JAOWBW010000598.1, forward strand.
TCACTTTGAGTCAAAATACTTAGAGTGTGTGTTGTGCCCCCTTTAATCATTTGCACCTACTTTACTTAACTATTCCGCTGTGCATTTCACTCACTCACTTAGGCGCATTTCATAACGCTTATTTGATTAAGTGCGCATTTGCCATTGAATTTTCAAGGGTACGAAAAGAATTTCAAAACAGCTATTCACCCCCCCTCTAGCTATTTTTCATACCCTTGTTGCCCTTTAGGACCAACAGCTAAAATCAGGATGGCTGCTTACCAGCAGAGGATTGCTAAGTTTTACAACAAGAATGTGCGCATTAGAAGATTTCAAGTTGGAGACATGGTGCTCAGAAAGTCTTTCAGAACACAAGGGAACTAAATGCTGGCAAACTTGCAGGTAAATGGGAAGGTCCGTACCTAGTTGACGCAAAAGCTGATAAGGGTGCATATTGGCTCTCCACCTTGGACGGCACAAGAATACCAAGAAGTTGGAATGCAATCCATCTTAAAGCATACTATATGTAATTTGTATCTTGTCCATTCAATTCCGAAAACTAGGTATGATTTAATTAAGCTTTATTTCAATTTTGTTATCTCAATTTATTTATCTTTATTGAACACATACTGACTTAAGCATCGGAGGGGTGTTAGCCAAGCTAACACCCACCCCTAACATGTGTTTGTTTTGCAAGGTGATTCAAAATTCTAACTTAGGTCAACCTGATCAACATATTCAAATGATTTTCTGGGATTAACAACCTGAGCTGTTTAAAGATGAAAGTAGTCAACTTGCTGACAAAATACTGGATGAAAACTCAACATGTTCAAATGATTCAAGTAAGAAATTGTAGATGTTAAATCTTATGCATCTTCTCTCAGAGTTTGTACTCAGATTTTAAAGGTTTTCACCTTTCAAAGGTTTAAAGATCATACATCTTTCTTAAGATTAAGGTTCATACACCTTCGCTTGTGCGTACGCTTTTCGCATTTGTTTAAGTTACAAGTTGGCCAATGTATTTATTACATATTGATTACCATCTTGCACTTAGACAATTTGTGAACTCAAGTTATTTCCAATTGGTTGTAACATTAACATGTTACCAAAGACAAAAGCTTAAAGGTTAAAACATCTTTTCATTCATACTGTTAGCATCAACTTGTTACATCTTGCATATTAAAATAACAACTTCAACAAGTTGCTTTTCTACTCTATTCCTACCTTATTTACATTACCAAAAGGTAGCATCACCAAGTTACATTTAGAAATTCAATCGTTTTTACAACCAAAATACCAAAATAAAGTTCAAACATACTGAACTATTCAAACAAGAAAACATCCATAAGATCCAACCCATGCTATCACAAGACATGAGTGAACCAAAGTGCAACTTGAAACTTATCCAAAAAACCAAATTACATCCTAAAAATTCTAAGTTGTTTTAGAGGACACCCCGTCTATTTTCAAACCAAATACCAAAAACATAAAAAGAAATTGTTTTTGTTAACCAACATCTTGCAGAAATAGGAGAAACTTACCTCAATCTTCCAGTCCTTCATCAGCCTTGGTACCTTGATTATCATCAACTTGCTCCATTGGTTCCACATCCTGAGGCTTGGAGCTGACTTCACCAACTTCTGGAAGAGCTCCGATAATACACCTTAAAGAAGGTTTTTCATCCTCCAGTCTCCAGTCACCAGCCTTCCCAGTCAAGTACTCCTCAACCATCTGAATCCTAGCCTCAAAAACTAAATGCCTAGCCTCTCTCACGAAACGATCCTCTTGCTTCTGCAACTCATCTCTCAGCTTCTTGCTGGATGCTGCCAACTTGACTGTCAGACCCATGATTTCTACATCCTTCCTCTTAATCTCTGCATCCTTCTCCTTCAAATTAGTCATTGCTTTTTCCTTTTCTGTTTTGGCTTCTCCAGCCTTCATCTTCCACAAATCAACTTCCTTGTTTAGCATGCTCAAAGCATTATGAATCTGCAAAACAGCAAGAAATAAGATCAACATTCTGCACTACTTCACAGAAACCTTAAATTTTTTGGGCTCACCTTTTCAACTAGTTTCTCTACCACATGCTCAGAATCCTTAAGATCCATAATTTCCCACTTCTTCCTCTTGAACAGAACATCATCTCCAACATATAACTTGTGTTTGGTTGAACCTTCAGCTTTGGGGACAGATTGTATGGGATCATTAACCTTAGGCTTTTTGAACTTAGCCAACAAGTTGCTCGCACCATAGGGGTTGTCAGGCTGAGTAGCTGGTACAAAGAAATTTTTATTTCAAAATCTTTAACAAATAAACTATTTTTCAAAGTAACAAAAATTGCAGGTAAAAGGCTTACCAGAAGACATATTTTGACCAGTTCCTTCCCTATCACTTTCTGCACCAGCGATAGTAACAGGACGGATGAACTTCCTCTTGTTGGAAGGTTGCGAGCAAACAACTTCAACAATTACCAAGGTCTCGTTTAACTTAGGGAATAAGTCATCAAGTTTTCCAACTGCAACCAGAAACACGAAAAGGATGAATCAACATGATTAGTCAATAAAGCAAAAGAGCAAAAGTTATAATCCCTACCATCTTGCATCCAAGTTGAGAAAAAAATTTCCACTCCCTCCAAGCTATCCCTCCTTACATAGAAAAATTTCTTTTTCCAATCTCTATCCTGATAAGTAGACTCAGTTACCAAACTGTAAGCCCTATTTTTTTGCCCTAAATCCATACATGTGAGGACCATATGACCTAAGAAGATAGCAAAAAGCAAGTTCCTCTAAACCTATCTTCAAGTTCAAATCTGCGCTCAACCTGTCCAAAGTAACTAAATTTCTCCATCCTACCGGCATAAGTTGGGTAAAGGCTAGACCAGTAACTTTGAAGAAATTGGTAATCAAAGGCAAAAAAAAAAGGAAGGTCAAGCTAATATCAGAAGGATATTCAGGAAAATCAAGCGACTCAAGGGAAACGCAATCGGCAGCCAAGTTAGGGTTTAGGGTCTTAAAGACAGCAGTTTGGGGAAATTTGGGTTTTAGGGCTTCAATTTGTGTTGGCTCCAGTATGCATCTTTCAGAATCATGGTTGCCTATCAACCCCAAGCACCTAAAACCTTCAGGCAACTAAATAGCCATGGAAATTTCAAGCTAAAAACAAACAAAAAAGAGGGTAGATTGAAACTCACCGTAGGTTTTCTTCAAGCAACTTCTATTTTTCTCTCTCTGCAAAACTGAAGGATTAAAATCGCATTGGGAGTATTTATGTTGATGGATTAGACGGTTCTAGATCCCTACTAAAACTCAAGAACCTAGAAACTTCCCTAAACCGCCAATCCAACCGCTCAGATGAAAAACCTCTGCCACGTGTTCATAACTTAGGGATTTTCGAACTCCAAAAGAAACTCTCTTTCAATTCAAAAATCAGGGGAAATTGTTTGGGGTAGAATTTTTATCTGCATTTCTATCTTGAATGTCTCAACTTGGAACAACATCCTTCAAGTTGTCACCATACAGACTTACAGGTATATTTACTAATACGTTTTATTTGAATCATATTTCTCATCCTATTTTTCAGGAACACAAATAAAAGAAGTGGGACATGATCTCTATTACACGTGAGCAAATCAAGACTCAAAGACCAAGTCAAATAATGATTCTTATCAACATAAATGGCCTAACCAACTATCCGAAGATCAAGGCCTCCTAATCAGTTTGTGATTAATCTTCTTAGTATAAATAGCTGACACATTTCTTGTAACACACACGCGCACCATTACGATTATTTAGAGCTTTTATTCTTATTCTTCCCATTGTTCATCACCATTTCTAATAATAATTCATCTTTGAGGTTTTATGCCGGCGAATAAGTTGTTCAAGGGCTTTCCTCGTTAAACTCCGTGTTCATTTATTCTTGAATTGTTTTACCATTACATTCCATTATACCCAATTCCTTTTCTTCAAGTTGAATTGCTAAAATTTGACCAACACATTAGTGACCACATGATGCAATGAATTTTTAAGAAATTTTTCAAATAATGCAAGAAGCTTTGTTAAATCAATTACTAGGGTTATATTTTTAATGGATTTGTTACTAAAACTGTTAAGCAAGAACACCCCTTTCATCTTCATCCCATTTATTTATGCTCTAACACAATTGAAAAAATAGAACCAAAAATCAAACTCAATCGAAAACTAATGAACTAAATTGAATCCAAATTTGAAATCAGAGGTTGCTGGGTTTGAATCCAGATTTGGGATTTGAATTCGGATTTGATTTGGTTGCAATGGGAGCTCCTTGCTGCTGAAATGGTTGTACTCTTGTGTATCACCGCTTTGTTTCTTCAACCATGAAAGTTTGTTCCTCTTCCGTCTGCAGATTCTTCGGTAACGACTTCTTAAACCATGTGGTTTCCATGATCTTTGCGATTGTTATTCTAGAACTTGGATTTGGATCTAGCAATTTTGTGATTTGCCGTCGAGCGTGGGTGCGTGCAAAGGGAGCCGAAGACTATACGGGGATTTTGGTACTGGATTTGGGTTAGTGTCTTTAACAAATCTTGACATTTTCATTAAGTTTTTAACGTTGTTAGGTTGGTTTAACACATATTGCATTATATGAAAATATCAAAAACAGTACATTGAATTAAATAGTACATTGCATTATTTGAAGCAAATGGAAAAGTACGTTGCATATTTTGGTCTTTCGCCAAAAAATGTAGTGGGAGTATTGTACTTAATCACTTATTAACACACATGCAGTAATTAACACCAACAATGTCACTCTTTAACACTTACGGTGACACTCAAAACACTACCACTCACACCCAACTAACACTCTCATTGGCATACGAAACACTATCACTAACACTAATAAATATTAACAGTGGCGTTACTTGTGTTCAGCTATGAAGAGTGAAGAGTTCCCTTGCATAGCATGTCTTATTGAGTGGCAGTGAATATTTTTTGTAAGTGCATATGCAATATATGTTTAAAGAGTGTTGGTGCATGTGTTTAAAGAGTGTTGTTGGATGTGTTAAAGTGTACTACTCTGTCTCAAAACAACTTGCACAATTTGACCAAAATTGGTCAAATTAGTAACACTTTGACTTCCAATTTGTAAAAGATTTGATGATTCAAATAAAAATCTAAAAATTGTTATCTATAATATTTTTGATGGTGAGTTAATAACAAATTTTAAATTTTTTATTAAGAACATCAATTGTTTATAAAGTCTTGGTCAAATTACACTTAAGTTGACCATTTTAATCAAAATGGTGTAAGTTGTTTTGCAACGGAGGGAGTATTAGTTTTGTGTTCATAGAGTTTCGGGGTTTGTGTTAAAGAGAGATAGGGTGTGTTTGTTTGTTAAAAGAGTGTCGGTATTTTAAGGAGTGTTATTGCTTATGCGGGTTTGTTATAGCAAATTGAACTTTCTATAAATTATAGTTGCGTAAACATTCGTGTATATTGATTTTTTTTGTAGTTTAAATCTTTCTTAACTTAATCGTTAAAAATTAGTTATAAAAGTTCACTTGCACACCCCTTAAAATTTAACCAATTGCAGTGTTTCTCAAAACAAATATTTTGTAAGTGTTGATAGCTAGGATAGTCATAAAAAAATAACGAACAGGGACGCAGTGTAGATACTGATGTGGTTACACTAGGAACTACATCAAACAAAATTTACAGCGGAATTTAAATCAGACACGAATTATTTAACACATCTACAGTAATATGTTGTAGACAACAAAAACATCTCTTTATTAAAACGCTTAAGATCGATTAGAAAGAAAGAAAGAAAGAAATCAAGAGAAGCTACCAAATATTAAAACACTAAACACTAAGAAACAAGTTCTATGAAAGAACTTGTCTCACAAAATAACTCTCACTAAAAAGCTCTCAAACTCAGATTTAAATTCTCTGAATACACAGGAAATAATGAAGCCTTGGAGTCCTTTTTATAGACAAAGAAGTTTCCACCAAATGTGGTCATATCTTGGAGATTCATCCAAAAGAGATCTACTCCATCTCTTCCAAAAATATTGCTCATATCCTTGAGTGAAAGATATCTATAAAAATATAATAAAAATATCCACCAAAACTAACTAAATCATTAGTATGTTAGTAAATAAAAATAATATAAATAAAAAGATATTTACAATTCTACCTAAAATAAAGAAAGACATAAATCGTAAATTACACATGAAAATAAAAATAATCATGTGGAAATATACACAATTACAATCTCCCCCTGATTTATGGCTTTCTAGTCAAAACAAAAATGTTAAAATTGTTAAGTGACCAAATAGAAACTCCCCCTGAATTCAATGTTGACAAAAAAAAAATGGCATTGAGATATTTCCTTTTTGAGAACTGTACCTGCAAAAAATTGTCAAAAAAAATCAGAGTACAAAGATATAACTTAAGTACCAAATGTAACCAAACTATCTAGCTTTTTCTCCCCTTTTTTCCTTACTCTCCCCCTTTTTGACCAGAACGCGAGGTGATCAATTTTGCAAAAGGTCGTTACAACGGAAAGACAGGCTGATGTGAGAGCAGATGTGACTACATCGAGGGATACATCATCAACTGGACTCGATGAGGGAGTATTTGCTGGAGAAACATGGATGAACCAACATGCACAAGGGGATCTAGGCTTCTAGGAAACAAGAGAGTCTTCAACATTTCGAATTTATCAAATGATAAAAATTATGGAAGACAATGAAACGTTCTAACCAAATTCTTAAGAAAATTCAACTACCATTGATAGCATAAAAAATCCAAGATAAATAGTCTCCCTAGAAACATTCCATTAAACATTTTAAGAAAGATTTCCTTGAGCATAAATTTATTTATGGAGTTTACCAAGAAAAACACAAAAAACAATTGGGGGACATTAGGACTATGGTGGGGACGACTCAATAAATATAAAAAGAATAAAGACAAAAATATGCAAGTGAAGTGTACAACTCAAATTAGTGTGACTTGGGATGAAATCACACCCAGGGACTCAACCTATCCCAGAACTTCAACGAACTTTTCTCCCAATCTGCTCAGCCTCTAGAATGCGCCCACCCCTATTTTTTATTGTGGGTAAAGATTTGTGGGTAGCTTTCACTCTACATTAAATCCAAAGATAGCCGTTTATCTTTCAAATGGTCTTCTCAAATTCGAATCAATCTTTTGTGTTGAGTTCGTTTGATCACATTTAGATTGGCTGCATACAATGGTGGAGCAGCTGTTTCCTAAGAATGCACCCACTGAGAGATAAATTGAAGGCTTTTTCCATAGTAACCATATGGAGTATTCACAGTTCAAGGAACAGTCAAGTCAAGGGAGTGACTCAAGTGATCACTCTGAGATGCACAGTGAAAAAATAAATACCATGCAATTTTTATTTTATTTTTATTTTTTTTAAAGTTAACAGGTATACAAGTGTGACACATGGTGTGATCATACAGGGGATCACACCATCAAATGATGCAAAGTCCGAGAGATTCCCTAAGTGTAGAAAATATCTGAAAGTCTAGGGCCTTAGTGAAAATGTCAGCCAACTAATTTTCTGTCCTTATTGGTTCTAGGCTTATAATTTTCTGCTCAACAAGATCTCGAATAAAATGATGTTTAATGTAAACATGTTTAATACAAGAGTATTGAGCATGATTTTTTAAGATATAAATAGCATCTAAATTGACCCAAAACATAGTTAAAACCTTACTTTGCAGCCCATAAATTTTGACCATTTTGTTAGAACCCTAGTTTCTTAACTAAGTGTTTTGACAAATAATTAATGAACTTAAAAAGTATTATCAAAGAAGTTAACTGGAAATCATCAAGTATTACAGGTCCGCTATCTTCACTATCGAGATAACCAACCTTCAAGATAGCAGACCTTATCACCTTTGTTAGACTAAACTTCCAGTTAAAGTCAAACCTGACTCAAACACTGTTCACATACTTTATGCCAGCCAAAGATTAATGACTGACATATATATTTCCAAGATGTTGAAGACCGTTGGAACTCAAACGGATATAACATAAAATCCTATAAAAGGAGCTCAACACTACTAAAGAAAATATCACTGTCTTGGCCATATTCTATACAATTTGATTAAAGCTTCTAAGCAAACTCAATTGTAAAAGCACACTTGATATTTATAAATCTGTGCTAAAATAGATAAGCAAATATAGATCTCACATAGCTACTTTAGAGCCATCTTAGAGATCACCAAACCCTCACACTTGTGAAATCTTTTCTTTTTCTTTTTTTTGTACTTTACAACAAGTACATAACTTAATTAGTGAGGCTAATTAGGTTTGAAAATTCTGAGGGAATTTTCTTGCAATTGATTGTAATTTCTTGACGAAGTATTATAGTGGATTGCTTTTTCACTGTTGAGGACAGTGAAGCGTGGATGTAGGAGAGTTGCTATACTCTGAACCACGTTACATCTTTGTGTTTGTGTCTCATTTACTCACACTTATTCACACACATATCACTTATCATTTACTCATTTATTTCTTCTATTTATTTCATTATTATTTCGCTGAATAACTCAACACACACACTACACATCAAGATAGTCGACCTACTCTGCCAAGATAGTCGACCTCTTGTGAACTAACATCTACCTGTTTAAAGTGTATAAATAGAACATGTTCTTTCACATTTGACTCATCAAAAAGGTTAAATAACTCCCATATGACCGAAAGACATTACTTGTTACCTCATAACTTATGACTTTCAGGCAGTTCAGCCCTACCACATCAAGGTAGTTCACCCTTGCTATTTGTCTAGTCCTTACCTTTTCACAAGCATCCCCAATAACATGTAAAATGCGATGCTTCTCTTGGATTTTGGAGGTACATTTTCTGGACCATTTCAAACCTGCTTCTTTACTATCTGAGCTGCTGGAGGATGCCTCTGAATCTGAACATGGATCATTTTCTGCTGATGTAGTCTGCGGTGTAGTTACATCGGGGGCAACGTCAGACTGTTCTGCACTCTCTGGCATTGTTTCCTGTCCATTTTCATCATTGGCGGGCTCCAGCTCTTCAACACAACCTGTAACATCACAAAACTTATAGCAATTATTAGAAGTCTTAAATCCTTTAAAGACACAATTGCCCATTTTATAAAAAATCTCACATACTTACTTATCAAACCTCACATGCATATCATCGTCACACAAATGACTAATGTTTATGAGATTTTCCTTAAGGCCTTCAACATGGAGAACATTATGGAGAATAGGCATACCTTCAACATTCAATGTTCCTTTACCAACAATCTTACCTTTGCCACCACCTCCATATTTCACATTTCCCCTATCAAAAAGGGAATAGTCTGACAAGAACTCAAGTTTCCCTATCATGTGCCTTGAGCACCCACTATCCAAATACCAAGAGTTAGACATACAGCTCTCTAGTAAAGTGAAAACAACCTTACACTCCTCATCCTTCTTCTCAACCCACACAAATCGCCCAGATTTTTGGCGATGTGGACTATGATGTGAGTACATGATGGCACCCATTGGAGAGCCAAATTATTCTAAGTCCTGGATTCTTAGGTAACAAAAGGTTCTGATATGACCAGGACCAAAGCAGTAGTGACACACATATTTTCTTCTCCTAGGTCTAGACTCTACTTTTTAAAAAGATTTTGACTCTGACCTTTTTTTCACATTCTTTCACAAAATTGGATCTATAGCCAATACCAGTTTTAGAATGACTACCAATGTTTAAAACCTCTTAAGTTTAGCTTACCAGTGTTTAACTTGGTGAAAGTATCTTTGGCTTTTTCAAGATCAGATTTAGCTTTCTCGAGTTCAACATCACGCTTGGTATAGAGTCCTTTTGGTTATCATTTTCAATGGAAAATCTCTTAAGTTCAGATTTTAAAGTAGTAATTTCAGCTGAGAGTTTCTCATTTACCTTTTCAAATACACCAAGTTTTTCGACACGTTTTTGCCAATCGGTGAAAAGATCAGCGTAAGCTCCATGAAGTTCCTCAAAATTACCATTACATTCCTCTTCATCCTCTGGTTTTTTAGATACATAAAAATTAAAACAAATAAACTCATAGTAAAACAAATAAACCCAAAGTCAAAGGATATAGTTTCCAGTTGGCTACATCAGAAGTCACATCAAAATGATGTTTGTGATTTTGAGATGGCCTTTATTTTCTTATCCAAATTGGTTTTTGAAAGCTTTGGTCATGCATATATTTTTGACATAATTTTTTTGGTTTTCAAAGCCTTATTGTGCATACCCCCTTTTATAAAATTTTAGTTTCCAAAACTCTTGTTTGTGCACAATCTTTTTGTAAAAATTGATTTTTTTTAAGAACCTTGTCCTCCTTGTAAAGTTTTGGTTTTGAAAACCTTTGATTGTGCACGATTTTCATGTACAAAGTTTGATTGTTTTAAAAAAAAAAGTCTTTACTTGTTCATATGCTTGTTTGTTACTTGTGCAAATTACTTGTTCATTACTTGTTCATATCTTGCTAATTCTTGTTCATGATATTAAAACAAACCGAAAATTCCTATTTTAACTCCAAAGGGAACATAGAATACTTCACACTACGCGCACTCGACCTTGTGCACGTCTCAATAACCCTCAAACCCGGAATGGATGCCATGATGCAACTTGATTGGTGCTCTTATGCCCTTCGTGCGCATGGGTTTGTTCCACCTCCCCAACCGAGTCGAGTCAACCACACTTGTCTGTGACACACAAATACCGTGACCATGGTTGGTTTTTGGTCTAGCTCACGTCATCATGTCCTTATTACGTGTCCAAGGTTAGTAATAGCCAAGTTAACGCTTAAATCCAAGACCCCTTGTGAAAAAAAAGTTTAATTAAGGTCATCTTTGACCCGGTCTTTGACTTATTCGTTAATTTTAACCATAATTAACCAAAATCATGTATTAAGGATGGGATGACACCGTGTCATTAAGCCCTAATATTTGGCCCATCCTAATTATCCTTAATCCTAAGGTTAAGTTCCAAGATCCCTTATTAAAATGAGGTCATGCCAAAATTTCGTTAAGGAATTAAGTCAATCTTGACCTTGACCAAGGCTTAATCATGATAAGAATGGCGCATGCATTGGAACTTTATGACGCACTAGACTTTAGGAATGGCTCTTTTGGTTGGTGGAAGCCACGTGCCCTATAGGACCTTTGCCCGGGATAGTCCGTCCTTAGGGGTGTGCAATACAGGTGAAAAATGAGAGGCTTATAGACCTAGTGATGGCCTCCACTGATCTAGGATTTAGAATAGTTGCGAAAAAGAAGAGAAATATTTTCCTACCATTTAGGAATAAAATAAACGTTTTAAGTAAACTTGAACGGTTAATTAATTGCACATTGTGTAAATTTGCTCTGTCATGTTACTTGCTTTGCATGCTATTTACTATATGTCTTCTAACTATTTTTGACGATAATTAAGGTCATTCCTTTCCCATTTAGAAAAAAAATGGCCAAACAAATAATGAAAAATCTCATTAAGCCTTAGGATTTGTTTCTTAAGATCCCGTTAAATCCCTAGGCATAGTCCCCTAGGTCCCCGATAAGATTCCCGTTAAATCCCTAGGCAAATTCCCCTAGGTCCCCGATAAGATTCCAGTTAAATCCCTAGGCATAGTCCCCTAGGTCCCCGTTAAGATTTCCATTAAATCCCTAGGCATAGTTCCCTAGGTCCCCGATAAGATTCCCATTAAATCCCTAGACATAGTCCCCTAGGTCCCCGTTAAGATTCCCGTTAAATCCCTAGGCATTGTCCCCTAGGCCCCCGTTAAGATTTCCATTAAAACCCTAGTCATAGTCCCCTAGGTCCCCGTTACAATTCCCATCAAATCCCTAGGAATAGTCCCCTAGGAAGTTAGTCAAGTCCTTGAATGGATCCTTGTTATCCTCCAAAAAGTCAGTCAATTCCTTGGATGGATCCATGTTATCCTCAAAGAAGTCAGTCAATTCCTTGGATGGATCCCTGAAGTCATTCAAGTCCTTGGATGGATCCCCGTTATCCTCCAAGAAGTCATTCAAGTCCTCGGATGGATCCCTGTTATCCTCTAAGAAGTCAGTCAAGTCCTTGGATGGATCCCTGTTATCCTCCAAAAAATCAGTCAAGTCCTTGGATGGATCCCCGTTCTCCTCCAAGAAGTCAGTCAAGTCCTCGGATGGATCCCTGTTATCCTCCAAGAAGTCAGTCAAGTCCTTGGATGGATCCCTGTTATCCTCTAAGAAGTCAGTCAAGTCCTTGGATGGATCCCCGTTATCCTCCAAAGTGTCCGTTAAAATTAAATTCCAAAAAAATATATATAAGAAAGGAAATAAAAGTGCTTAGGGCGACTCTTTTCCTCCTTCCTGGAGCCGTCATGTGATGACCAAATTTGTGCCCCTCGTCGCATCTCGATCCCATTAGTGTCGTCGCGTGACCATTCCTCCTTCAAGTCTGGGCGTCATGGTAACACATGGTAATATACCTTGGTCAAGCATTGACCTCCTCGATTTGCACCGCCATGTGGTGACCATTTCAATTGTCCCAAACGCCCTTGTGCGAATCTTTTACTCAAAAAAAAAAAATACTTTCCCAAATAAAATAGAGATCAAGTTTTTCTTAAAATGAGGTTAATCCGATAATGAAGCGTTCTTCTCAAAATCCGGTTATAATTTCACCTTGAGGTTTAATATGCTACAGTCCTTAGCGGTTGTTGGGTATGCCCACACATATCTCATTTTTGATGTAATAGGATTTATTAGATTTGATTGATCCATCACCTAAGTTTTATTTCATGGACTTTAGACCCACATGTAAGAAGTATTTATACTTCATTTTTTAAGATGTCCATTGTTATAAAATAGGTTTAGAAATAGGGCAAGAAGATCAAGATTCAAAGAAAAATCACCCAGTAAGTTTGAGCCGCGCACACGCGCCATGCGCCTCTCTTTTTTTGCGCCCTGCGCACCTCATAGCGCGCGCAAGGAATTATTACTAGCTATGCTATGCGCCTATGCGCCCCTTGTTTTAGCGCACATCATGTGCACCTCTTGGCTCAAACGCGCCTCAAAGTGTTTATTCAACACTCAGTGATTTATTGAAGATTCAAAGACTTGAAGAGAATTCAAATTACGCCAATGATCCAACGGTGGTTAAAAGATGCATATAGGCCTAATCCGTTGACACGTGTCCATAACGGTCATATTTATGTTGAGTGTCAAAGTGACCATAATATATGCATGCTCCAATCAACGAGCGACAGCTCATCTTATCCACAAGGATTTCCAACGGCTAGTTTTTTGAAGTTCACTATAAATACCCCATAACTTCAACATTTTGAAGTTGCTGAGTTTTGCTAAGATTATCAAGAAATTCTCTATCTAGCATTTGTTGAAGATTTGAAGATTGCCGTAAAAATTTCCAGATTCTCAAGAACACCTTCATACCTTCATCCTTAGCCCAGATCTTCAAGCTATAACACTTTAGTTTCTTGTGCTCTCCATCTCAAAGATCTAAAGAGCCTTGATACTAAGAACACACACGCACCTCTTTAAGATAAATCATTTAGATTCATCTTTTAGAGATACACCGGTTATTGTTTTGGATTTGTTCTTTCATAGTAATAGATCTTGAGTTAGTGTATAAGCTCAAACATTGTAATTTGTAACACTCCTCATTATATAAGATCTCCATTAGAAATCCAAGACTAACCATCTTGGTAGAGGACGTAGATCTTTCATTGATCGAACCTCTCCAAATAGCTTGTGTTATTATCTTGTCATTTCTTTCAAGTTATTATTTTCACTCACTATTTGCTTGTTTACTCATTGTAGATTGATTGAACTGAATTGTGTTGTGTTGGTTATATCATTTACCTTAGTTCCTTATTTCACTCACTTTGAGCCAAAATACTTAGTGTGTGTGTTGCGCTCCCTTTATCACTTTGCGCCTATTTTCATTACTAAATTCCGCTGTGCATTTCACTCACTCACTTAGGCGCATTTCATAACGCTTACTTGATAAAGTGCGCATTTGCAATTGAGTTTTTCAAGGGTACGAAAAGAATTTTAAAACAGCTATTCACCCCCCCCCCTCTAGCTATTTTTCATACCCTTGTTGCCCTTTGGGACCAACAAGTGGTATCAGAGCAAACACCTTTATAAAACATTTTTCGTTTTTCAAGCTTAACAGCTTGGGTGCCGATTCTAAATGTCAAACTCAAAACCTATGGCAACTGCAAACTACACTCACGTTCCGGTCTTTGATGAAGATCATTTTGACGTGTGGAAATTCAGCATATTGACTCATCTCAACTCAATCGATGAAAGGCTCCATGACACCGTCGTTTATGGACCTTATATTCCGATGAAGGCGAATCAAAATCCACGCACCAACGCTGCCCAACCTACAGTTCTCAAACCAAGGGAAGAATGGACCGAGGAAGAAATTAGAAGAGTTGCAAATGATGGCAAAGCAAGAAACATTCTTCTAAGCACTCTAAGCACGGCTATGAAACAACAAGTCATGCATTGTGCTACCGCTAATGAGCTATGGGATGCTATTGAAGAGCATATTGAAGGAGACACCGTCTGCAAGGAGAACAAGAAATACGAAGTACAAAAGAGATTCAACAATTTCTCTCAACTCCCCGGTGAAAACTTGAGGCAAACTTATGAACGCTACTGTGAAATTATCAATCTATGTATCTCACTTGGCATGAAGTTTACCAACAAAGATTTGAATGTAAATTTTCTACAAGCTTTTGGATCAAGATACCTACATAAATCTAGCGCTCTTGAAGACGTTGGAACTTTAGATGTTTGGACTTTAAGGAATCTATATGCAAATCTCAAAGTTTACGAACTCAAACTCCAACGAATCAGCGAAACTGAAGGAAAGTCAAAATCTATGGCTATGATGGCGCACAGAGAAGCTGCACCTACACCTGCGCCTACTCCTGCGCCTGTACAAGATGAGAAAAGCTCCGATCCCAAAATTTCTACTTCTGAGCTATTAGACATGGATGATGAAGACTTCGCTTTATTTGTGAAGAAATTTCAAAAATTCAGAAAATTCTCAAGACCCGGCTCAACCAACAAATTTCAAGGATCTACCAGCAAAGCTCCTCAAAAGTTTTCAAGGAGAAGTGATTCAAAAAGAAAAGAAGATCTTGTTTGTTTTAATTGCAGGAAACCCGGACATTTTGCATCAAGCTGCCCAATTCCCAAATTTGAATATATGCAGAAGAAGAGCAGCCATACTCCCAAATTCACTCCCAAGTTCACTCGTCACAAGGGAATGGTTGCTGAAGAAGAAGCACCAGCAAATGAGCACAACACTTGGATTGAAACAGACTCCGATGAGAGCGATGAAGATTCCGATGATGGACTCGTTTGTTTGATGGAAAATGATGATGAAGTTGATGCTTATGATTCTGATGATGACTTCTCCAAGGATGTTCCCGATATGAATGCCTTGAATAAACCTATCAAGAAATCTGCAGGTTTTCAAGAAGTGAAAAAGAAGAAAGGACCAACCATCAGTGAGCTCGTTGAACAAGGATTTCTCACTCCAGCTCAAAACGATGGTGGATTGCTATTCTCACGATGTGATCTTGGAGCAAGGAACAAATTGAGAGAAGGAGCATATATTAGACCACAGGTTGAACCAACTGCTCCAAACTCCAAAATCAATGATGATGAAGTGATTGCTGAACAAGAAAAATTGTTCAAGAAGGCTGAAAAGGTTCTTTGTTTCATGGCTGGATCTTCAAAAGTTAGAAATTATGAATGGATTCTCGATAGTGGGTGTTCAAGACACATGACTGAAGATGAATCCTTATTAGAAGATGTCCATGAAGAAAGAGGTCCCTCCGTAACATTTGGCGATAATAACAAAGGTCAAGTTGTAGCATATGGAAAGCTCAAGAAAGACAAAGTGTGCATTGAAAGAGTCTCACTCGTCGAAGGGCTCAAGCACAACTTATTATCCATATCTCAATTCTGCGACAAAGGATTAGAATGCCATTTCACTTCAACACAATGTCTTATCAAGAATGGCAAAACTGGAGCTATCTTACTCACGGGATATCGTAAGACAAATATTTATATTATTGATTTCCATAGTATGAACTCTAGTACTAATCTTTGTTTTGTAGCAAAAAGTGTGAACGAAAATAGTTGGCTGTGGCACAAGCGCTTAAGTCACTTGAACTTCAAGTATCTATCTAAACTCAGCAGGAATAATCTTGTCAAAGGACTTCCCAAGGTTGCTGATCATCATGACAAAAAGTGCGCCGCATGTCAACTTGGCAAACAACCGAAGCAGTCATTTTCAAGCAAGTCAAATCCTTCAACAACAAGATGTTTGCAACTGCTTCACATTGATCTATTTGGACCAGTTTCCACCGCAAGTATAAGAAGAAACAAGTATACTCTAGTTGTGGTGGATGATTATTCAAGATATACATGGGTGGAGATGATGATTACAAAAGATGATTGTTATGATATTCTCACTACCTTATTTCGACTGCTCCAAACCCAAAAAGAAGATGACATCGTTAGTGTTCGATCCGACAATGGAACAGAATTCAAAAACAACGGTGTTGCTCGATATTGCGACGATCATGGGATAGATCACAACTTTTCAACCGCCGGAGTCCCTCAACAAAATGGCGTTGTTGAACGAAAGAATAGAACGTTGATTGAAGCGGGAAAGACGATGATAACTGAAGCTAAATTGCCTAAGTACTTTTGGGAAGAAGCTATCAACACTGCATGTTTTACTCAAAATCGTTCCCTCATCAACAAACTTCACAACAAGACTCCGTATGAACTTTGGCGTGGTAGAACTCCCAACATTGCATTCTTTAAGATATTTGGTTGCAAATGTTATATCCTCTACAACGGAAACGAACATAGAGGTAAATTCGATGCCAAAGCCGACGAAGGTATTTTTGTTGGGTATGCCAAACACTCTAAAGCTTTTCGTGTTTTTAATAGAACTACATTAGTGATAGTTGAATCTGTACATGTTACATTTGATGAACATTCTCTCCTTGAGCCACATTTGGCTCCAAATGTTGCTGATGATTCTATTGAGCAAAATGATACAGTGCTTCTATTTATGTTGCGCCCACTCAAGATCAGAATCTATCAACACAAGGAAATCCATCTACATCAAATGCGCCTAATTCAATGTATAATGCGCCTGGTGAATCCTCTATTGCGCCTCACTCAAATGATGCGCCTCATGATTCCTCTCACGCGCCTATTTCTACTACTGCATCTGGTGTAAACCCAAATTTCAATTCTGAGCCAGTTCAACCCCCAAATTTCAATGACTTTGAATCTGGTGAAGACGTACCAATTGAAGACCTTCAAGTTTCTACGACTCAACCTAACTTACCTCCTGAAATCCGTGAAGTTAGAGGTCACCCAATTGCTAATATCATTGGTGATCTACAAGTTGGTGTTCGTATAAGGAGAGCTACAAACTTTGATGCTTACACTGCTTTTATCTCTCAAATTGAACCAAAGAAGGCTGATGAAGCGCTCCAAGATCCTAATTGGGTTGTTGCAATGCAAGAAGAACTCAATCAATTTGAACGATGTAAGGTTTGGACTCTAGTTCCAAGACCAAATGATCATGGAGTGATTGGTACAAAATGGGTATTCAGGAACAAGATGGACGAGAATGGAACCATCACGAGAAACAAAGCAAGATTGGTTGCACAAGGCTATAGGCAAGAAGAAGGAATTGACTACGATGAAACTTTTGAGCCCGTAGCAAGACTTGAAGCTATCAGATTATTTCTAGCTTACGCCGCTCACAAAAACTTCAAGTTATATCAAATGGACGTGAAGAGCGCATTTCTAAATGGTGAACTCCAAGAACAAGTCTATGTTGCTCAACCACCTGGGTTTGAAGATTCACAATTTCCAAATCATGTGTACAAACTCCAGAAAGCTTTGTATGGACTCAAACAAGCACCAAGAGCATGGTATGATACACTATCAAAGTTTCTCATCAAAAAAGGCTTCACTCGCGGTAAAATCGATACAACTCTTTTCATTACCAAACATAATGGTCATAAATTACTTGTTCAAATTTATGTTGATGATATTATATTTGGTTCTACTAATGAATTGTTGTTCAAGTGTTTTGAGAAACTAATGAAGAGCAAGTTTGAAATGAGCATGATGGGAGAACTCACATTCTTCCTCGGGCTTCAAATCAAGCAAATGAGTGAAGGCATTTTTATCAACCAATCCAAATACACAAAGGACTTAATCAAGAAGTTTGGACTTGAGAACGCTAAAGCATACGATACTCCAATGGCCACCGGCAACAAACTCGACAAAGATTTAAAAGGTAAACGTGTTGATCAAACGCTCTATCGAGGTATGATTGGCTCACTCCTTTACCTTACTGCTAGTAGACCTGATATTATGTTTAGTGATTGTGTTTGTGCTCGTTATCAATCCGACCCTAGAGAAGCACACTTAATTGCTGTGAAACGTATTATAAGATATCTCTCTGGCACTGTTAACCTTGGACTTTGGTACACCAAAGATTCGAACTTTAAACTTGTAGGTTATTCAGATGCGGATTACGCAGCGTGCACCATTGATAGGAAAAGCACAAGTGGCACTTGTCATTTCCTCGGATATAGACTTGTGTCATGGGCGAGTAAGAAACAAGCTTCAGTATCTGTCTCAACAACCGAAGCCGAATATATCGCTGCGGGAAGTTGTTGTTGTCAAATACTCTGGATGAAGCAGCAATTGGTGGACTATGATATCATCGAAGAAAATTGTCCCATCTACTGCGACAATACATCAACAATTGCAGTTTCTGAAAATCCTGTCATGCACTCAAAAACCAAGCACATCGACATCAAATATCACTTCCTCAAAGACCACGTGGAGAAAGGCAATATACATTTGGAACACGTGGGAACCGACTATCAAATCGCCGACATTCTAACGAAAGCACTCGACGCGAAACGGTTCATGTTTTTGAGAGGTGAAATGGGTATGCTTGAACTCAACTAAATTCAATATAGTTTTGTCAATACTAATGATTTTATGTTGTGTTGAGTTATGAGTATATTAGGTACAAATGATTAAAATCAACTTTTCAAAGTTTCAAGGAAACTATGCGCAATCTATGCGCCTTAAGAACTACGCGCTCATCTGTCATTTTCTGCGCGCCTATCAATCCATGCGCGCCCATAAATCCATGCGCTTAAAACGCTTATGCGCCCTTAACCATCTCTTGCGCGCCTTGATGAAGCAATGTGCCTTGACAAGTAATGCGCCCCTTCATGCGCGCATTAACTTTTACGGCTCAATCAATTCTCAAATTTAATTCCAATGATTGAACGTATTAAATACACAAGTACCAGGTATGTTCATTCCATTCATTTATTATAAGAATCTTTGTCTTTTGACATTCCTTTAATTGTTCAAGGGTACTTGTGCAATTAATTTTTCCCTCGTTTTACGCTTTTCGAAAAATTTTATTTTCTGGGATATATTTCTTGCACCCCAAACTTACACCAAAATAGATGTTTTTGGTGTTTGTGCAAAAATTAGCCAAAATTGCTCATACACTTAAAGGGAAAGTGGAGCAGTTTTTCAAAAACCTAGATGTCACATCGGTCGTACTTTGTGTCATTCAGCATTTAATGCACCTCAAATCTCAAATCCCTCATAAATGCACCTAGTATGATTAGCCGCCTTTTCAAATCCCTCATTAATGCCATCTTTTCAACTTCCCATCTTTTTAAATTTTTGACTGTTTTTTTTTCTTATCAGTGCAAATTTTAAACCTAACCTATATATACACTTCCCTTCACTCCCTCTCTCTCACCAACTCCCTCATCATCTCCCTACACCTCCCTACCAACTCTCTCTCTCTCTTTCGTTTCTCTATTTTTCTTTATATATATCTCGTTAATGGGTCCTAAGAGAACTACAAAATCTACCCAAGACAAAATGGTATGGATTCTTACACCCTTAAACTCCTAAATTTCTGCAATTTTTTTTTCTGTTTCGTCATTTTTTTCCGTCTTTTTCAAAAACCCGAAATTGCATTTTTTCTTGATTAATCTTGCTTCGGTGATCCGTTTTCAAAATCGTTCGTTAGGTTATGTTCGTTTTGTGATTTCGAGTCTTTATAACTAACTTTTTCAACGATCAATTCGCTATTTGATGCGAATCTGAAAAATCACCATTTTCGACTTCTCGGTTTTTAAGATCTTTGAATCCATTTTTTGGATTCGTTGTTGATTTTTACTTGTTTTGATTTACATATTTGTTATCCTTGTCTTCGTGCGGTCATTTTGATATATTGTATGCTTGATTTGGTGAAGTTTCACGAATTATGTGTTCTTGGTGTTCTTGGTGTTCTTCGATCACTCAAGACATGTTCTTCGTGTTCTTCATTATTTTTGCTTGACTTAGGTCTCATAACTTTCAAAACGTGTTTTTCAAAATTTTCACTTTTTGATTCTAAAAACTTGCATATGTATGTTTGGATGTGTTTGTGAGTTTTTATACCAAGTTTAAATTTCTACATAAGTAATGCGCCTATATATGAATTCATGCGCCTAGTATGATTATGCGCACATTGATATTATGCGCCTCAAAGAGATTCTTGCGCTCACATGTGTTTGCGCCTAATCCTTTATGCGCTTAATATCATCATGCGCCTACACTTACTATGCGCCCCCAAATTCATACTTAGCCAGTTTTTATGTTCAAATTTTCCTTTGTATATTTCATAGAACCATAAATATGCGCCCTGTATTTCTATGTGCCTCATAATTTCATGCGCCCACTATAATCATGCGCCTTGACTCACTGTGCTCTCTTATGCGCTCATGAATCTATGCGCCTAATTATTTTATGCGCCTAAAATTTTGTATGCGCCTAGTCCTCACTTTGCCTATTTATGATTCTATGCGCCTAATTCACACTAATTCCGTTCAATGTTTAATTTTTCAGGATCTATCTAACTTCAGACCTGGTGAAACATTTGATTTAAACGAGTTATCTGCTGATCCTATGGGTGTCGAAGTTATGGATTATATCAGACTGGCTGGACTTCTCCCTTTGTTCACTCTGGAGCAACCTTTCTACTCTCCGCTCCTTATTGATGAATTTTTCTCTACAGCAGAATTTGTGGAAATTCCAACAGACATTGAAGGGATGGTGCGCTATCGCATTCGCGCAGTAGTTCAAGACGTTGAGATAACCATGTCTGCCGGCACTATAAAGAACGTTGTCAACTTCAACAAAACTGGCCCCTTGAGTGTAGCTGGCAAAGTCAATTCTTATTCAGCCGCCGCTCAAAACATTATGGCGCGTACTCTTCTTCGTATCCCTACTCTTCAAAACAATATCAAAACGGTGGAAATTAGGGATGGTGGTGACTTATTGGCACATATTGCGCATCTGGTTGGCACTTCCATTATCTTCAAAACTGGAAATGTCAACAGATTTACTATGGAGCAGTGGGAATTCACAGCTGCCATCATGGAAAAAACCATCCTCAACTGGCCTCAGATCTTATTTACTAATCTTCAGGACCAGATTGACAAGTACAATAAAAACAAAGCTGACGGCAAGACGAAGTTTAAGACTCACTGCCGTATTCTCACTAAAATCTTCCTCTCCTACCCTGCGCTTGCTAATTTTCTTGCTGAGAACCCAGCCTACCAGACCACTGATGTCCCTATCTTTGGTAAGGACAGTTTAGTGATGAAGAGGCGCAGAAAGCGCATGGCCAAGCGCGCGCCAAGGGTGAAAGGCGCTCAGTTGGTAGATGAAGCCACTGAGTCTGATGAAGAAGCAGCTGGCGCAGTTGGTGAAGAAGAAGCTACAGTAGCGCCACGCGCAGAACCTATTCCTGGCCAGTGAAAGGCAAAGGCAAAGGGATTGCTGAAGAACCAAGCAGACCTACTAAGCACCCCAGAACTGACACTGAAGAAGAAAAGGAGCTGAAACGCGCTAAAGAAGCCAGTAGACTGGAAGCGCAGTTAAAAAGAGATGAAGAATTCAGATTGAAACAGGCTGCTGATTTATCTAAATCTGAAAGGCGCAAAGGCGCAGGGTCTAGCGCTGATGCACGCGCGCCTGCTCATGATGCGCCTCCAACCGTTCATGCGCCTACTCCAACACCATCTTTTGATCGTCAACAAGTCAGAGATAAAATTTCTGCAGATTTATTTGGTGAAGATATTGAGGATCAACCTCAGGTGGAGCCAGAACAGTTAAGGCGCAAACCATCATCTGTGCGCCCAAAGGTTCCTGCGCCTCATCCTAAAGAAATTTCTTCAAGTGCAGAATATTTTCCATCTCCTCCCCGCGCTCCTACTCCGCGCCCCTCTACTCCTGCGCCTCCTCCTCCCACTCCTGATATGAGTGTGGTTATTTCTCTACTGAAGCAACTCCAGCAAGGCCAGTCTTAAATGAACTCACAATTAGAGCTTCATACTTCAATGCTTACCCAACAGGCTGATGAGATTGCTGCCATTAAGGGGGAGATAAAGCGTATAGATGCCAACATCAAGGACAAACACTTCCTGACCCCTCAACAGTGGAATGATGCTATTGATCAGATGAACGATTTATTCAAAGGTACTCTTGCTTCTCTTCACGAGCGAATTAGCACTGGCATCCAACTCACCGATGGCCAAGATTTTATTAACGCTATAAAGGAAGTAGAGTTGAACATAGCGGGGGATATAAGGAAATTGTTTAAAATGGTGGCGGGAGATAGCCATAAGTTATTGAGCGTTGTTGATAAGCTCAACGAAGTTAAGGATGAGCTACAAATCCTGGGACTATCTGTATATGGCGCAGAACCAAATGATGAACCCAGCGCTGCTCCAATTGCTCCTGATGCACATGCGCCTGGATCTAATGCGCCCTCTTCCAGCTCTGCTCCTAGCGCGCCTTTTGACATTAACTCCCTGCTTTCAAAGATTTATGTCTTGAAGGAGTTAGTTGTCACTCACTTCAACGCCGCTCACTCCAGCGCAGACAGGCGCTCAGATAGGATTTCCTCTGACATTGTTTCAGCGCAGGCTGCTATTGAAGCTAACTTTCAGAACGTTGCAGAAAACGTCGCTCAACAGCAAGCCATTACTCAACGCACCATTGATGAATATCAAAACATCAATGTTGGTCATTTGCGCTACCTCAGAGACGGCGTCACGGACACTCATGGTTTAGTGAACCGCGCCTATCAACTTTCCAAACAAATCCAGCGCTCCCTTTCTGAAATTGAAGAAGGTTTGAAGGAAGATGACGCGCCTCCTAATCCTTAGTTTTCTTTGATAGTAAGTTAGAATTTTTTTTGTTCGTAAATCCCTTTTGAAGATAGTGATTTTAGTGCTTGCTTGTTTTAGCACATCTTTTGGCTTTGTTCTATTCGAAACTTGTAATTTGTAACTCCTACTTCCCAAGTTTTAATAAGAACAATGCATCACTTATTATCAAACCTTGTTCACTCAAACTCCTTGTTTGTAGAACAATGAATATTGTTTAAATTCATATGCATCATATTGAATTGTTTCATACTTTCATGCATTAAGTTTAAACTTGGTTTAAACACTTCAAAACTAAAAATCATATATCATTTTGAATGTGTTAAACTGTTGTTTCTATCTTTCCATATGTAACTCTTTATTCTTATTGGATTAGATTAGAAATCTATTTTTTGGACTAGTGTGTGCATTAACTTGAGACATGATTTACCAATTTCATTCATTTGGACATGTTTTTGTCAAGTATAATGTTTGTCCTTGATATAGTAGGTAATGGCATCAATCAAATAGGGGGAGATTGTTGGGTATGCCCACACATATCTCATTTTTGATGTAATAGGATTTATTAGATTTGATTGATCCATCACCTAAGTTTTATTTCATGGACTTTAGACCCACATGTAAGAAGTATTTATACTTCATTTTTTAAGATGTCCATTGTTATAGAATAGGCTTAGAAATAGGGCAAGAAGATCAAGATTCAAAGAAAAATCACCCAGTAAGTTTGAGCCGCGCACACGCGCCATGCGCCTCTCTTCTTTTGCGCCCTGCGCCCCTCATAGCGCGCGCAAGGAATTATTACTAGCTATGCTATGCGCCTATGCGCCCCTTGTTTTAGCGCACATCATGTGCGCCTCTTGGCTCAAACGCGCCTCAAAGTGTTTATTCAACACTCAGTGATTTATTGAAGATTCAAAGACTTGAAGAGAATTCAAATTACGCCAATGATCCAACGGTGGTTAAAAGATGCATATAGGCCTAATCCGTTGACACGTGTCCATAACGGTCATATTTATGTTGAGTGTCAAAGTGACCATAATATATGCATGCTCCAATCAACGAGCGATAGCTCATCTTATCCACAAGGATTTCCAACGGCTAGTTTTTTGAAGTTCACTATAAATACCCCATAACTTCAACATTTTGAAGTTGCTGAGTTTTGCTAAGATTATCAAGAAATTCTCTATCTAGCATTTGTTGAAGATTTGAAGATTGCCTTAAAAATTTCCAGATTCTCAAGAACACCTTCATACCTTCATCCTTAGCCCAGATCTTCAAGCTATAACACTTTAGTTTCTTGTGCTCTCCATCTCAAAGATCTAAAGAGCCTTGATACTAAGAACACACACGCACCTCTTTAAGATAAATCATTTAGATTCATCTTTTAGAGATACACCGGTTATTGTTTTGGATTTGTTCTTTCATAGTAATAGATCTTGAGTTAGTGTATAAGCTCAAACATTGTAATTTGTAACACTCCTCATTATATAAGATCTCCATTAGAAATCCAAGACTAACCATCTTGGTAGAGGACGTAGATCTTTCATTGATCGAACCTCTCCAAATAGCTTGTGTTATTATCTTGTCATTTCTTTCAAGTTATTATTTTCACTCACTATTTGCTTGTTTACTCATTGTAGATTGATTGAACTGAATTGTGTTGTGTTGGTTATATCATTTGCCTTAGTTCCTTATTTCACTCACTTTGAGCCAAAATACTTATTGTGTGTGTTGCGCTCCCTTTATCACTTTGCGCCTATTTTCATTACTAAATTCCGCTGTGCATTTCACTCACTCACTTAGGCGCATTTCATAACGCTTACTTGATAAAGTGCGCATTTGCAATTGAGTTTTTCAAGGGTACGAAAAGAATTTTAAAACAGCTATTCACCCCCCCCTCTAGCTATTTTTCATACCCTTGCTGCCCTTTGGGACCAACAGCGGTTTTGTCCATTAGAAACATTGACCATGGAACCCACCTCTGAATTGGCGTCTGTTGGGTATGCTTATTTCTTAACCCTCCCAATTTATGTTAGAATTGATTGATACCATCACCTAAGTATATTTTATGGACTTTAGGATCCTATGTAAGAAGTTTTATAACTTCAATTTTTAGCTAAGTCCAATTTTATAGAATAGGCTTAGTGGTTAGGGCTTATGCTTAGAATTAAAGTTTCAATTACTGAAGACCAAGTATAATGCGCAGGACATTTCATGCGCAGAGCATCATCTGCTCATTTTTATGCGCAGTGAACACCTGCTCATTCTTCATGCGCAGAGCATCACCTGCTTATTTTCCATGCGCAGAGAAACACCTGCTCATTCTCCACGCGCATAGCATTACCTGCTCATTTCCATGCGCAGAACATTATCTTCTCCCTTTCATGTGGACAACACTTGCTTAGTTTCCAAGAGCAGAACGTCTGCACATTCTTTATACGCATGACTTCTATGAGAAGAGCAGATTAACTTGGTCCTTATGCTTATCTTTCAACAACCTCATATTCTTGAAGCTTGGAAAGCGCTTATACTTAATTTCAAGATTTGAAGAAGACCAAGGAGCAAGCATGAAGATCATGCGCAGATCATCATCTACGCATCCATCACTTGCGCATGACTCCCATGCGCAGGTACTTCAGACCTGGTCCTTAACACTTCAACATCTCTCTTTTCTTACACTTTGATTTTGAGGTCTCATGTGCAAATGTCTAACTGTGATGCGCATGACTTCCATGCGTAGCACCCCTCTGCGCACTCAATGCGCATGGCCTCCATGCGCGCGCAGCTCTCATTTCCTGACCTCACATTCTAGAAGCTTGGAAAGCGTCAAGTCAAGCTACGCCTTTTGGATTGATCCAAAGTGCTGATGTGTACATATGACAAAACAAGCACACTCAGCATACACGTAGATAGAGACGCGCTTCAGTTTGAAATTCAAAATGAAGACAGCTGTCATATTTCTAGAAGAAGTTTGAAGTTTTTCCACTTGCTCTGTCTTCAACGGCTATAAAGGACACCTGCGCACCAATCACATTGTGTCAGCTTATCGTCCTTGCTCAGAGCTCCAACGGCTTGTTTTTGAAGCTCCACTATAAATATCCCTACTCTTCCTCATTTCCAAGTTGCTTGAGTTTTTGCTTATAAGGAGAAACTTTGAAGATTTGAAGATTGCTTGCATATTTCCAGAATTCTCAAGATCAACCTTCATACCT
Organism: Campanula takesimana; assembly: GCA_026119855.1. Classification (NCBI taxonomy): domain Eukaryota; kingdom Viridiplantae; phylum Streptophyta; class Magnoliopsida; order Asterales; family Campanulaceae; genus Campanula; species Campanula takesimana. Next base: position 342,070 of record JAOWBW010000598.1, read on the forward strand.
TCATACTCAACCAAGCCCAGATCCTATAAGCCTTGTATCATCCAAAATTCTTTGTGCTCTTCATCTCATAGATTCTTAGAGCCCAAAATTTCTGACACACAAACACACACCTCTTGAAGCTTTGATCATTTAGATCTAACTTCTTGAGAAACACCGGTTTAGTGTATGATTTGCTCTTCATAGAATAGATTTTGATTTGAGTTTTGATTCCTTGTAATCTTGTAAAAGCTCCTCATATCAATATAAATCTCATCGTTAGAAATCCAAGACTAACCATCTTGGTAGAAGACGTAGATCTTTCCGATCGAACCTCTCCAAATAGCTTGTCTCATTACTTTGCTTTTCATTCTATATTTAAGCTTTTATGATATATTACTTTGTTTGATCTTTGTAGATTGTCTTGCACTGTTTGAATTGTGTTTGTTTGCTTTCTGCCTTAGAACATTTTTGCGCCTCTCTTTAAGACAAAATTAGTGCGTGCGTTTTACACTCCTGCGCATATACCTGCGCATCAGTGATTGCTTTAAGGTGTTTTCTCTGGGACCAATAAGTGGTATCAGAGAAAACACCTTCATAAAACTTGTTTTGTTTTTCAAGCTTAACAGCTTGGGTGCCGATTCAAGATGGATTCAAAATCTTTGGCAATGGCTAACTATTCACATGCTCCTGTGCTCAACGAAGATCATTTCGACATCTGGAAGCACTGCATACTCACTCATTTTACCTTAATAGATGAGATCCTCCACGACATAGTTCTTGAAGGACCTTATATCCCTATGAAGGCAAATCCTGATGCTGCTACCAACAAGGACAATATCACCATCAAGAAGCCCAAGGAGGAATGGACTGATGAAGAAAAGAAATGGGTTGGCTATGATGGAAGAGCAAGGAACATCATCCTAAGCACCATGGACCTCTCTTCGCACAATCAGATTGTGAGCTGCGCAACTGCAAAAGAGCTATGGGTTGCTATTGAAGGCTATGCGAATGGAGACAAAGTTATCAAGGAAAATAAAAGATTTGTTGTGCAAAGAAAATTCAACTGCTTCATGAAGATAGATGGTGAAACCCTTAGACAAACTTATGATCGCTATTATTCCATTGTAAACTCTTGTATATCTCTGGGAAAGACTCTCACCAACAAAGAAATTAATGCTCAATTCTTAGATGCGCTTGGTTCTAGATATGTGCACAAGGCAAGCCATCTGGAAGATTCTGGATTTCTGGATACTTGGCCTTTGCGCAGTTTATATGCTAATTTGAAAGTGTTCGAGTTAAAACTTGATCGAATTGATGAAACAGAAGGAAAAGGAAAAGCAATCTCAATGATTGCTAAAAAAGAACCTGCGCATGCTCAAACCTCAGACAAAGTCTCTACTTCATCCTTACTTGAAATGGATGACTTCGCTATGTTAAGCGGTTTCAAAAATTCAGGAAATTCTCAAAACCTGGATCCTCAAGTAAAGCTCCAGCAAAGTTCTCTCATGGAAGAGACTCAAATAAAGATGATGACTTGGTTTGCTACAACTGTAGAAAGCCTGGTCATTTTACATCAAAATTCCCTACTCCAAAATTTGAGTACATGAAGTGGAACGGTGCACAGAGATCCTCTAAGCAGCGAGGAATTGTTGCTGAAGAAGACTGCGCAGACAAGAAGCTCAAGACCTGGATAGAGACAGACACTGAAGACAGTGATGATGATGACTCTGAGGATGGACTGCTCTGCTTGATGGCAAATGCTGATGATGATAGCGACTCAGAAAACGATGTTCCTGATATGAACGCACCGAATGAGCCAAGGAAGATTGCAAAGAAGAAAGGTCCCACTATCACTGAACTGGTAGAAATGGGACATCTAACTCCAAGCAGACAGAATCGCAAGTACTTATTTGCTAGAGCAGACCTATCAAAGAAATTTGTAGCAGCGCCTCCGCGCAAAGAATCTCTTGAAATTCCTGCTGAATTGTAAAAGTGAATGACTCTGCTACTGAACGCGAGTCTGTATTTCAACAAGATGAAAAGGTAATCAAAAGATTTAATTCTATGAAAGAAGCAGTGGACTTTTCAATTGGAGAAATTTCACAGCTTAAGACGGAGAAAACTCTTTTAAAATCTGAAAACACCCTCCTTAAGGATCAGATTAAGAGCATGACTCCTCTTACTGAAAAGAACTGTTTCTTGACAGATCAAAATGCGTTATTTAAAGTAAGAAACGAAGAGTTGGCTGCTCAAGTAGTTGATCTCACAAAGATCACTGATGAGTGGACCAAATCTCGTGTCACTATAGATCAATTTCTAGAATCCCAAAAGGCCAATGGAGATAAGAAAGACTTGGGGTTCTCAACTAGTGACAACTTTAAATGCGCCGTTTGCTCTGAAAGATAAAAGGATTTTACACCCCAACAAACTGTTGAAATTCCTAAAGCAAAGCATTCTGCTTCAATGGGTAAAGGACAGGAGAAAGTCCAGAGACAAAATTTCCATTATGTCTACCCAAAGAAGCAAACTGGGAAAGCCAAGGGTAAGGCTAAAGTTGAACCTGCGCATGATTTCTCATATTCTGACTATGGCTGCGCTTCAACTTCGAATGTCAAATCTGCGCAAAAAGGTCATGCGCGTGAAAGCCATGCGCTCCAACACCAGATGCACATTCTTAAGAAAAGCGCACCCAAACCTCAGAAAATGATATTTGTCAAAGCTAGTTCAACTGCTCCAGTTCAGAATGCTAAGCTAAAGAAAAGTAAAGAGTTTGTAAAAGCCCAATCTATAAGTGGCTTACATCATTGTGTTGTATGTGATGGTTTAGGTCACAAGGCTGCAGAATGCCTTTTGCGATTTGCTCCTAATGCCAAGGGACGTAAAAATCCTAAGGTCAGACAGGAGTGGGTTGTCAAAAGTTGCTAACTTTAGGACCCAAGAATAAAGGTGACCTGCGTTTTTTTAATGTCTATCTTTCAGGTCTCCTGCTTCACTGCGCACTCTTCACAAGCTAAAGCGCATATATGGTATCTCGACAGTGGATGTTCTTGACACATGACTGGAGATGCCAACAATCTCGAAGATGTGCATGAAGGAAGAGGTGCCTCAGTAACTTTTGGGGACAACAACAAAGGGCACATTATTGGATATGGAAGAATCAGAAAAGATAAAGTGTGCATAGAACAGGTCGCGCTCGTAAAAGGCCTCAAGCACAACCTGCTCTCCATATCACAATTTTGCGATAAAGGTCTGGAATGCCATTTCACTTCAACGCATTGCTATATCAAAGATGGCAAATCCGGACTCACTTTGCTCACAGGGACTCGTAAGGCAAATGTTTATATCATTGATCTTACTGCTATAAATTCTATCACTAATCTCTATTTTGTAGCAAAGAATGTAAGTGAAAGCAGCTGGCTATGGCACAAGCGCTTAAGTCATTTGAACTTCAAGTATTTGGCTAAGCTAGGAAGGGAAAATCTTTTCAAAGGACTTCCCAAAGTAGCTGACCATCATAAACAGAAAATGCGTAGCATGCCAGCTTGGTAAACAACCAAAGCAGTCTTTCTCCAGCAAGATTGCTTCCTCAACTTCCAAATGTTTACAACTGCTTCACATGGATTTGTTTGGACCAGTCACCACCGTGAGCATTGGAGTTGTGGTGGATGACTACTCAAGATACACATGGGTTGAAATGATGATATCCAAAGATGATTGCTATAATATCTTGACTGCTCTCTTTCGAAGGGTCCAAACTCAAAAGGTAGACGACATTGTAAGCGTTAGATCAGTCAAAGGAACTGAATTCAAGAATACGGTGTTGCTCAATACTGCGATGACCATAGAATTGATCACAATTTCTCTGCTGCTGGAGTTCCTCAACAAAATGGCGTTGTGGAAAGAAAGAATCGCACGTTGATTGAGCCTGGAAAAATAATGATAGCTGAAGCAAAGCTTCCAATGTATTTCTGGGGAGAAGCTGTCAACACTACTTGATTTACTCAGAATAGATCCATCATTAACAAAGCCTACAACAAAACTCCATATGAGCTATGGAGAGGAAGAGCACCCAACATCGCTTTCTTTAAGATTTTTGGCTGCAAATGCTATATCCTCTACAACGGAAAAGACCATAGAGGTAAATTCGACGCCAAAGCAGATGAAGGTATTTTTGTTGGGTATGCCAAACATTTTAAAGCTTTTCGTGTTTTTAATAGAACTACTCTAGTTATTGTAGAATCTGTACATGTTACTTTTGATGAGCATTCTCTCCTTGAGCCATATTTGGCTCCAAATGATTCTGATGATTCTGCTGAGAATGTTGAGACAGGTACGCAGCCACAAACTGCACCTGCGCAGAATGATAATCAAAATGATCACAATCAGAATCAAGCAAGTCCATCCGATGCACCAACTCCAGATGCTGCACCAGAAGTGATGACTCCTGATGCGCAGACACCCCCTCCTGCGCATGATGTTTCTCCGCTTCAGCAAATCACTTTTGATGATCTTGATGGTGAAGCAAATGAAGTTCCTATTGAAGATCTTCGTATTCCTACTACTCAACCAAACTTACCTCCTGAGGTTTGTGAAGTAAGAGATCATCTAACAACAAACATCATTGGTGATCTCAATGTAGGGGTTCGTACAAGGAGAGCATCCAACTTTGATGCATATAATTCCTTTATTTCTTAAATCGAACCAAAGAAGATTGATGAAGCACTCCAAGATTCAAGCTGGGTTATTGCTATGCAAAAATATCTTAACCAATTTGAGCGCTGCAAAGTTTAGACCTTAGTACCCAGACCTCATGACCAAGGAGTTATTGGTACAAGATGGGTATTCAGAAACAAGATGGATGAGAATGGAAGCATCACAAGAAACAAAGCAAGGTTGGTTGCGCAAGGCTATAGGCAAGAGGAAGGAATCGACTACGATGAAACGTTTGTGCCTATAGCAAGACTTGAAGCTATAAGAATTTTCTTAGCTTATGCCTCTCACAAGAAATTCAAGCTTCATCAAATGGATGTGAAGATCACATTTCTCAATGGTGAACTCCAAGAGACGGTCTACGTAGCTCAACCACCTGGATTTGTAGATAGCAGATTTCCAAATCACGTCTTTAAACTTCAAAAAGCTTTGTATGGACTTAAGCAAGCTCCAAGAGCATGGTACGATACTCTATCAAAATTCCTACTAGAGAAAGGCTTCAAGCGCAGTAAAATCGATACAACTCTTTTTATTGCTAAGTATAATGATCATTGTTTACTTGTTCAAATTTATGTCAATGATATTATATTTGGTTCTACTAATGAGTTACTTTGTAAGCGCTTTGAGAAGCTCATGAAAAGCAAGTTTGAGATGAGTATGATGGGAGAACTCACATTCTTCCTCGGACTTCAAATCAAGCAATTGAATGATGTCATCTTCATAAATCAAGCCAAGTACACAAGAGACCTAATCAAGAAATTTGGAGTTGAGAATGCTAAAGCATACGACACTCCAATGGCCACCGGCAATAAACTTGACAAGGACTTAAAAGGTAAAAAAGTTGATCAAACTTTATATCGAGGTATGATTGGATCTCTCCTTTATCTTACTGTAAGTAGGCCAGATATTATGTTCAGTGTTTGTGTATGTGCGCGCTTTCAAGCAGATCCTAGAGAAGCGCATTTAACTGCTGTTAAATGCATTATTCGTTATCTTTTTGGAACTGTTAACCTTGGACTTTGGTACACCAAAGATTCGAATTTCGATTTGCTAGGTTATTCAGATGCAGATTACGCAGCATGCACAATTGACAGGAAGAGCACAAGTGGAACTTGTCATTTCCTTAGAAATCGACTTGTTGCGTGGGCAAGCAAGAAGCAAGCTACTGTGTCCATCTCCACTACAGAAGCTGAAATATATTGCTGCTGGAAGCTGTTGCTACCAAATCCTTTGGATGAAGCAACAGTTAGTGGACTATGGAATTCATGAAGCAAACTGCCCAATCTTCTGCGATAACATGTCCACCATCGCAGTCTCCAATAATCCTGTCATGCACTCAAAGACAAAGCACATCGACATCAAATATAACTTTCTCAAGGACCACGTGGAAAAAGGAAATATTCATTTAGAGTACGTGGGCACAGACAATCAAATTACTGATATCCTCACAAAGGCTCTTAACGCAAAGAGATTTGCTTTCTTGAGAGGAGAAATGGGTATGCTTGAACTTAGCTAAATCTTGTCCATATGATTTGTCAATACTAATGATCTTGTGTTTACTTGATAATATTCTAAGTTAGGAAATGCTTCATGCGCCTACGCATATGAAGCGCACAAGATGTTGCGTATAAGGCAAAATATTTCTGAGTTTTCAAAGAAACTCTGTGCATTCTATTGCTACGCATGAACCTCGTGCGCATGCCACGTGGACCTCAGTATATCATTCCTCTGGTTTTTGCTCCCTCAGATCCCTCAGGTGGTCACTACGCAGGCAAAGATTCAAAAGCAATTGGATGCGCAGGCTGCTAGGCTCGATGCGCAGGACAGTATACTACAGGCCATTGATTATGCCATTAAAGGGGAGAGTAATCTAACAAAGGCAACCGCTTCTGATATTGAAGCTTTGCCCAAAGCAATTTGGGAAGCTACAAGATGAAGTACGCAGAGCTCTCTCAAAGGTGAACACTAATCTTATAATGCATCATTGCTTTTCCCAAAGCCTTGTTCAATTCAAACTTTTCGTTTATAGATCAATGAATGCATTATTTCAAACTTCATGCGCATATACTTGACTGCTCATATTTCTACGTATGATGTTTAAACATTCAGTTTAAACGCATACTTAAACTTAAACTCATATTATTTGTATGCGCTGAATGATATTTCTGTCTTTCCCATATTGTAAGTTCATTTCTTTTGGATAGACTAGAAATCTATAACATTGTCTAGTGTGTGCATTGACTTGAGGCATGATTTACCATTTTTCATTTCTATGGACATGTTATTATCAAGTACAATGAATTGCCTTTGTTATAGTAGGTAATGGCATCAATCATTTAGAGGGAGATTGTTGGGTATCCTTATTTCTTAACCCTTCCAATTTATATTAGAATTGATTGATACCATCACCTAAGTATATTTTATGGACTTTAGGATCCTATATAAGAAGTTTTATAACTTCAATTTTTTAGCTAAGTCCAATTTTATAGAATAGGCTTAGTGGTTAGGGCTTACGCTTAGAATTGAGGTTTCAATTACTGAAGACCAAGTATAATGCGCAGGACATTTCATGCGCAGAGCATCATCTGCTCATTTTCATGCGCAGTGAACACCTGCTCATTCTTCATGCGCAGAGCATCACCTGCTTATTTTCCATGCGCAGAGCAACACCTGCTCATTCTCCATGCGCACAGCATTACCTGCTCATTTCCATGCGCAGAACATTATCTGCTCCCTTTCATGTGGACAATACTTGATTAGTTTCCATGAGCAGAACGTCTGCACATTCTCTATACGCATGACTTCTATGAGCAGAGCAGATTAAATTGGTCCTTATGCTTATCTTTCAACAACCTCATATTGTTGAAGCTTGGAAAACGATTATACTTAATTTCAAGATTTGAAGAAGACCAAGGAGCAAGCATGAAGATCATGCGCAGATCATCATCTACGCATCCATCACTTGCGCATGACTCCCATGCGCAAGTCCTTCAGACCTGGTCCTTAACACTTCAACAGCTCTATTTTCTTACACTTTGATTTTGAGATCTCATGTGCAAATGTCTAAGTGTGATGCGCATGACTTTCATGCGCAGCATCCCTCTGCGCACTCAATGCGCATGGCCTCCATGCGCGCGCAGTTATGCCTTAGTCAATTTTCTCATTTCCTGAAGTCACATTCTAGAAGCTTGGAAAGCGTCAAGTCAAGCTACGCTTTTTGGATTGAGCCAAAGTGCTGATGTGTACATATGAAAAAACAAGCATACTCAGCATACACGTAGATGGATACGCGCCTCAGTTTAAAATTCAAAATGAAGACATCTGTCATCTTTCTAGAAGAAGTTTGAAGTTTGTCCACTTGCTCTGTCTCCAACGGCTATAAAGGACACCTGCGCACCAATCACATTATGCCAGCTCATCGTCAATGCTCAGGGATCCAACGGCTAGTTTTTGAAGCTCCACTATAAATAGCCCTGCTTCCTCATTTCCAAGTTGCTTGAGTTTTTGCTTCCAAAGAGAAACTTTGAAGATTTGAAGATTGCTTGCATATTTCCAGAATTCTCAAGATCAACCTTCATACTCAACCAAGCCCAGATCCTATAAGCCTTGTATCACCCAAAATTCTTTGTGCTCTTCATCTCATAGATTATTATAGCCCAGAATTTCTGACACACATACACCTCTTGAAGCTTTGATCATTTAGATCTAACTTCTTGAGAAACACCGGTTTAGTCTAGGATTTGCTCTTCATTGAATAGATTTTGATTTGAGTTTTGATTCCTTGTAATCTTGTAAAAGTTCCTCATATCAATATAAATCTCATCGTTAGAAATCCAAGACTAACCATCTTGGTAGAGGACGTAGATCTTTCCGATCGAACCTCTCCAAATAGCTTGTCTCATTACTTTGCTTTTCATTCTATATTTAAGATTTTCTGATATATTGCTTTGTTTGATCTTTGTAGATTGTCTTGCACTGTTTGAATTGTGTTTGTTTGCTTTCTGCCTTAGAACATTTTTGCGCCTCTCTTTAAGCCAAACTTAGTGCGTGCGTTTTACACTCCCGCGCATATACCTGCGCATCAGTGATTGCTTTAAGTTTCCGCTGTGCATTTCACACTCTCATAGCGCGCTATACTTAGCCAAAATTAGAGCTGTGCGCATTTGCCATTAATTTGCAAAAGGGTTTGAAAACAATTTCAAAACGTTATTCACCCCCCCCCCACCTCTAGCGATTTTCATACCCTTGTTGCCCATTTGGGACCAACAGCGTCCGAGACAACCGTCCACATGAACGACAATATCAAACAATTAGAACACCGTCAACAAGAAGAGGCCCTTGCTTCGGAAGCCCAAAAGCGGCTACATCAAATGGACATCCGTACTCTCATCGAGTACCACGCACGAAGGCTACGCGCCTTGAAGGGACATCACCAAAAGGAGATAGCCAAAGCAAACTCTCAACTCACCCTCATGAGCAGACGACTCCGACAACTACAAAACTAAGTCAATCGGAGACTTCGTGACACATTCCCGTGGAGGACATGGAACATGCCGCCGACAACCCCTCCAACAATCGAGGAAGAAAATGGACCATCGCGCTTCATAGGAGCCCATCCCTAAAAAAAAGGTGCCTTCCAGCCTCGTAGGATCTAGACTGTCACCAGAGTCTGTCCCGGACTGTGTCTTTTTATTTTTACAAATTTCCATACGTGGACATGTAAAGTTATATAAATCAATACAAGAGTGGTTATCCTTTTATTCTCTCTAGACTTGAGACATTATTTACAATATACATTCACTCTTGAAATTGCCTTGCTAGTTATTATCAATTGATTGCTATGTCCCTAAAATGATGAATTGACTTCTAAGCATACTAGTCAATGACGACTTATTAAGGACGAATGGACCTAACACAAATGAAAAATGCTAAATGCAAACAATTAATCTTGATGTTAATAAATGTTGTGATCAATTGGTATCAAGAAACCATTAATGGCAAGTTTCCTTCATACACATCCCCGATACACATTCTCGATACACAATTCGGTACACATATCCGATATACATTTCTCGATACAAAACCCATGCACCTTTCCTATACAAATTCTTGATGAACATCAAAGGCATCCCAAGACAACATTACAACAAAAGTAACTTTTTCCGGCACTTTAAAAATTGCCGGAAATTGAAAAAAAAGTGCCGGAAAAGCTATTCCCGGCACTTTTTCCGGCACTTTTGAAAGTGCCGGAAAAAGTGGTGTCGGCAATACTTACCGGCACTTTAAAAGTGCCGCAATTTCCCGGCACTTTTCAGAAGTGCCGGAAATTCCCGACACTTTTCAAAAATTTCCGCTAATTTCCAGCACTTTTCAAAAGTGCCGGCATTTTTCGGCACTGTTTTTCCGGCACTTTTTAAAGTGCCGCTAATTTAAATAAAATTATTTTTGAATTTACCCTGATTCGAACCCACGACCTCTTGCATACGAAGCACACCTTCTACCGCTAGGCTAAATCATTTTTTGTTATAAACTTTCATATACAATTATTTGTTACAAAACAAAAACTTAAATTAGGGCATTTCTATTATTGTAGTCCATAAAAATCTAATATAAGTAACAAATTAAAGCAAAGTGACATGAAAAATATGATTAAATTTAAAAATTAAATAAAAATTTCAAAACAAACATCATGGTTTTTAGCGGCACATTATAAAAAGTGTCGGAAATTAGCGGCGCTTATAAAAAGTGCCGGAAATTCCCGGCACTTTTTCAAAAGTGCCGCTAATTCCTTGCACTTTGAAAATTTAGCTGCACTTGTTAGAAAGTGCCGGGAATTAGCGGCACTTATGAAAAGTGCCGAAAATTGGCGGCACTTTTGAAAAAGTGCCGGAAATTAGCGGCACTTTTTTCAAAAGTGCCAGAAATTAGCGGCACATATGAAAGTGCCGGTAAATAAATGCCGGGAAAAGCCATTTTTGTTGTAGTGTGCAACAAAAGGAAAGGATGTTGTTTCTCAACCACCAAGGTTCAACCGTGATCACTCATGTGTAACCAAGCAAAGGACTTCTCGGATCTTCGAAGTCAAAGCTAGAAGTGACAGACATTCCACCAAGGAGCTACAAATGAGCCAATGTCCAAGATAGCATGTTGGAGCTAATGTTTCCCCTCTCAAAAAAAAAAAGGAGAAAAGAGAGAGAGAAAGGGCCCGTTCATCTCAAAAGAAGTTCACACAAAGGAAGGTTCACCTCAAGAGGTCCATCCCAAGGAGTTCACCATAAAACAAAGTGATCTACATCAACAAAGCAACAATATCCTCTGAGACAACATCGAATCCAGCAAAAGACGATCCCCCAGATGAACTACGGCGACCTGAGCTCCTCAAACTGAGGGGAACGTAGGCAACCTTTGGGTCCGGTCATAATGTAAAACAAAATATTGGTTCTCTCAACATGACCAAGTTCTCTTCCTTCGGTCCCATCAAAGACAAGGCACTTGGCCTCAATGAAAATGAAGTCAGAATGATTAAGGAGATCGTTATTGAAACACTCCAGTCCAGAGATAGACCTGAGATCAAGTCGGTTGACGTGCTTGAAAAAGTAGAAATCAATCCAGATTAACCTGAATAGAAAATAAAAATTGGATTCATCTTCCCATAAATGAAAGGGATGAAATTATCACCCTACTGAAAATTGATATGGATATGTTGGCCTGGAAAGTGGAGGATATAAGAGGCTTCAAGGAAGAAGTAGATGTGCATAGGCCCTATCTTCAAAAGTATTAATCAGAAAACCTTAATTTTTGCTAGAGAAAATGAGGTCTTTATCAAGGAGGAGGTTGACAAACTCATAAAGGCTGAAAGAGGCCAAGAGGTCATTGTTTAGAGAGGCAGTTGGCTTGCGATTAATGTGGTGTATGGCGGTGATAAAACGCATGGGTCTAGAATTTGAGTGAAATATTGACATGAGTGAGAAGGTTAAAGCCAGTTTCAACAATATGACGATGGCGGCGTTAGACATAGTTGTTGTGCTCGGGGGTGCGAGGTAGGGAGGTGATGTGAGTTATGGCTTTTTGAAAGAGAAGAAGTGAGTTTGAGATATTCTCCACCATTATCAAAGTAGACTTTGATGATGGGGCGGGAAATTATATTTCAGCAATGGCTTTGAAACGATCGAGAAAAGGTGTCGAACTTGTATTTTAAGGGGTAGATCCAAGTGTATTTGGTAAAGTGGTCAACAAGATCACATAATATTTTAAACCATCATTTGAGAGTGGGTGAAGTCTAAATATCAGAGTAAATAATATCAAGTAGAGCAGAAGACTTAAGAGTGGAACTGGAAAATGGTAACTTGTCACATTTATTAATATTGCAAGAGTTGCAATGAGAAGAAGAGATGGAATAAATAAAGAAATTTTTCGTATTAAAAAGGAGATAATGGATGAGATGGATAACCGAGACGGTGATGCAAAGATTGCGTAGAGACTTTGGTGGCGAATTGAGCTTGTGGAGAGGTAGGATTCCAAACATATATTAGAAATGGGGAGAGTAGATCCATCACCAATTATGACTTTGTCATTGTCATTATAAGGGTTGCGGAGTGAAAGCCTGGAGAGGTCATAGGTGAGATGGTAGGTGGCTCCACTATCAACACGATAAGATAGTGGGGGAGGGGCTGGGTGTTAGAAGCCGTGGTGGTGTGGGCTTGTGGTGGGGTGAGGTTGTTTGAAGGTGTGGCGAAGGGGAAAGTCATAGTAGGGTAGTCACGTTTGAATTTGTGACATTGGGATAAGACTTGGCTAACATAACAACAATATTGACATTTCCCTTTGAAGGGGGCGGGGTGGTGGAGTAGGTTTGGGAGGAGTTGGGTTTAGGTTGGATAGGGTGAGTGGTAGGGAGACGGTTTGGAGGGAGGAAGGGGTAGGTATATTGTTGGGTCGTGTAGGCGGAGGCCGGGATGGTGGGGATCGTGCAGCTTGATGCAGCCATGGGGGTTCACCTATCAGGATAGTTGAGGTCACGTGGTTATTCGGATGATTTGGTTATGCCGAGGGTGAGAAAAATAGATCAATTTTCTGTGTATGCCATGTAAACATTTGAAATAATAAGTTATTTTCTCTATTACGAAAGAAAATATTATAGAGTAAAGGAAAAGTAAATATCTACATAAACTAGGAAACTAAATATCCAATAATTGAAGTAGTGGAAGGAGGTCTGGTAGGAGAATCCTTATCAATCTCTTGATTGTATTTTGCGTCGCTTATCTTTTATACGCTATAGAGGAAATAATTTCTAAGATAATACTTTCAATCCAATGAGTTACAAATGATAAAAGAATTAATTGCCCAACTCAAAATGTTACTCATTTCATCCTTCAAATATACTTTTTATTTTGATTTAGAAATAAAATAAGCATTTATGTGATGGAGGTAATTTGTATTATGATTCAACATTTGTACATAATCATATACAACCATGTGCCATATACAATAATGGAAGATAACAATGTAGAATATATTATTGCTATTTACGCCAAAACAAAATTTTCTTGGCCTCTACATAAACACTATCTTCCATTTCCTAAAATCACACCTAACATATTTTTCTTTTCAACCAAAAAAAAAAAAAAAAAAAAAAAAACCTTGATGAATTCTTATCTCTTACATATTCTCTTTTCTTGTACTCTAATCATATCGATTACCATCGATCCATGTGCTTCTGCTAATCTTCGCGCTCTGAAAATTTCTCCTTCACCTTTCAAAAGCCCATCAAAAAGTGTTGATGTTACAAAAAACATCACTGCTCAAGTAGCATTTCAGGCATCCTATCAATATGCCTCCAACACTTTGTATTACATTGTGGTTAAGCTTGAAAATGCAACAAATTTTGTTCCGGAGTTGCAACAATGTCGAAAATCGTACGAAAATATAATTGCATTCATGAACTATGCCTTGAAACAGCTTCCTAACAAAGAGCCTATAACGTTGGTTCTTTATCCTACACTTTCTTTAGGTGCCATTCATAATTGTCAAGAAGGATTCAAAGGGTATTCAAATCATCCATTGCTTGGTAAAAATGCACGAATGTTTAATCTCCTAGAGTTAGCTATGTCTTCCGCCCGTTAAATTATATGAAACTAGAAACGTACTTGCGGTCTATGCTGCAGGAAGTCATTATGTAGCATGTAATGTCTATCTTATTGTATATGTCCTGAAATAAGCAATAATATTACTACCCTAAGTTAAGCTACAATAGTAGTTTGCCAAAGACTCATTTTTTTGAAGGTATGAGAGTGGTGATTCTCTATTTTAATGCACATCTTTCTTTCTATATGGTGACCGAATTATAAAGCGAGGGGTATGTCGTAAGCCTGTCTGCACGACAGTCGGATGAAATGAAAAAGAAAAGAAAAAATTAAATATTGATCATATGAAAATTCAAATACAGGTGTTGTAGCATGCGGTAATGGATGCTAACTTGCCAAAGGTTAAGGGATAACATATAGGAAAAGAGAAGAAAAAAAATTGTGTGAATAGGTACTTAATTAAAGGGTTAATGATAATTTAGGGCCTGAACTCAAGGGGGGGGGGGGGTCGTCTATCAGGGGCCCGGAAGTTTTTTTCGCTAGTTTAGGGCTTCAAATGTGAAATTTTCCCCAGTTAAGGGCTTTTTGACGGAAATCGTTAGAAAATTTAGCTAAGTGCCATCTGCATGGCACGTGATCGACTAAATGGATGGATTTGTAACGATATTAGTTAGTAAGAGCTTTAGTGAAATTTTTGAAACTCAAAAGGTTTAAAAATGAAATAAATAATTTTTCTAAAAAAAAAAATCCTTTTTCTAAATAATCAAGTATATAATAAAATAAGTAATTATCATATATAAAATAAATTTATTAAAAAAATCAAAATTATTAAACAAATTAATCTAATAGCTATATTAAATATAAAAGGATTTAGATTATTTTCTAAATAATAAATTTAAAATAAAGAAAATTATAAATAAATTTAAATTTTATTCTATGAACATAATAAATTACTTTTTACATTCACCAAATTTAAAACAACATAAAGTAATTAACCCTTTGTTAAATAAACACTCAATTTTAAACCTAAATTGTGTCATTAACCCTTTGTTAAATAAACACTCAATTTTAAACCTTCCATCATCTTTCAAATTGTTTCTTCAACCCATTGTTCCTTGAACCCACCACTGCCATTAACAACACCATCACCACCGCGACTGCCATAAACAATACACACACACTCGTACGAATCTTGAACGACACAACAACGATGTTCCTGAATACCAAGAAATTGAAACACTAAATTGAAAATCGGAATCCCAATTTCTTAATTTAGGTTTCAATTTTCGAATTTAAAACCTCAAATTCGAAAATTAAAACGGCTGGGTGGAGATCGGGAGGAGGACGGGATGGTGAGGATGGATTAGGGTCGGCTACATCGGATGAGAAGGGGAAGATGTTGGGTTCTTTTTTGGAGGAGAAATTGATAATTTGATGTTAGAGAGATAGCTGTTTACGAGGGAAGAATGGGGGTGAAGCATGGGGAGAGAGAACAAAGAACTCACAGGGAAGTTGCAAACACTGAATTGAAGGGGGGGGGGGGTCAATCAGAGTTGGTGGGCGTGGTTAATGGCGGGGTACGGGGTCAGAGATGAAAATGGAGGGGCGGACAGGGGAAGAAAGGGGATTGGAGGAGGGGCGGACATGGGAACGGGAAGGAGGGGAGACAGAGGGTGGGGAAAGGGGAGGAGAGGCGTAGAAGGGTGGTGCGGTGTTGTGGGTAGGGAGGAAGGTAGGGGGTGAAGGGGAATGGTGGTTAGGCATGATGAAGATGAAGATATGGGGAGTTGAATCCAGACATAAGTTTTTTTTTTTTTTTTTTTTTTTTTTTTTGGGGGGGGGTTAATTAGAATTATTTTTATTATTAAAAACTTCCTTTTTATGGTTCTTGATGGAGTGGTTTTTACATGTATCATCTCTACATTTTCGTACTATTTTTAGTGACTTTTGATGTAATTTAGAATAGATTTGATGTAATTTTGGGTCTATCTTTGTTTGAGGAACTTTGTGGAAATTTGTGTATTTTGAGACACTTTTTAGTGTATTATGTTTATTGCAAAGTCCTGAATGGTCAAAGGGTTGCAAATCGAGAAGTGCTCGAGTCAAAGTCAAAGGCTAAACGGAAGTCAGTCAAGTCAAGAAAGGAAGAAAAGAAGAAAAGCTGGAACTACTACCAAGCGCTCGCTCGCCATAGACCAGGCGCCCGCTCGCATTAATCTACCAGGCGGACCAAAGTTTCTGCCAACATCGAGCGCCCGCTTGAATGTGACCGAGCGCCCGCTCGCCCTCTCCGCCAGAATTACAGGATTTACTTAATTTCCAATGTTTTATTGATTTCTCTCATAATTTGGACTCCTCTTTTATGTATAAAATAGGCTAGGTTTCAGAACTTAGTTGTTATGCTTCTTTTAGGTTTTCTTTAGAGTGGAAGATTGTAATCAAGATTTGGGGAATTTTATTTATCATCAAGCGTTTATCCAGGTTTATGGTTTTTAACTATTTTCTTGTGTTGATTGCTATGTCGATGAGTAGCTAATTTCTTTGTTCATAGATTTTGAATAACACTATTGGATCTCTATGCTAATCGTGCTTAACTAATATCATTTTTGTTCTTGTTCATCGGAATAGTTTTAATTCATTTAGAGATTTCAACAATATAAATTGATATTTTTGGTCTTTAAATCATCTAGGTATAAATTGTTTCAGTAGCGTGGATAGTTTATATATTGATTTTATTCCTGTGATTAGATTTAATTGAGGACCAAGCGGAAATCAAAAGAGTCTAAAATCAAGTGTTCTTTGGATCTTAATAAATTATTTGTGTGTGCTGTTGACCTAGCGGAAGACATCATATAGAGGTAATAATAGAGTTGCAATCCGGTGACCAGACCGTCCCAACTCTTAACTAAGTGAATGATTTCTTGAACAAGTTTGGTAACTTTATTATTAAAAATAGCAAAGAGTGAAGATAGTTGTGAACCCCAATCTGTGAATCTTTGTCTTCTTGAGTATAATCCATGCTTTATTTTGCGATCTTAAATCATTAGTTTACTTTCATTGTTTAGTAGTTAATTTAGTTTAATCAAATCAAATCAAAAACCCCATTGGTTACTTTTGCACTAATTAAATCAACTTGTTAATTACTCAAGTCTCTGTGGTTCGACCCTTACTTTTGTATACTGCTGCTTCGGCACTTGTACACTTGCAAGGTTTTTATTACACGAGGATTTTATCCATCAGTTCCAAAAGGATTATTTTTTTAGAAAAAATATTTATTTCATTTTAAAACCTTTTGAGTTTCAAAAATTTCACTAAAGCCCTTACTAACTAATATCATTACAAATCCATCCATTTAGTCGATCACGTGCCATGCACATGGCACTTGACTTTTCTAAAGATTTTCGTCAAAAAGCCCTTAACTGACGAAAATTTCACATTTGAAGCCCTGATCTAGCGAACAAAAACTTTCGGGCCCCAGATAGACGACCCCCCTTGAGTTCAGGCCCTAAATTGTCATTAACCCTTAATTAAATGGTAAGTGTAGAGAAAGATAATGAAGATGATGGTTGCATGCGGGGGTTGGGGTTCGTTGCTTTTTGGTTAATATGAAAATCGTACATTTCCCCTGGTTAAAGGACTGTTGAGATAATATCTATAAAGACGATATTGAATTTGAGATGATATCTATAAAGACGATATTGAATTTGTCTTATAACAACTTACACCATTTTAATCAAAATGATCAATTTAGTTTTGACAAATACTTTGTTAGAAATTTGATGATTTTAATAAAAATCTAAAATTTGATATCTATAGTATTTTTAATGGGGAATCGATCGATTTTTAATTTTTTGTTAAGTAGTCAAATTTTCTATAATGTCTTAGTCAAAATGCACTTAAATGGATCATTTTAGTCATAATGATAGAAGTTGTTATGGGAGAGAGAGAGCAAGTCTTTATTCATTTGTTTTTTCTAACACAATTGAAAATAGCGGGCATAGGGCTCTTAGTCTATTATAAAATCTCCAATTAAAACCTCTAATATGACTAGAGTGGCAATTTTATTTACAAATTCTTATGTACACCGGGTGTACGGCGTGCGGTGGGTCGCTTCATGGGCTGACTCGGCCGACCCGCCCCGCCCAGCCAGCCCTCATCCATTCCCAGTTTGACACGTGGCGCGCTGTGAGCCACACGCTGGTTCACCCAGCCACGCGCTGCCACGTGTCACCTTAAAAAAAAACCATTAACTTTAAAATGCTATATCTTGAGATTTTTCTGGTCCTTATATATTCCTATACTCACAATATACCATATCATATCATCAACAAATGGAAACATATTATCTCTTGCATATGCTCTTTTGTGGTTTTCTCATTGCATTCATTTGCATCAATCTTCTGGTCCAATTATATACTCCTCAACTCTCGAATTACCACAAAAAGGTGTAGAAGTTGAAACGTGAGGTATATGACTTTGAATCGATAAGAAGTCCTTTTGGTACAATGATTAATATTTATTGTTTTAATTAGGTTTTTTATTTGTACAAGGAATTGTTCAAGAATTAGGAAAGTCGTTTTCTAATGAGAATAGAATTACTTTGTATACAAGAAATATGATTCATATTCCTCTTGGGTTTTTGGTTTTTATGACTATAAATACAACTCAATAATTCATGCAACTAGAATAGTGAAGATCGTCTTTTGTAATTGCCACTGATAATACTATATTCTCCCTCCGCCCGTGGACATAGCCAAGTTGGTGAACCACGTAAAAATTCTTGTGTTCGTGTTTGATTATTTCACTTGACATCGTTCTTTAGATTTATTGCTCTAACAAGTGGCATCAGAGCTAAATTGCTTAGGACAAGATATGGGTATTCCGCTGCAGAAAGAAGAAGATGGGTCAAGGATCTAAATCAACGATCGACAAGACTAATCGGAGTAATAGTATTTTATTCTTTGATAAATCAAGATGAAGGCCCTGCAAGAAGATGGGTCAAGGATCTAAATCAACGATCGACAAGACTCAATAATTAATGATTTTTAATAAAAAAAATCATTAATATTATTATAATTAATAATGATAACAATAATTAGATAATTATTATTTTTTATTATATTTAATAATGAATAATAATGGTATAATAATTAATAAGTAACAAGAAATTAATTGGATACTTGGTGAAAAAATTGATAATAATAATAATAACTAATAATTATAATTAAAAATTATGAATAAAATAATAATAATTGTATACTCCCTCTGTCTCGGTTAGTGTGAACTTATTTCCTTTTTCGTCTATCTCAGGTTAGTGTGAACTGCCCGAAAATAGCAAAGAATCTTTACTATTCATCTCACTCATTCTCTCTCCTACTTTACTTTTACACTCACAACATTAATCAACTTACTATTCCTCCCACTCATTCTCTCCTATTTTATTTTTCATACTCACAAACACATTCTTGAAAAAAAAAAGCTTTAATACTAAAAAAATCCAAAATATTTATTCCTATTCAAAAAAAAAATGTATATATATACATATACTCCCTCCGTCCCACCACAAGTGAGACCAACTTGTGGGGCACAATAATTAAGAAAAAGGTAGTGTATGTGTGGTAGAAAATGAAGAGAGAGAATGAGTGGGGTAAATAGTAGTGTTGGTTGAATAAAATGAGTGATGGAAAATAAAGAGAGAGAATGAGTGAAGTTAATTAGCGAGGTTGACTGAATATAAATATATTAAAACATTTCTATTTTGGGCAGTCTCACTTGTGGTGGGACGGACTGAAAAGGAAATTAGTCTTATTTGTGGTGGACGGAGGGAGTATATAATAAAATTAAAGGGTAATAGTCCGTCACTCGTTCCTTTATTATACTTTCATTTTCTTAGTTATTTCTAAAGTTTTTTTTTTATAACTTTTTGAAAAAAACTTCTATATAAAAAAGTCGAAAATATTTATCTGTTTTCAGAAAAAATAAAAAATATATACATATATACATAATAATCAAAGGGTATTGTCCGTGTCTCTCATTTCTTTATTATACTTTTATTTGAAACTTTTAGAAGGATATAATGCGACGACAAGTAGCTTAATGTAAGAGTGTTACTGAAGGTGTTGCATTAGTTATATAGCCATTGCATTAGAATGATATAATGCAACGTCAAGTAACTTAATGCAATGGCGATATTGAAGGCATTGCATTAGTAATATAGCCATTGCATTAGAGTGATCTAATGTAACGCCGAAATACTTAATGCAACGCTTAGGTCATAGTGTTGCAATAACTCAAACAAAGCGTTACATAGATGAGATAATGCAACGCCATTCTCACAGATCATTGCATTAAATTCATTAGTTGTGTTACATTAGCTCAGAAATGTAGTAGGGTGAGTGGGTTCGAAGCTCTCTGAACTAGTTCGAAGCTCATCATTGGATTGAGATTGAGAAAGTAATCAGGACAAGGTACAATCTGGGAATTTAAAGTGTTGTCTATTCGAATATCTAGAAGTAGATACACAAAGTTCAGTCGGCAAAGGGGTACTTAAATTCTAGACGTGTACAGTCTCAAGTGTTCGGCGAAACACTATATTAATGGTCTAAAAGGCTTTCTGAGACATCAATGCTAGCTTCTTGGCTCTCATCGGTGTTATGGAGAGGTCGAAGAAACAAGACAAGTAAGAGCACATGTTAGTGGAGTTTTGTAGCAGTTCGTGCAGACATCGCGCATCGTGCAGTTCACGTGCAATTTTCATTTGTGAGAAGTGATTTGTTCAATTCATTCAAGGGTGTTTGTTCGTGCTCGTTAGTGATCCAAGAATAGTTTGAACCACATTGAAGTTTGAGACAAGATCGATTGTCGTTACTTGGTAATATGGTATTCGAAATTGGTGATTGTGGATTTGATATTTCAGATATGGTGGTCAACGTTGTGGTGGAGGTTCTAGTGGTTTTAGAAATTCATTACACAAGTTGAGAAGATGGTTTGGTTGACGAAGTAAACATGGTGTTCTTGGGTGAACAAAGTTGGTGTCTTGACAAAGAAAGAAAAAGACGAAGGCAGAGGTGTAGAGATATTTTTGAAATCGGAGGATTCAACTCAAGGTGGAGTTGGGGTCGGTTCGTGGATATGAATTA
Organism: Campanula takesimana; assembly: GCA_026119855.1. Lineage (NCBI taxonomy): Eukaryota > Viridiplantae > Streptophyta > Magnoliopsida > Asterales > Campanulaceae > Campanula > Campanula takesimana. Next base: position 362,981 of record JAOWBW010000598.1, read on the forward strand.
TGGTTCGGGGAGATTCAAAGTAAAGGTGGATATTGTTAGGAATATGACTTTGAATCAATAAGAAGTCCTTTTGGTACAAGGATTAATGTTTATTGGTTTGACTAGGTTTCTTATTTGTACAAGGAATTGTTCAAGAATTAGAAAAGTAGTTACTTAATGAGAATAGAATTACTTTGTATACAAGAAATAGGATTGATATTCCTCTTGCGTTTTTGGTTTTTATGACTATAAATACAACTCTCTCCCCTAGCATTACTTTTGTCAGTCATCTTTGATAGATACAAGTAGAGATCTAAGATTTAGATTTAGATATAGGTTGACGGGATTATTGGGCTCAATAATTCGTGCAACTAAATTAGTGAAGATCGTCTTTTGTAATTGCCAATGATAATAATATATTCTCCCTCCGCCAGAGTGGACATAGCCAAGTTGGTGAACCACGTAAAAATTCTTGTGTTCGTGTTTGATTATTTCATTTGACATCGTTCTTTATATTTATTGCTCTAACAAGTTGCATCAGAGCTAAATTGCTTAGGACAAGATCTAGATATTCCGCTGCAGAAAGAAGAAGATGGGTCAAGGATCTGAATCAACAATCGACAAGACTAATGGGAGTAATAGTATTTTATTCTTTGGTAAATCAAAATGAATGCCTTGCAATGCACGTCCAGTTCGCGTGCAGCGAACGTGCATCGCACGTGCAGTTCATGTGCAGTTTTTGTACAGTGCACGTGCAGCGTTCGTGTAGAAATCTGCGTGTCTAGGTTGGACACATCAAGACAGAAATTGTGTTGAAGAAACAAGGCTCATTGGCACCCTCGTGGTGAGTAGATGTAGTATAGACAGAGAGTTAGAAGGGATGGTTGCGGGAGGCAGCAAGGGTTCTAGCAAGAAGAAGAATTCTCAAAAATATTCTAGCAAGAGAGGATCGAGACCTGATGAAGTTTGTAATATCTACAAGGAGGAGAAGGGAAGCGAGGAAGTGATGGATTCTTTGGAGGAGAAGGCGAATTCACAAATCATCATGGGTCTTGGTGATGATGTTCTCATGGAGGTTGCTTTGGAAAATAGTGACAATGGTGATTTTGCTCTCATAGTGGAAGAAGGCTCACGGCGCGGGGATGAGTGGCTTCTAGATCCAAGGGTAGAGCAAAGCGATATAGTTGAGGAAAAGGTGAAGCCGATTTCTACAAGAAAGAGAAGATGGGTAGACGGTCCTGAGGTACAAGATGATTATCCACAGATTGAGTTAGGGCAGTTTATCATGGTGGACGAGGTTCACGGCCAAATGAACTCGCTGAGCACGAAAAACTGTTAGTCGCCCGGAAGGGGCGGTGCTCTAGATTGGCGGTCTAGAGGCACTAAGGAATACTAGCTTAGCATATTGCCCGGTTGCTTGGGAGGAGCAAGAGTGTCCGGCGTGACAAACGGTGCTTGAGGTAAACCACAAGATTACATGGGATGGCATCATTGACTTTTTGGAAGGAGATGCCGACACCAAGAAGAACCGCCTCTACCAACAGAGAAGGCTCTTTGATTATTTTGTCAAAGACCCAAAGGAATCTCTTCGCCAATGCTATGAGCGGTTCGTGGAAATTGTCAATGTATGTTTCTCTCTAGGGCACAAGTATTCCAATACTGACCTGAACATGAGATTCATGCAATCTCTTGGTAGCAAATGGCTGATCAAAACTACTAACATTGAAGACATCAAAGATCTGTAAGCTCTTGATCTTCGTCATCTTTATGCCATGCTAAGGGTATTTGAATTCAAGCTTGAGGAAGCTCATGAAACCGAAAACATATTCAAGTCTCTTTCTCTTGCCGCTTTCAACAATGCCACATCTCCAGTTTACAATCCAGATCACCATCAAACCGCATCCAATACTCATTTACAAACCGCTTCTTTTGATCCAAATATTCCAAGATATATTTCTCAAACCGCACCTCCAGAGTATTACCAACCGCCTCATCAACCTTACCCTCAACATCATCAACCCTATTCTCAACCTCAGCAACCTCATCAATCCTACACTCCATCTCAAAATTCCCAAAGTGTATCATCCAGTTCTACTCAAGTTGACTTTGATGACATGGATGATGACGAGTTTGCTCTCTATGTGAAAAACTACACCAAGTTCAGAAAGAACAGAGTTCAATTCCAATCAGGCGGCCCTGCAAAGTTTGTCCCTCCAACCAGATTCAACAAAGCAGCTGATGCTAAGAAAAGGGATGATCTTGTTTGTTACAACTGCAGACAACCAGGTCATTTTGACACGCCCCCAGGTCCCGGGATCCCCTAATAGAACCTCGAACCTGGATGGGAGTGCCTAACGAGGAACAAGAAACTTAACAAGAAACTTAATGACATTTGTTTAACAAACTGACATGATATATATACTCTAGAGTAAGGAGCTATACTAGCTCACAACACGAGTTCTAGACAAGAAAATTTAAAACCAAACTTAATACATACACAGCGGAAACATGCCTAGCACATAAGCTGGCATCAAGAGTACTATACAAGATGTCTAGTGACAACAAGAACTGAACAAGACTGTCTACCCCAAAATAAGGAGTTATACAACCCAATACATCGTCCTCACCAAGTGTAAAAGGACACAAGCCCCAAAATAATCACGACCTGCGAAGTAAGCTCCCAACTATGTCGAGCCTCACTGCGCACTATCCTTCCTTTCCTGGGGGGGGAACAAATAAAGGGTGAGATAAATCTCAGTAAGCTATTAGATGCAACTACATGACATGTTATCATGCAATTCAAGTAGATACTCAAGTAATCATATATTAAGTATCATCAAGTAACAAGTATATGAGAGGATAATCCACTCATCAAGTAGCACATAAAGCTAATCAAGCAAGTTATAAGGATATTGCTTCCTTCCTTATTCCTCCCAAGAATACCATTGTTGTCGTAGCTTGTATTACTTTGACAATCACGATCAATAACAAGAACTGATTATTCAGTATGTATCAGAAGACCCGGTAACCAGTGTCATTCCCAATATCAGTACTCATGATTATTCACGAGGTGTTCAAGACAGGAGTTTAGCATTCACTTAAGTCAGACTTATTGCTCCAACTAAGGAAGCTATGCCCTTACTATGGCCGGTAGTAAGGGGTCAGGCGGAAATACATAGGGACCCGATTGTCACTTAAACCCCAGCTCTCGCGACAAGCGTGAACCTATACATTTTCGAACAAGCAAGGAGAACCAGCTGGACTCACACAAGAAGGTACAAGTAGATATTTATTTGAACTACGGGAGAAGAACCAATCCAAAAGTAGTGGACTAGCTCAACAAGGAACATGCTTCAAGTAGTCAAGAAGTCACCTTGTATCAAGCAAATGTATGCAATATTTGCACATACACAACAAGAACATGTCTCATACAAGTTAGTGCTTGTTCATAGCACTTTCTAGTTTAGTACCATACATATGTATTGGTGTCAAGCCATGTACAAGATTTTATTATCTTATATTCAAGTCTTAATCCATTTCTATGGATGTTCAAGCAAGTATAAGAGTTATACATTTACTCTTACAAAATCCAAATCCTATTCTTAGGATGTTCAAGTCTAAGACCTTATGCTAATGCCTCTAAGGTGTACAACAAGTATAACACATTAATGCTTGTTCATAGCACTTTCAAGACATAAGGAAGAGCTACTACTCTTATACTTAAGTTCAATGTCCTAAAACACCTATCTAGGTGCTCTAGACAATCACCTTAAAACCTCATTAATTTAGTCTTTGAATAGCCCTCTGAGTTTAGGTTATTCAGCTTCTTTCGGATCTTGATTCCGACTTTCCTATAGAAAGTTATGGAGGAAACCATTCAAGAAGGAAAATCGGAATTCCCACTTGGCACGACCGCGCGTGCAAAAATGGCACGACCGTGCCATCAAGGTCGAGAGTTCTCACACAAAACTAATTTTCGGCACGACCGTGCCAATAAAAGGCACATGACCGTGCTAACACTGTCGAGGAAATTTGCCTAAAGGTGATATTTGGCACGACCGTGCCAAATAAAGGCGCACGACCGTGCTCGGTACAATTTGGTAGTTTTTCCCTGAGTTCAAACTTAACAATTCTCCGTCCCAAGCGTAGGAGTAACTTTTACTAACGTTTTAACAATACCCAGGGCATAAAAGCCTACTTCAAAACAAATTGTTCAAGTATAATTTCCCTTTTTACCAAGTCTTTTATACTCCCCTTGTCCCATAATTACAAGTACCACAAAAATCGTCCCAAACACGAAATTAACATTTACAAGTATCGAGAATAACATTTATGCATGTTATTACAAGCAAGGGGGAGCTAATAACTTACCCAGTCAAAATTCAAGTTGACCCAAACTTATTTCTGTTCGGCCTGGAACGCTCTATTCAACGCCACGAATATTAATCCGGGATCAGAATCAAGAACGGAGGGATAATTAAACTCGAGGAGTCGAGAATAGGGTGAAACCCTAACCTAGCTTTTGAATATGAAACTGTACTTTTATTAGAACAGATTGTTACATCTCAGCTGACAAGCAACTCAAACTTTTTGTGTGTAAAAAAATGTTTTTTTTTTTTTAAAAAAAAAAAATCAAACCATATCATGACCTATGTAGTTTTATTCGTCTCGTCGAGACGAACACAACGGTATTTTTAATTTTTTTTTTCCTGAGTTATAAATCTCAAGATATAGCATTTTTAAGTTAATGGGGGTTTTTTTTTTTAAAAATGACACGTGTCACAACGGGAGAGGGGGAGGAGCTGGAGCCGGGCAGGTTTTCCATGGAGCGGGTGGGCCGACCCGTGAGCATACGCGCCGCACGTGGTGCGGCCGCCGCATTTGAGTTTTTGTCATAATAGTTAATACATTCATATAAGAGTTAGACACATATTTGGTCCTTAACCTATTGATTTGTTTTCCTTTTGATCCTTAACCTATTTTGGTTTTCCTTTTGGTCCTTGATGTACCTAGGTGCAGGATAAAGTGGTCCTTAACCTATTTTAGTTTTCCTTTTGGTCCTTGATGTACCTATTTGCCGGACAAAGTGGTCCTTAAAATCGTCGACATGGCTTGTTAACCGAAAGGAAAACCAAAATAATTCAAGGACCACTTTGTCCTGCAAATAGGTACATCAAGGACCAAAAGGAAAACTAAAATAGGTTAAGGACCACTTTATCCTGCAACTAGGTACATTAAGGACCAAAAGGAAAACCAAAATAGGTTAAGGACCAAAAGGAAAACAACTCAATAGGTTAAGGACCAAATAGGTGCTTAACTCCGTTCATATAATACTGTATTAACTTTAACTTTCCTGACGAGGGATAATTGAAATTAGCCATATTTTTCACGGGTGCGAGTATTTAATGGCCCGTCGCATTGGAGAAGGAAAGAAATCTTTAGATTGTCTTCTTTATTTTATTTTTTAAACCATTGAATTCTATTGATTGTATTGAAAGTCGCTTATTTTCTATACTTTTTAAAGTAAATATTTTCTAAGATAATATTTGTATCCAATGAATTATACACGATAAAAAACTAATGGTCCAAATCAATATGTTACACATTTCAACCTTAATGATTTTTTTAAAAAATTTTTTGAATAAGAAATAACATAAATATTTATGCGACAAACAATTTTTGTATTATGAGTCAACATTTGTACAATAATGGAAGAAAATAATGTAGAATATACTATTGCCATTTACGCCAAAACAAAATTTTCTAGCCCTCTACATAAACACTCTCTTCCATTTCTTAAAATCACATCAACACATTTTTCTTTTCAACAAAAAATAAAATAAAATGACAAGTTCCTTTCTCTTGCATATTCTTTTTTCATGTACTTTAATCATATCGATTACCATTAATCCATGTGCTTCTGCTAATCTTCGCGCTCCGACAATTTCTCCAACACCTCTCAACAGCCCATCAAAAAGTATTCAAGATGCAAAAAGCATCACTCAAATAGCATTCCAGGCATCCTTTCAGTACGCCTCCAACACTTTGGATTACATTGTTGTTAAGCTTGAAACTACTACGAATTTTCGTCCAGAGTTGCTAAAATGTCGATTATCGTATGAAGACATAATTGCCTTCATGCGTTATGCCTTGAAACAGTTTCCTAATAGATATAATTTAATATTGGATGTTTATCCCAAACTTTCTTTAAGTTCCCTTCATAATTGTCAAGAAGCATTTAAAGGGTATCCAAGTCATCCATTGCTTGGTAAAAATGCACGAATGTTTGATCTCCTACAGTTATCTCTGTCTTCCGCTAGTTAAATCTATATATATATATATTAAAGTTGGTGAAGAGAGATGTGGTGATGCCACGTGGACAAATCATGGAAGAATCTTGCATTTCGTGATGCCACATCATCACTATCCTAAAAGTGTGTGACTTTTGATATTCTCATTATTAGCTAATACTATTAGCTCATAATAATAGTTATGATATGAGTTAACTATTACTATTAATAGTAATAGTTAACTATAATAGTTATTATACAAGTTAACTATTACTATTAATAGTATTACTTAACTATAATAGTTACTATACAAGTTAACTATTACTATTAATAGTAAGTTAACTATTACTATTAATAGTATTAGTTAACTATAATAGTTACTATACAAGTTAACTATTACTATTAATAGTATTACTTAACTATTATAGTTAATATGTATGTTAATATATTACTATTAATAGTATAAGTTAAGTATTACTATTAATAGTAATAGTTAACAATAGTAGTTACTATACAAGTTAAATATTACTATTAATAGTATTAGTTAACTATAATAGTTAATATATTAGTTAATTGTTACTATTAATAGTATTAGTTAACTATAATAGTTACTTTATTAGTTAGTTTTTACTATTAATAGTATTAGTTAACTATAAATAGGCTATATACATTAACTATTACTATTATTAGTATTAGTTAATTATAATAGTTATTATATAAGTTAAATTATTAATTAATCATAATAGTTACTATATCTATTAACTATTACTATTAATAGTATTAGTTTATTATAATAATTATAATAATTATTATATAAATTAATCATTGCTATTACTATCAATAATATTATTTAATTATAATAATAGTAATTATATAGATTGATTATTATTAATATTTTTAGTTAAAATGATAATTATTATATTAGTTAACTATAGTTAAAATATTATTTTTAAGATATAATATTGGTTTCCCGTGCAGAGCACGGGTTACACGCTAGTTATAAAGGAAACTACAACCGTTCTTGTATTCTATGATGCAGCAATTAATGCAGTAACACTTTTATCGTATTATATACTCCCTCCGTTTCAGAAAAGTTGAAACATTTACTTTGGAGTTGAGAAATTAATGATATAATATTATATTAAGAATGAAAGGTAGAGAGGAAAAGAGATAATTAGTGGGGGTGGAAAGAGAATGAGTGGAGAATAATGAGTGGTTGGGAGGAAGAGAGAGAATGAGTGGGGGATTATAAAAGTAATAAAAAACTTTCATTTTTGGATTATTGCTAATAAAAAACTTTCATTTTTGGATTATTGCAACTTTTGTGAAATACCCTTTGTTGGGAGATTTTCCATATATCCAATCCAATTCAATTCAATGAGTATACCAAATAAAACAAAAGCGGAAGCATACCTTAATTCGTTATTAACGATGAACTTTAACGGAAGACTTGATTAATCCGTTAAGGATTGAGCGGAAGCCTTAAACAAGCCTAGGATCGATCTTCCAATTGATCTGTATACTCCATGTTGTTAGTCTCTCATTGAAGGGATGTAAGAGTCTTACAATATGATACGTTCAATTGGGGACCCGGCCCTTATTTATAGTAGAATGCTTCCGTTAGGAATAGTCACATCCGTTAAGATGAAAGGATGCATCCATTAGTAGTTTTACAAATAGGCCCCTCATCTATTTATAAATACAATCTGGTCTCTACACATTTACAAAATAACCTCATACTTATAAAAGATGACTTAAGGCCCCCTAACATTGTTAGATCACTTTATTAGGCCCAATTAACTGTATAATAATATGACTTATGTATTTAATCCAGTAGTGCACACACGTCTGCGTGCCTAAATACTTTATTATTATTTATGTACAATGTTTAGTCCACCAAAAATTCCAACAATCTCCCACTTGGAGTAATACTTGTACATAAATTGAACACCTTAAGTAATCGCATAACATATTATAAACCTTAGTCACATATGCTTATCCTTAGTGTGTCATCTTAAACAACACCGTCCATTAATCAATTAACATAAGGATCAAAGGGGCAGTCGTCACATTAATCGTGACTAAACTCATCAGTGGTCACATATATTAATTTACTAAATAACATAGATCAAGTATGGATGTGTAGCATGAAAATTACATGTAATGTGATCTTCACATGTCTATTCCAATAGGTCCAACTTTATGAGATCAATCACATATTCAGAGAGCTGGATAACTTAATACCTTAAACTGAATTCATTTACTTGATGTCATGACAATGAACCATAATGTATGAGCAAACTCCCACTGAATCAAGGCATACTTAATTGTAAACACCAATACAATTAGTATACTTGAAAACCTTTGGTGTTAACTTAATATGTGCATTAGTAATCATGGAGTTTGTTTCAATATGCTCAACAACTTTGTCTATTCTGAATTACTTTATTTAAAAACTTTCACAGTCTTTTTCTTGACTTGATGCATTTTGGCATCTACAAAGTCAGAATCCAAATACCAAATGATCTCATCCTTAGTATCTGACTTTCTATATATGTAAGCACATAATCATTTATTCTCTACATCTAGAAACGATCATCATGTTGACTTTCCAAACCTTAATATTTCTCCCACTCAATATGATGATCGAGCCAACATTACTAGATAAACTAGAGAGCGTATAGAACAATATGTACCCCAAATAATCTCACATATAGCCTATAAGCAAATAAAACATGTTCGAATTTTAAAAATCTTATTGTAAGAAAATTGATACACCATTAATTATAGTCTTTGGACATATATTAACGTGCAAATGAAAGTACGGAGCCGTACTTTGGACCGACTACATACTCACATGGATACTTAATAACTGTCACATGTTTACCACAACAAGTTCAGTGATAAAAATATTGACAATAAATCCTGTCAAATATTGAGCCTTTCTTTGGATCGACTCAATACCCACATGGATACCCACCAAATGTAACATATTTATCAATATAAATATGTTTAAATTTCTGTCAAATAACAATCTTCTTTTGGGCGATCGTTACTCACATGAAAAAATAAACACACATTTTATCACCATAATGTATTTAACTTTCTGCCGAATAATAACCTTCCTTTGGGCCAATTATTACCCGCATGATAAAACAAACACATATTATCATAGTGTACAACGTTAATATTTTGCCAAATAATAACCTTCCTTTGGGCCGATTGTTACTTACAAAATATTAACAACCCAATGTATATTCAAAACTAACAAATCTAAATAGGAGAGGTCACTTTGGTGACATGCTATATAGACTAAATAACTTGAAATACATGATTTCCTCAAAAGAGAGACTAGAACCATAAATTCGAACATGACAAAAATTGTATTTTCAATACCGGATAATACATATTTTTATATTATTACAACCATAATAGTATTCTAAATTTATTTTGATAATTTCATAACAAAATAAATTCCGTCACATCTTGATAATGAAATTACATAATCATTCCATGCCCATTATATCATACAGATTGCATAGTATCACAGTAAACAACAAGGAGGTTCCATTAAAACCTAAAAGGGACCTACCATAGTAAGTCATGTTCTCAAATTGGTTGAATTTTACACAACATCAACAAACTGAGTTAACCAAAAAAAATTTGAGAAAACCAAATTATGTTAATTCACTACCGATACTCATACTGTGACTAATATGAACAGACATAACGCATGGAATTAACTCTCGAATAAACACAGGAATAAGATTGAATTTTAATGCACGGATTCACGAGCGGACGCCAGAAAAATAAAGTAATAATACTTCTTCCGTCCCAAACATTTTTTTTAATCGCAAATAAGATTAAAACTATAATCTCAGGGGAAAAAAAACATATCTCCAATCTGACTTAATCAATATGTGTTTTCATTAAATTGATTAGTGTTCATCAGCAAAACATTAACCATAGTAGAGAACAAGAGCAAACACTGTGAGAATGAAAATAATTTTCATCAGACTTGTTCCGAATACCAGCCACAACCAAAATATACTTCAAAACTCAATGCAAATGTACCTATATGGTCTGCAATTTGTCGACAATTACATGCGGCAAGAGGCGTAGATTGAAAGACCGAACATTAACTTAATTTGATAAAGGCAATCAGTATAGAAATCATACAATAATAGTTCTACGACACTGCTCCAAAACCGAAAATCATGCTCTGCAATTTTTCAAAATTCCATAGGCAAAAAGTAAATTGATGTCAAACATCATAAATAAGCCATCTGATATAAAAAGTATCAAATACTCCTACATGCTTACTGATGTGCCTAAGCCCAAATTGTGATTGGGCTTGAGTCCTAATGACTTGGCCATATGGAGTGGGCCTGAATGAAGGTAGTCATATGGAGTGGGACTGAATGAAGGTATTCCAAAACGATCGAAGTCGACTTGCCTAGTTCGAAGTCGACTTGGCATGGTTGCCTAGTTCGAAGTCGACGGGTTCCTAGTTCAAAGTCGACGGGTTCCTAGTTCGACGTCGACAGGTTCCTAGTTCAAACTTGACGTGGGCACCTAGTTCGCGACTTGACTTGACCCGCCTAGTTCGAATTCTACTTGACATGGGTATGGCATGGTCAAATTCAACTGGGAGTCAGACTTGACAGAGTGCGATGTGGTCGGGTTCACTTTGAAGTCGACCGGACGTAAATATAATGTAGTCGGGCCTAAAAAATGATTGGACTGGAAGTAGCCTAATGGATGATCTGACCCGGTCCAATTAATGTCCTATTCGAAGTTTACACAACGATGAATTTGGCCCTGTTGAGCCATCCAGTTGGATCGTCGAAATCGCCAAAGGGAGACCGGTCAAGTCGCCTGGCCATCCAGTTGGATCGTCGATGTCGCCAAAGGGAGACCGATCAAGTCGCTGGCCATCCAGTTAGACCGGTCAAGTCGATAAAGGGAGACCGGTCAAGTAGCCAATGGGAGACCGGTCAAGTCGTCAAAGAGAGTCCGGTAAAGTCGCCAAAGAGAGACCGGTCAAATCGTTACCTGGGTGAGATCGGGACCAAGGCGAGATCGTTGGGTGACGTGGTCTTGGGAACGACCCTGCTGGAGAATGTCCCATCCGCCGAACGCATTAAATGGTGAGTGGAAGACGTCCACATCACTGACGTTCTCTCTGTTGGTCCATTAGGAGACCGGTAGGGGGATTTAGGGTGATATGGGGTTTTTGAGGGTTCACCGTGAAGGACCAATGGGAAAGTGACAGATGGCATGTGAGGGTGATGGAAGGAGAATGTGGTTGAGTATATAAAGGATGTTTGGGAAAGTAAAAAAAGGATCTCAGTAAGCTGAGTATTCTCTCTCTCTCTCTTTCTCTAAGTTCTCTCTTCCTCCATTGTTGTTAAGTTTATAAGATTTGTATCTTACTCGCACGCCCGAGGTTCTTCGCCGGGAAACCCTCCTGGTATTGAGCTAACGGTGTATTGTTTTCTCAGGTAGAAAGTCAAAGATTCAATCCGGTGTATCTCTAGACTACAATACGCGGATCGAGGCACGGGCCCAGATTTTTATGTAACATCATTTGGTTCCGTTGCCGGGACATGAACATATTTATTTTCTACCAGGGAATTGAACGGAAAAGATAAGTATGAGAGAGACGGATAGCTTCCAGATCTGATTTAAGAGAGGAAGAAGATGAAAAAGCAAAGAAGAAATAGAAACCAACCATGTGGAACTCGCTAGGTTGATCAAGGTGAGTTAAAACCTAAGCTGGCGAGTTCCTAGCTCAGGCAACAGCATGATCCGCCCAGACTTCCAAAGCAACCCTGCCAGACCAAGAACTGGCGCGACCGTGCATAAAAAGGAGCTCGGCTGTGCATAAAAAAGCTGAAGTATGAGAAATTTCGACATCAATAGCACGACCGTGCCTATTTTGCATGAAGTCGCCATGTCGGCGCAATGAAGTCGCCTATGGGCGCGGCTTGCGAGATCACACCTTAACCGGTGACATGAATGATGATCTCTCAAGTTGATGAAGTCGCCATGTCGGCGCAAAGAAGTCGCCTATGGGCGCGGCTTGCGAGATCACACCTTAACCGGTGAAATGAATGATGATCTCTCAAGTTGATGAAGTCACCATGTCAGCGCAACGAAGTCGCCTATGGGTGCAGCTTGCGAGATCACACCTTAACCGGTGACATGAATGATGATCTCTCAAGTTAATGAAGTCGCCATGTCGGTGCAAAAAAGTCGCCTATGGGCGCGGCTTGCGAGATCACACCTTAACCGGTGACATGAATGATGATCTCTCAAGTTGATGAAGTCGCCATGTCGGCGCAACGAAGTCGCCTATGGGAGCGGCTTACGAGATCACACCTTAACCGGTGAAATGAATGATGATCTCTCAAGTTGATAAAGTCGCCATGTCGGCGCAACGAAGTCACCTATGGGCGCGGCTTGCGAGATCACCCCTTAACCGGTGAAATGAATGATGATCTCTCAAGTTGATAAAGTCGCCATGTCGGTGCAACGAAGTCTCTTATGGGCGCGGCTTGCGAGATCACACCTAAATCGATGAAATGAATGATGATCTCTCAAGTTGATGAAGTCACCATGTGTAGATACCCCGGGAAGCCACAGCTTGGCTAGAGCGGTGAATTATCCTAGGATGTCTAACTTGTTTTAGATTGTTTAGAGTCGCCACCTATGTTTTTAAAGGAACATAAGAAAAACCTAGAAATAGCCTAATTTATGTACAAAACCAGAGATTCGGGAGAGAAGGGTTCGGGGGTTAGGTGACGGAGTGGGAAGTACTTAAACACCCACTCCGCCCCGCTTACGCGGGTCTTGCTACTATTGGTGTTCTAATATTTACATGTCCTTCAATTAATTAAATAGAAATGTGCTAACAATTGTGATGAGAAGAAAAAGGGGAAATAAAAAATAAAATAGAATTATTTTATTTATTTAATGATAAAGATTACATGTAACAAGTAATGTTAAAGAATTACATTAAGAGATGAAGAGAAATTAACATGGTGAATTAAAGTTAAGATTAAAATGTAGGGAGATAACCTTAACTAACTTCAATATGTGAAGTAGTCATGTTGGTCATGTCCCATTAATGGGGATTGCATACATTGACTAGAACATGAATAGAATAATAAAAAAAGAAGACTTGTACCTTTAGAAAGAAGACTTCAAACTTGGACTTGAAAATGACGTTGTTGTGTAGAGATTTGTGTAGAGTTTCGTTGCGTAAAACTCTTGTTGGGAGAATTTGTGTAGGGAAAATGATATAGAATTTGTGTAGAGAGAAAGTTCCAAGTCTAAAAAAATGAGGTCCCTTTCCAAGGTAGAAGATGATGGTTTTTATAGGTAAAAAAGAGAGGGAAAGGTTGGAGGGAAATTGGTCAATCCATGTGAGATGGAATTGACCAATAGAAAATAAGATAAATAAAATAATAAATGAAAGAAATAAAAGAAAATCAAATAAAATAAAAATGAATTATTTTGTTTTAAAGAGATGGCTAGAATAATGGGATTGGGAGTTAATGAGAAAAGGGGGGATGAATGTGGATGTAAAAAAAGGTTGTTTGTGATCAAGAAAAGATGTTTGTAAATAAGAAAAGGGGGGAAATAAGGTGCAATCCGTTACTGCCAAAGTGGGAAGCGCGCGGGTCCGGCTTTTGGGGCGGGACGCGCGCGCGGCTCACTGGCAGTGCCGGAAGCGCCCGCGGGTGAAAAATGACAGAATGACAGAATGACCCTAAAATTAATTCTGTTATGCAGTTTAGTCCAAAACTAACGGAATCAGTTAGGAACTTAACCGAAGTAACAGAAATTAATAAAAATAAGTTAGATAAAAATACTATGTATGCAATCGGGGTGAGAGGTCCAAGGCGGGGTGTCTACAGAGCCCCTCGGCGACGTGGATTGCGAAGCAAAACGCGTTGACGAAAGAAAGACAACTGCCGAGGACATCGACAAGAGAAAACAAAGACTCGATAAAGCAGGAGTTTGAAATTACAAAGGATAGAAATGCGCTCCCTGTGTGAGCGACTTTTACTGATGGAAGAGGTATGGTGATTTGAGCGGTCCACCATGGACCAAAATTGGTGCGCGGTGCGGCATATTCTGATGCGCTGTGCGGCGGTATGGTGATTTGAGCGGTCCACCATAGACCAAAATTGGTGCGCGGTGCGGCATATTCTGATGCGCTGTGCGGCACTTGTTGATTCTGGTACTCTGTGCGGTACCTGGTGCTCTGTGCGGCACCTGTTGATTCTGGTACTCTGTGCGGCACCTGGTGCTCTGTGCGGCACCTGTTGATTCTGGTACTCTGTGCGGCACCTGGTGCTCTGTGCGGCACCTGTTATGTGTATGCTTTGCAGATATATGTGCTTGTGCAAGAAGATGCATGAAGAGAGAAATTGTGCTCGTGGTGTGATATGATCTTGAAAGCACCTTTGTAATGAGAGAGAAGTAAGAATGTAAAGAGCGATCTTGTGTGCGGTGTGATTTTGAGAAAAGCATTGGATGTATTCATACCTTCACTTACCATTGCCGCTTGAGTGGAGATGGATTCTTGATGTCCGCGGAGGATGCTTTGATGGAGAATGTCCATTCTTTAGATGTTGATGAGAGAATGCCCTTGATGTTGGGTTGGCGAGATGGTACTCTGGATGATGGGTTGGTCGTGCCAAAAGGCTGCCTACGTATCCCTTTAAGAGAATCAGACCAGCGTAGTTCAAGGATGATGGAGAACGCTGGAGGAGAGGCTAGGAGCAAAGCCAAGTAAAGCATATAATTTTGCACATAGAAGGAGAAAAAGAAAGAATATTTTTTTTTTTTTTTTTTTTTTTTTTTTTAAGTTCGTGGGTGAACCATTTTAACCATTGTGTGCTTGTGAAGCCAACCCAAGATCAAGTCATGTTCAGTCGAAGTCCGGATTGCCTCGCTTGAATTCTGTTGTCGTCGGTGTGCCTAACGAAGATTGATGTCTAGCCCCAAGAGATTTGTCGATTATGGGGCTTTAAAACGCTTTTGATGCCGAGATGAGGGGTTGCTGATTGTAAAGCCCCTAGAATGCCTTTGATGCCAAATTTTGAGGGACTTGCATAGCTCCAAGATAAATCAGCTCTTGGCCCATTCGAGTAAATCGCCCTTTGTTGTTGTAGTGAGCAAGCCCCAAGAGGAGATCGTTGATGCCAAGCTTCGAGAGATTGCAAAGCCCCAAGTGTCGTGGGCTTGTAGATGGTGGGATGTGAAGACCTTTCATTGTAAAGCCCCAAATTATCTCGTGATTGGCTCGGCATTGAGAGCGGATGTACCGTTTGGTAGAATTCTTGATAGAGATCTCCTTCTTGCTCTTACTGGGGAGATGAATGGCCTCATTGTGGTTGATACCCAAATGGCTGAGGGCTTATGTCAAAGGATGCAGTAATGTCTTGCGGTGCCGTCGAGGTCGCGGATGATAAGGTCTTGGTTTGATAAAGTCCCAAATGAGTATGCTTGCTTGACTCTTTTTGAGTTGAACTAATGACGGATCTTCGGATGCAACTAGTGCTGTGGCCCAACTTTATCTGAGCTGCACCTTGTGCTTTTAATCTTGGAGAAGGGGGTGCTGAATTGCAGAAACATTGGGATTGGCCGTGGCATTTCCCGCTATAACCCTGTTTTGATTAGAGTTTAGCATATTGAATCTTTTTCCTTTTCTCTAAGACTTCCTTCAAAATCTCGCTGTGAGTTCTAACAAAAATCATCAACTTCATTCATAACATCGGAGTCTTCATTTAAAACCAAGAGACCTTTGACTTGAAGTGTTGAGAGACCCTTTGAAGCTTGATCCCTTTCATGGAGACTACTCCCAAATTGCGTTGCTCGAGTATTGTTGCCCAAAAGACTATCGGTCGCGAAGCCCTAATACTGCCCTTTGCTTGAATTACTGTAATGCCGTAGCCCAAAAGATTGTAGATTGCGAAGCCCGTTGAGACCTTCGGTGCCGAATTGAGGAAGCTTCCAATGTTGCACATGACTTGGCTGGGGATACTGCTGGGGAGTTAATTGCTCTTTGCCGATGGAGCCTTTAAGACTTGACCGTAGCCCCTAGAGTGCCATCATTGATTGCGAGAACGGTCCACCCTTGATTGGGGAAACGAGCACGGGCACACATGACAAGAGGGCTTTTTGACATCCCTTTTGGGAGACTTTGAGGATAGTCTCACACATCTTTTTTCGAGCATAGCCCCTAGGGCTTGTTTATTGCCAAATGAAGCAAAAGAATCCCTTGTTCTTGAGTCACATAGCCCCTAGGGCGTCACCATTTGTTGAGCAGAGCAAGAGTGACTCATCCTCGTGCGAGGGAACAAACATGAGAGGACATGGCAAGAGCTACTCCATTTCTCGGGAGCCTTTCGGCGTACTTTAGAAGTAAATTCTTGAAGAAGCTTGAAAACTGAGACACATGTTGTTGCTGTTTGTGGCCCAAGTCAATTGACTTAGCTAGGGATTATTTGTGCAATCTCGTGCCCTTTTATGATGGGCTCGTTCTCGGATGGGTCTTGGCTACCACGGGCCTTTTTTTTTTCATGAACCCAAAAATGCACACTGCTGGAGAATGATGCCGATAACCCAAGACAACCTTTGACGGTGCTATATCTTGTCGAGCCTTTTGCAATCCCAAAGTTGACTCGGTGGGGAATTGACTTGCTGAGGAGATTCAATGTAGAACTTGTCTTCTTTAGAGGCCGGGGATCTCCGTTTCTCTTTCCCTTCTCTCTCTCACTCTCTCATTTTTTTTTTATGACGCACCCTGTTTTTTGCCTAGACCGCCCTTTCGGGTTTTCAATCTAGCGGGCATCTCTTTTGCGTCTTCATTTTGACTCGATTAATGAGGGAGTGTGCATTGACTCTAGCTGAGGAGATAAGACATGTGATTTTGCGGTGAAAACCTTTTGTCACTAAAGATGAGTGACATTGACTCGACTAGGGAAGTGTCCCTAGTATTGACATGTATTTTTTTTATTGAATTGAATGACTCACGAAGGCAAGTAAGTCATTAAGAGAGAAGAGAAGGAAAGCCCCAATTTGATTGCAAGAAATTGGGAGTACGCAGAAAGAATAGAAGTCCCTAGACTCGACAAGGAGCGCGAAATGATTCCAAATCTAAGAAAGTTGTTCAATCTTTTTGGTGATTAATTCATTGGCAAATGAATCGTACAAAGATGTCTTGACAAGTTCGAGATGAAGGCCGATCACCATAACGCGCTAGGGCTAAACATATCTTCTTTCTTGCATGAGACCGGACCCGCAGGTTGCCTACGTTCCTCCAGTGAAGAGGCTCAGGTCACCGTAGTTCTTGTGGATTCTCCATTCTTCGCGATGGAATTGTTGCTTCGTAGCTTCGTCCTTCTTTGGTGGATAGAATGATGTTGATCTTGATGTGAACTTCTTTGATTGAGGGGGATTTTTTTTTTTTTTTTTTTTTTTTTTTGTGCTCTAACTTTTGCCTAGGTTGATTTGAAGAGTTCAACCTAGCGAGCATCATTTTTTTTATTTTTTTTATTTTTTTTTATTTTTTTTTTTAATCCCCCCTTTGAAGCATTGCTTGATTTTTCTCCATGGTTGTTGCTTCACCTTTGATGTCTTGGCTTTGTCTTCGTCGTTGATGATGTTGCCTTCGTTGTTGATGCCGTCGTCGATGTTTAGCCCCTAGGCGTTCAAGCGATGGCCTTCGTTCTAAAACGTGTTTAGACGTTTTTTTCATCATTTTGCCAAGAATTAGATCGAACAACTTGGAAGAGTGTATAAGGACAAGAACGACTTTTATTTGATAAGAAGACTCGACACTTAACATGGGACGAGAGAAAACATTAATGCACACAAAAGAGGACTTTTGACTCTTTCTTTTTTTTTTTTTTTTTTTTTATTCCTACTACTAGGTAGAGAAAGAGAAACGGAGATTGTTGTTGTAGTCCCCATTGTCGTTGTAGTCTCCTTGTGGCATGATTTCTTGTAGAAGCCCCATTTCGAAACCAAATCATTCTTCTTTGATGAGTTCTTGCATGTTGGCACTCTTTAAAGGTTGCTCTTCACCCACAGTAAATTCGCCGTTGTCGAACAAATCTTGGATGATGTTTCGGAGAAGGAAGCACCCTTCGGTAGTATAGCCACTATGTTTGTGGTAGCCGCACCATTCACCATGTGCATGATTCTTCGGTATCGTCTTCGGCTTGTACCCCTCCAAAGGCTTGACCTTTCCAATTGCCACCAAAGTTTCAAATGCTTCGGCTTGGGTTACTCCTAGGAGAGGAGTGAAAACTCGGTTGTTGGTGGTACCTTTGTAGCTTTTGAGGGTCGGGCCACTTGAGCATGCTTTATCATTGAACTTTGCTTTGCTGTCGGTGAGCTCTTGCAAATGGGCTTTGAGTTCGGAAACCTCTTCCTTGTGAATTCTTCTTTCATAATCAAGACGGGCCTTGAGTTCGAAAACCTCTTCTTTGTGAATCCTCTTGTCGATATCGAAACGGGCTTGCCACAAATTGTCTTTACGGCGGGCATCCTCGACAATCCTATCCATTTGTTCCCCCATTGATTTCATTACGTTGAGTAACCCTTCGTTGGACACGAGATCATTTCCACCGTTGTTGTTGTTGCCGTTGGAAGCCATTGGACCTATTGGAAGAGCACGGTTAATCTTAGATTGGCCCCACAAACACCTTTTGAGTAATATGATTAAACCCACAAACAAGGAAAAAAACTCAACCACAGAGAGAAAAAATGACTTTTTTTTTTTATTTTTTTTATTTACAAAGTCGGAAGGACGGAGTCCTTTTTGGGGTTTCTAGAAAAAATAGTGGAATCGTCACACTAGTATATAGACCTTTTCGCGGTCCCATATACTCATCGGATTCCACCACGCTTGTGAGCCCTACATGTGTCGGGATTAAACTAAATTAATGTAGTAAATCATACATGCGGGGACGGATTTTTATTTTCGTCTAAAATAACCACTTTTGGGGACGGAGTTTTATTTCGTCCATTGCAACAAGTTGGCATGTATGATTTGAAGACATTAGTTTAGGGAAATCTCGGTACATGAAAAACCGACTTGAGTCACGGAGTGTTAGACCCTAGACTAGAATTGTGTGGCTTGTGCTCGGCTTGAATATGAGGCTCAAAGGTCACCCCCGGCATGTAGTCATGAACTACGCCACGGGCTGAGGTTTACCGCTTCGAAAGAGCCAAGGTCGAGTGGAGCTTGAAACTTTCTAGGACGGGCCTCGACGGGTTTGGGGTTGGACTTGTGCGACTCGATAGTGAGCAATTGATAAAAATATGTGCATGTAGTGTGAGGTCTAACATGTGACAAAACATTTTTTTTTTTCAAAAGAAATAAAAAAAAAACAAATAAGCACATAATTACAACTTTCGAATCACCCGTGTGACCGATAAAAATAAACAGAAAGTAAAACAAGTTTTGTGCAGGCCCGGTGCCCACACACTGTCATTCTGTTCTGTTTCTGTGCACTGTTTTGTTCCGGGAATGCCCCCAGAAGCGCGCGCATTGGGTTGCCTATTCGGAAGGCGCGCGCGTGAGAGGAAGAAGGGTAGAGGCGCCCGCTTCTGGGTGAGAACCTGCAAATCAGCGGGTTCAAGGGATTGCCTTGACCCTAAATTATAGAACTTTTTCCCCTGCAGTAAACGTTAGCATAGAAACATGGAATTGAAGGACAAGAAGGAAGATGGGCGATTCTGGTAATAAGGGTCGGACGCGCGCGCTTTAGGCCAAGAAGGCCGGAGGCGCGCGCTTCCTACACTTTTTACCAGAATACCCAGAAAATAAAATAAAAGAACACCAAAAATGAAAAACGCAAGTTTAACCCTCTAAATCGTCCCCAGCGGAGTCGCCACTGTAGATACCCCGGGAAGCCACAGCTTGGCTAGAGCGGTGAATTATCCTAGGATGTCTAACTTGTTTTAGATTGTTTAGAGTCGCCACCTATGTTTTTAAAGGAACATAAGAAAAACCTAGAAATAGCCTAATTTATGTACAAAACCAGAGATTCGGGAGAGAAGGGTTCGGGGGTTAGGTGACGGAGTGGGAAGTACTTAAACACCCACTCCGCCCCGCTTACGCGGGTCTTGCTACTATTGGTGTTCTAATATTTACATGTCCTTCAATTAATTAAATAGAAATGTGCTAACAATTGTGATGAGAAGAAAAAGGGGAAATAAAGGGGAAATAAAATAGAATTATTTTATTTATTTAATGATAAAGATTACATGTAACAAGTAATGTTAAAGAATTACATTAAGAGATGAAGAGAAATTAACATGGTGAATTAAAGTTAAGATTAAAATGTAGGGAGATAACCTTAACTAACTTCAATATGTGAAGTAGTCATGTTGGTCATGTCCCATTAATGGGGATTGCATACATTGACTAGAACATGAATAGAATAATAAAAAAAGAAGACTTGTACCTTTAGAAAGAAGACTTCAAACTTGGACTTGAAAATGACGTTGTTGTGTAGAGATTTGTGTAGAGTTTCGTTGCGTAAAACTCTTGTTGGGAGAATTTGTGTAGGGAAAATGATATAGAATTTGTGTAGAGAGAAAGTTCCAAGTCTAAAAAAATGAGGTCCCTTTCCAAGGTAGAAGATGATGGTTTTTATAGGTAAAAAAGAGAGGGAAAGGTTGGAGGGAAATTGGTCAATCCATGTGAGATGGAATTGACCAATAGAAAATAAGATAAATAAAATAATAAATGAAAGAAATAAAAGAAAATCAAATAAAATAAAAAAGAATTATTTTGTTTTAAAGAGATGGCTAGAATAATGGGATTGGGAGTTAATGAGAAAAGGGGGGATGAATGTGGATGTAAAAAAAGGTTGTTTGTGATCAAGAAAAGATGTTTGTAAATAAGAAAAGGGAGGGAAATAAGGTGCAATCCGTTACTACCAAAGTGGGAAGCGCGCGGGTCCGGCTTTTGGGGCGGGACGCGCGCGCGGCTCACTGGCAGTGCCGGAAGCGCCCGCGGGTGAAAAATGATAGAATGACCCTTAAATTAATTCTGTTATGCAGTTTAGTCCAAAACTAACAGAATCAGTTAGGAACTTAACCGAAGTAACATAAATTAATAAAAATAAGTTAGATAAAAATACTATGTATGCAATCGGGGTGAGAGGTCCAAGGCGGGGTGTCTACACCATGTTGGTGCAATGAAGTCACCTATGGACGCGGCTTGCGAGATCACACCTTAACCGGTGACATGAATGATGATCTCTCAAGTTGATGAAGTCGCCATGTCGGCGTAATGAAGTCGCCATGTCGGCGGGATAAAGTTGGCATGTCTGCGGGATGAAGTCGGCATGTCGGCGGGATGAAGTCGCCATGTCGGTGGGATGGAGTCACCATATCGGTGCCATGGAGTAGCCATGTCGGTGCCATGGAGTAGCATGTCGACAAGCATATGAAATCTCAAGTAGCATGCCTAGTCAAGTTCTAGATAAAGTAGCATGCCTAGTCAAGTTTTAGATAAAGCAGCATGCCTAGTCAAGTTCTAGATAAAGTTGCATGCCTAGTCAAGTTCTAGATGAAGTTGCATGCTAGTCGAGTTCAAGATTAAGTAGCATGTCGACTAGGGAAATACAAAAATTACGAAGAGCAACTGCTATCTCCTCAACTCGGGGGCTCTAACCCGCTTAAAGAATGAAACATGTCACAACATCGTATAAGAAGATTCAGTTATGACATTGTTTAAATGAGTCACCATGATGGTGCACCCGTGAGATTGTACTTCGCGGGATGAGTTAGTCACCTACGTGTGTGGCTTTCGAGATCACACCTTCACAGGTGTAATGATTGATGATCTCTCAAGTTGATGATTCACCATGATGGTACACCTACGGAGGGGAAAGTTCGCGAGTTCATGATACCGCGACTTAATGTGTCTGCGATTTTGTGATCTTGAGAGTTGGTATGTCAGCAAGTGCATGATCTCTCAAAGACGGTATGTCCGTGAGTTAAGTATTTACGATGCGAGATCTCTTTCGCTCGCAAGATGATCACTAAGTGTGTCGAAGAATCCCAAAAAGATGAGGAAGTCGCTTAAAGTGAGATTGCACCACTTCCCACCTCTTAAGGAAATTCTCACCTGGATCACGAATAATCACAGTCGAGAATTCGGGGGCTAATGATGTGCCTAAGCCAAAATTGTGATTGGGCTTGAGTCCTAATGACTTGGCCATATGGAGTAGGCCTGAATGAAGGTAGTCCAAAACGATCGAAGTCGACTTGCCTAGTTCGAAGTCGACTTGGCATGGTTGCCTAGTTCGAAGTCGACGGGTTCCTAGTTCAAAGTCGACGGGTTCCTAGTTCGAAGTCGACAGGTTCCTAGTTCGAACTTGACGTGGGCGCCTAGTTCGCGACTTGACTTGACCTGCCTAGTTCGAAGTCAACTTGACATGGGTATGACATGTTCAAATTCGATTGGGAGTCAGACTTGACAGAGTGCGATATGGTCGGGTTCACTTTGAAGTCGATCGGAGGTAAATATGATGTAGTCGGGCCTAAAAATGATTGGACTAGAAGTAGCCTAATTGATGATCTGACCCGGTCCAATTAATGTCCTATTTGAAGTTTACACAACGATGAATATGGCCCTGTGGGGCCATCCAGTTGGATCGTCAAAATCGCCAAAGGGAGACCGGTCAAGTCGCCTGGCCATCCAGTTGGATCGTCGATGTCGCCAAAGGGAGACCGGTCAAGTCGCTTGCAATCCAGTTAGACCGGTCAAGTCGCCAAAGGGAGACCGGTCAAGTAGCCAAAGGGAGACCGGTCAAGTCGCCAACGAGAGACCGGTCAAGTCGCCAAAGAGAGACCGATCAAGTCGCTGCCTGCGTGAGATCGGGACCAAGGCGAGATCATTGGGTGACTTGGTCTTGGGAATGACCCTGCTGGAGAATGTCCCATCCGCCGAACGCATTAAATAGTGAGTAGAAGATGTCCACATCACTTATGTTCTCTCCGTTAGGGGGATCTAGGGTGATATGGGGTTTTTGAGGGTTCACCGTGAAGGACCAATGGGAAAGTGACAGATGGCAAGTGAGGGTGATGGAAGGAGAATGTGGTTGAGTATATAAAGGATGTTTGGGTAAGTAAAAAAGGGATCTCACCAAGCTGAGTATTCTCTCTCTCTCTCTCTAAGTTCTCTCTTCCTCCATTGTTGTTAAGTTTATAAGATTTGTATCTTACTCGCACGCCCGAGGTTCTTCGCCTGGAAACCCTCCCGGCAATGAGCTAACAGTGTATTGTTTTCTCAGATTTTTATGTAACATCACTTACCATCAGGAGACTCCAGAATTTGCAAAAACACAATACCAAGTCAAGGCATTAATCAATGATTCATGACATAGAATAATCGGGCTATAGTACTTTGCATCACGTCCGTTACAAAGTTATGACAAGCAGACAAGAACAATCATCATCTTACTAAACCGATTTGGACCGAATGACGATAATAAAATTTTATATTTCAATGCATAACTCATGACCATCCAAAAACATTATTAATTTCATAACCAATATGAAAATAATCAGATTATTCAAAGAATTGAAACTGGACAGGCTCTGATACCACTTCTTGGGAGATTTTCCTTATATCTAATCCAATTCAATTCAATGAGTATACCAAATAAAACAAAAGCGGAAGCATACCTTAATTCGTTATTAACAATGAACTTTAACGGAAGACTTGATTAATCCGTTAAGGATTGAGCGGAAGCCTTAAACAAGCCTAGGATCGATCTTCCAATTGATCCGTATACTCCATGTTGTTAGTCTCTCATTGAAGGGATGTAAGAGTCTTAGAGTAGGATACGTTCAATTGGGGACCCGACCCCTATTTATAGTTAGAATGCTTCCGTTAGGAATAGTCACATCCGTTAAGATGAAAGGATGCATCCATTAGTAGTATTTATAAATAGGCCCCTCATCTATTTATAAATACAATCTGGTCTCTACACATTTACAAAATAACCCCATACTTATAAAATATGACTTAAGGCCCCCTAACATTGTTAGATCACTTTATTAGGCCAAATTAACTGTATAATAATATGACTTATGTGATTAATCCAGTAGTGCACACACGTCCGCGTGCCTAAGTACTTTATTATTATTTATGTACAATGTATAGTCCACCAAAAATTCCAACACCCTAAATGGCAAAATGTTGCAACTTCCTTGGAACGGAGGGAGTATGTCCTAAAGTAACTCATATTTTCTAGTTTAATGCCTATATTTTCTAGTTTAATGCCCATATTGTTTCTATGATAGCAAAAGATTATTGAGTCTCTAGTTTAATGCCATTATTTTCTTTCTATGCGGTGACGAATTACATGGCGAGGTGTGTGCACTAAGTTTGCATGACAGTCGGATGAAAGGGAAAATTAAAAATCTAAATATCGATCAAATCATCGGCTCTTGTATGGAGACAGGGACACAAAAGTCCTAAAATAACCCTCAACATATTTACCTTGTCATAATTTTGCCTGTTATGACTTTAGATGTCATGACCTTTGTAAGTTCCTTATGTTCTAACAACCTTGAATTACCATCTATCAAACTTTTTGCGTACTACCATTAGTATCAACTCAATTGTTCGTTCTGACGAAGTCATTTGACTCAAATTTAGTAGTTATACAAGAAATATGAGCTTTGGTGGTACTCAAATATGCCATTGAATCGCAATTAAGTCGGTGGCATTAGCCTAATGCCACCTGTAGAGGTGATACTAAATGAAATAGTGCATTTAATGATGACAAAATGACAATTTACGGTGCCACAATATTTATTTTACCTCATTAAATCTAAATTCTCTAATGCCACTATTACATAAATGTCAGTAAATATACTTAATCATTAAAAAAAATAACACTTGAAAGTGTATTTGGTGGAGATCAACCTCTGACCTTTGCAATGAAAGGAATACCAGATGCCATAGAAGATATGCTCCATCCGTCCATTTGAAATTTAAAAGAAAGGTTTTGCATGGAAATTGAAGCGACTCCCCATACACTGTGTAGTCAAGGTCGGCCTAGAAATAAGTACTTGATTTTGGTTCATATGTTTTTGGATGAGAGGCCTATTTATAGGTTTACAAGACTTGAAAAATAATGAACATAAACTAGAATATTAAAAGACAATGCTTATTTAATCTAGTACTTATCTAGACTAATGACTCTTGACTTTTGATATTGTGAACCATCCACCAAAATCAAGTACCTTGAACCAAAAAAACTTTCTTGAATATTCTAGAACAATCAAGATTAATCTCCAACATCATCCCTTAATCTTGATTCTCGAATGTCGTCATTCCCATCATCCGCTTCACCTTGATAAAAGCTTCGAACTTCAATGGCTTAGTGAGAATGTCTGCAACTTGATCTTTGGACTAGCAATACACCTAAGAAATCTCATTCTTCATATCTTGATCACAAAGAAAATGAAAACGAGTATCAATATGCTTGCTCCTCCCATGCGTCCCAGGATTGTTCGCCAAATCAATTGCAGAAATATTGTCAACAAAAACATATGTATATCCAACAACTCGAGCATGATTTGGTTTAACAAACTCCTTCACCATTTCGCTTGAAATGCACTTGTCGCCGCTGCTACATACTCCGCTTCACATGTTGACAATGCCACAATTGACTGTTTCTTTGATGACCAAGAAAAAGCAGTTGCACCAAAAATAAACTCATAATCAGAAGTACTCTTACGATCATCGGGATCTCCACACCAATCACTATCCGAATGTCCAACTATTTAACCATTTTTTGATGAAGAGTAAAACATACCACGATCAATTGTTCCTTTAAGATAACGCAATATTTTCTTTGCAACTTGGAGATAAGACTGACTAGGGAACTCCGTATATTTTCTAATCAAACCAACTCCATAAACAATGTCTGGCCTTGTACATGTAAGATATCTCAAGCTACCAACAATTTGCTTGAAATATGTTTCATCAACTTTTGGATCATCATCTTCCTTAGATAACTTTGTGCCAACTTCCACATGTGTCCTCCCTGGATTACAATCAAACATTCGGAACTTCTTCAAGATCTCCGTAGTATATCTCTTTTGACAAACAAAAATTCCATCTTTCCTTTGATCAACTTTAATGCCAAGAAAATATGACATCAATCCCAAATCTATCATCTCAAACACACGCATCATCGACTTCTTGAATTCTTCAATCATGCTACCATTGTTGCCCGTAAACATCAAGTCATTAGGAAAGGGGTTTAGGAATTCGTTATGCAATCGTAGTAAACATTGTTTGTCTTCACATATAAGTGTAAGTACCCCAATCTGAATTAAAACCAACTTAGAGAAGTTCTTAGTACTATTTAAGGATAAACCTGATAGGCTAGGACCTCGCTAGGATAAACCAAGACTGTTCTGGAATAAAAAGTAGAAAGTTCCAGATATCGCCAAGATAAACCGTACGGATGGTTTGGCCCCGAGGAGTCACCAGCCGTACGGATGGTTTAGGACCTCCAGGTCCCTAAAAATTAAAGCCCTTGCTGATCATTTCAGGGGGGGGGGAGAAAATAGTTGAGGATAGGAAAATTTTGTCCAAATTACAGCAGAAACATAAACACCATAAAACTTGAGTGAAAAGAGAGAGGAAGATAGGCCAAAACCAAGATAGGTGAGGCCTCCTTCTCCCCATCTTCTCTCCATCTCATACCTCTTTTATTATCTTTTTATATTGTTGCTTATTTACATTGTTGTCTCTTTTACATTCCAAAAGCCTTTACATTTATGTAACCTTATGAATTGGAACCAAGTCATGAGGTGATTCCATGATGCCTTCATGCTTTATGTGTGATTAAGGGTTGAAATCAAAGAATAATCATGACTTGTTATGTTTATGTCATTTACATTCTTGCCTTTACTTTCATGTCTATACTTTTGGCTTGGTGATCCATTGCACATATGGAGAGAGCCTTGTACATTTATCTTGTATTTGTTTATCTTTGGCCATGATGATCATGTTTGGATGGTAAAGTTTCAATCTTTAAAATTTTTTGTATGTTGGAAATGGGCTAAAGCCCAAATAGGATGAACTTATTGATGAAGCAAAAAAAATGTTGTTGTGTAGTCGGGCCGGGTTCAGGCGGGTACGGGTTTGATGACCTTCGGGTCTGGTCGGGTCCGGGTTGAATGATATTTTGCTCGGGTCGGGTTCGGGTTTGAGAAAACCCGACCCGTACCCGTTGCCATCCCTACTTGTAAATAATTATTTTAATTTTATTATATTAAGTGTCAAAACGACGTAGTTTAGATCCTACCATACTCAACAAATTCCACTTGAACTCCTAATCAGCAATTTTTTTTGCCAACTAAGCATCTCAGTCAGCCATTCCATTAGATTTTGGATGGAAAGAGGACGGAATCCTAATATCCACACCTTTTTCCTAAGTACGAGGGCTAATATGGCAATTAACTTGTATAAGGGCATATCTGCATCCTTGACTTAAGTACAGGGGAATATTTCTATATTTTCCCCCTTTGGATGGTAAAAACTCAATCTTTATCCATCAAAAAGTTGATTTTGTTGTCCCAAAGGTTTAATCTTGGATGAATCATCCATTTGGATGTTAAAGTTTCAATCTTTACCCATTCAAATGGTTGTTTTGGCTCAAAAGCCATGTTCATCAACTTTCTTCAAAGATACATAAAAATAAGTAAATGAGTATTTCATACTCTTTCAATCTCCCCCTATCTTTGTGGTTCTGATCAAAACATCCAAAACAATAATCTCTCCCCCTGAATTTGTACATTGGATTCTATTCCCCTACATACATCTTTAGAACACATCTTTATCCTCCTGAATATGAAGACCACATCTTTCTTCCCATTTTTGAGAAGAACCATCAAACACAAAGAAAGAAAATTTTGAATATATTCCACTCCCCCTAAATTTGAATCTCCCCAACAAAAATACCTCTAAGAGCATCATCAATCTCAACTCACATCGCAACAAACCTTTATAGACCAGCGAGTTCTGTAGACTTACCAGATGACTTACCAGTTGACTGTACAATTGACTGTACAGTTGACTGTCCAGTTGTCCGCACAGTTGCACGAACAAGTTGCTTAGCACTAGCTGGATGCTTAACAACAAAAATGCCTGAGCTTGATCAGAGAAGTGGCAAACAATCATTTTGTGTCGCACACAATCACTTAGAGTTTCTCCTGAATTCTCGGATTTATCTGCAAAAATGTTAGAGAGAGAGCATTTACAGAATAGGAACAAGATGAGATGAGAGAAATGTAGCTAGAAAACATGAGGAAGAAGATACACTAAACCACAATTCACAACTAGAATTGACATGGAGGAAATATCACGGGAGGACAGAGATTCTTCCTAAGAACTCGGGTAGGCCAAGGAGTAGAGAACCGAGTGACTTTGAAGTACCCATTTGAATTCCAAAACAACCAAGGATCTTGATTTTAAAATTCAAACGTTTTCCATGTTTTGTGATAGATTGTCCATCCCAGAATTAGAACTTTCCAACTTCAACTGAATTCATTTATCCACAATGTACCATAAATTCCACCAACTGCACAATGAAACTTGAACATCACACCATTAGATTATCGTCAATCACATGAAAAGCATCAATCTTTAACACATAAGAACAACAATTCAATTTGCTGATGTTAATGCCAAGGGAGAAAAAAACTTAGAAAAAATATGCCTAAACACACAAGTGAAGATTGTCTTTAATTTTGGTGTGACATAGTATGGTCAACTCAGTTCATGACTCGGTTTCAACTCATAAGACTTCAATGAGATTCACCTTCAATAATGCAGCCTCTAGAACACTCCTTTTGAAGGCTTATGATTTATGAATCAGTTACGGGGAGGAGCTTTTCACTCTCCCAATACAGTGTTACACTGATTCTCATGTTATGTATGAATACACGTCAGCACATTGCCTAAATGAGTAGTAACTTCAAAGATTGGAGGCAGCTTGTTTTCCCCGCAACCTTAGATTGAGTTCCCACTCCATGATAAACAACACGAAGGAATTAACAAGACAATTTTCATTATCAGGTTAAGAAGGGTCTCACATTCAAGGGTCAAAACTCGGAGTCAAGGAACTTAGTTGACCAAGTGATCACAAGAGACAATCGTGCAATAGAATGAATGCAGACTACTTTTTCTTTTTTTAAATTTGTGTTTACTGTAATATACAATTATACAGTTATGCAGACAGTTGTCTGCACACTTGTGCAATCAACTGGTATCACACAGTCCGAGAGAAAATCTCTCGAAATCCAAAGCTTTGGTAAAGATATCAGCAAGTTGATCCGTTGTGCTTACATGTTCTAGAGTAATGATTTTTGATCAATGAGATATCTAATAAAATGGTGCATAATATCTATGTGCTTTGTTAGGAAATATTGTACCGGATTCTTGGCAATATTCAAGGACCTTAAGCTATCACAAAATACGGTCAAGATTTCACTTCTAAAACCATAATCCTTGATTATCTGGTTCATCCTCAACAATTGAGTACAACAAGTAACAACTACCATATATTCAGTATTAGATGGCCTACGAACCAAGAACTTAACATCTTTCCTTTCAAATTTTACCACTTCCTCTTGAATGACATTGGTCCAATTATTAACTTTTAAAGTTTTTGACTCATCCTCATGCTTAAAATTAGTAACGAAACAACAAGAGCTTACTTGATGGTACGCGGATTGCATGCATACCAAACCGGCTAATTCCCGGTAATTTATTCGTTTCCCTCTTGTTTTTATTCCTTCATCCACTCCCCCAATGACCTGGGAAGTGAGATGATCTCCCTGTAACCTTGTTGTAGCATCATTACCTCTGGTTTCCTGATCTTCCAAGATTTTAGAATCTGAACCAGAAGCAGCTGCTGTATGACCATCTGTCGTGGCAGTTGACTGTTCATCTGGACTGTCAATAGTCCTCACAGTTGGTGTATCTGCAGATTCTGTTGTGGACTTTGGATCAGATTCATCATTAATCTTTTCATGCTCCCAAGTCCACCCTGTAATGCAATTCTCAACACAATTGACACTAAGATCAGGAGTATTATCAAAAATTGAGTTAAAACATGAATGATTTTCAACCAACTTGTAACAATGATCAGAGGATCTTACACCTTTCAAAACACATCTGTTTGAATCATTGAAGACCTCACAGATCTTCTTATGAAACTTTACATGTAGATCATCATCACACAATTGGCTTATGCTAATTAGGTTTGCCTTTAACCCATCAACATGCAAGATATTATGCACGTTAGGCAAACCATTAACATTCAGAGTACCTTTTCCAATTACCTCACCTTGAGCACCTCCACCAAAATCAACTTTTCCACCTTTAAAGGCTTCATAGTCTTTGAAATGCTCAAGAGAGCCAGTCATGTGGTGGGAACAGCCACTGTCAAAGTACTAGGCTCCTTCCACACTGCTCTTGAAGGAGGTAAACACCACTTGACACTTTAGAGTGTCCTTTCTTACCCATGTGGCTTTTGGAGCAGACTGCAGTTGACTGGGCAGTTGTTTCTGCAACTATGCCCACAGTTGTCTTGTCAAGTGGCCGCTGTTTTTCTCCAAGCCAAGTTCCTATTTTAACTTGTAACAAAATGGTCGAATGTGACCGGGAGCAAAACAATGGTGACACACATATCTCCTCTTTCTATTTATTCTATTTTTTTTGATGAGATTTATGTTCAACTTTAGAAGGACACTCCCACTCTTTGACAAAAATAGGAGCACCATAGCTTAAACCGTTCTTTTCAGGTTTTTCAATTTTAAAAAATCCATCAATCTTAGGTTTATCAGAATTTAACCCACACAGAGTGTCATTGGTTTTAGAAAACTCAGTTTTGACATTTTCAAGCTCGATGTCCTTTTTTGTAAGTAAAACTTCCAAATGGGCTATGGACTCTTTTTGAGACTCACTCTCATTTGACAACCTCTCAACCTCAGATTTTAAAGTCACATTTTCAGCTTTAAGGGTAATGACATCAGAGGAAAACTTCTCATCTACCTGTTTCAACCCCTTATTTTGTTCCATCTCTTTGGACAATCTCTCAACCTCAGATTTTAAACTCGCATTCTGAATAAGAAATTTATCATTTACCTGATGCAAGGCTGTAAGTTCTTCAGAATCACTTGCAATGGTAGAGTTCAAGCAAGTATATTAACTGCAGCCAGTTGATTTGCCAGTTGTGCAGTCAATTGACTGCACATCTTCACTGTCAGACTCACTATCAGATAAAGTGAAGTGAGATGATTGCATAGTTGACAAATGAGCTGTTTCATCATCACCACTATCACTAAGGGTCGCTGTATAGCTCATTCCCTTTTCAAAATTTTCAACCGAATGAGATGGAAATGGTGTCTTTTTCAAAAAATCAATGGATTGTTCTGTGTTATTTCTTGCACACCGCGATTTACTTCATAAATGGTTAAGATCCCAGTAAATTCTACAAGACTTAGAGTCTCGACATTATAGAATTCCTTTAACACAGATATTTTCACGTTGAATCTACTTGGGAGGGATCTTAACATTTTGCTTACGAGTCTAGCATTAGAGATGGATTCCCCTAACACATATAACTCATTTTCAATTTTTATCAATTTAGAAGAAAAATATTTGATGGTTTCATTTTCTTTCATTTTAAGATTTTCAAACATAATCATTAAAACCAAAAACTTGTTTTGTTCACAGTCCATTATGGCTACTACAAGGTGTGAGAGCCCGCGCCCGAGAAGATCGGATCACCGCGAAATGACCGCCCGTGAAAGCCGTTCGCGCCCGTCTCGTGCTGATGCGCTTTTGGAAATGCGCTCGGTTCTCACACAATGGTTTCCTCTTGATGCTGTGATTTGATTGCAAGAGTCGCCACCTCATTTTGATTTTAGGAAAAATGAAGAAAAAACCTTTTTTGAGAAAATGGGTTCGGGGGCTAAGTTACGAGAAGAGAAGGGGTTAGGCACTCTTCTCGCCCGTGATGGTCTCTATATGCGTGCCACTTATATTCAATTTTATGCCTTTTAATTTGGATTTTATGCCCTACCAAAAAATGGTGATGAAATATATATGGAGGTCTTCCTATTCTAGGAAGTTTCATTTTTATTCACAACCGGGAACTCGGTTTGAGTGGATTCCCCGATTGGTTTTCAAGAATGGTTTTGATCATATCAAGCAATAATACATCCACGGGAGGGGATATTACACAATTACACATATAAAAAAATAGGGGAGACAAATCCCACAAATAATAATAAATATCCTCGACGGTGCTTTTGTTGATTTCGGTGACACTTTCCGTCCCCGAGCCGTCGTACCTGTCCTAAAATCAATCCGATTCCAAAACTAAAAATTGGGGGTTAATCCCTGAATACTAGGTATCACAAGGGAGTTTTTGTAGACTTTTTGGACCAAGTTTAGGCCCCAAACACATGCAATAAAGTTGATCACAAAATTCAGCCCAGAAAAGGCAAACAGAAACCTTAGCATGTTTATCACCAATTTTCACCATCTTAGCTTGCGAGTCTGACAAAACCCAAAGAACAAAAGTTTAATACCACGCATAAAATATGAAGATCCAAAAAATTTGGAGTTCATATGATGAATTTTAGTGGTTCAAAAGGTTTCTGACATTTCAATGTCAGAAACTGGAAGTGCAGAATCTGAATTTTTGAGTTTGAAATATATGTTTGAAAGGAGCACTTCCAATGATAAAAAAAAATGTATAAAAAATATGATAATCATCCTGAGTTCGTTTAGAACAAAATCCATGTTTTGATCTTTGTCCAGAAAATTATTTTTCATCAAGTTTGAAGCCCAAGAACACAGCAAGGTACCACAGTGAATAAACAACTCAGAATCACTGAGACCCAAATTTATGCATGAAAATATGATCTAGGCATGGAATATGAACATGAAAGTTTAGGATCATATATTTCAACATGTTATGAACAACTTTTGTTATTTTATCTAAACCATAAAACCACTCTAAGATGGATTTACAAGCTCATCAAAATCAAGACTCTATACAGAAAGTAAAAACTGATTATATGAGGCATGATTATAGACCACAAAACACTACTATATCTTCAAACCAAGGCATGAAACTCAAGGAATTTGATATTTAACATGTTAAAAACATTATCCAAGTGCTATTTCTCAACAAATAATGATTTTCACATGCATGATCATGAAGGAAAGCCAAAGAGGGCAGATTTACGCCCTTTGAGAGAAACATGAAGATTTTCATACACAAATTAAAGCATATGAATATTATGACTATTACGAACATATATAAACATAATAAACTGAGTATTAGCATCACATGATCATCATTTATATACATAAACAAAGCTTTACAAAGCTAAAAAAAATATGGAAGATGAAGGAAACCTAGTCATTATTTGACTAGGTTCCAAACCACTCCCAATATTGCTTACATATCTAAAGAGCCAAGGTTTACATAGAGTTTTACCTAGCTTTTGAGATTATGGGTGCTCCCTTTGTCAACCAAGGGAAGACTTTTTTTTTCTTTTTGCTTTGTGTTTGATCAAAGTTTTGGCTTTGATGTGTTTTTTGTGGTTTGTTTGGTGATTTATGGGTGGTGTAGGGGTGGTGTATGAGTGGTGGTGTGGTGATGGTGTGGTGGTGGTGTTCTTGTTGAGAGAGAATGAGAGTGGAGGATGGTAGGGTTTTTTTTTTCTTTTTGTTTTTGTGTCTCTCCTTTTTGAAATGGATGAGAGTGGTGTATATAGGAGGAGGGAGGTGGTAAATTGGTTGTAACTTGGAGGGGGAGGTTGTAAATCGGTGGATTCATCATCTATCCTTATTGACTAAGGCTTAAAGTCATCTTCCTTATCTCTGTTCCGGCTTTCCGCTCCGCAACTGCTCCGTTGTGCGCGTCTCCGGTGTCCCGGTTGTCCGCGAGTCCAACATGAAAGTTGCTCGGAATATTTTTCTGGTCAGGCCGGTATATCTGAAATATTTTTATGAGCAAGGAACGACAATAATATATTTTTTGCTCTTCTTGACCAGTTGATAAGATATTTTGAGATATTTTCCAATTTGGATAACCATCTTTCCGGCTCCGGCTTTCCGCTCCGTCGTGCGCGCTCCGGTGTCCCGGTTGTCCGCGGGCCCAACATGAAAGTTGCTTGGAATAATTTTGTGGTCACACCGGTATATCTGAAATATGTCAATTAGCAAGGAAAGGTAATAATATATTTTTAATGCACAGAATGGATAACAGCGAGCAGTTCGGGGGGTTGCGGGCCCCGTTTCCGGTCCCGCACCTCGAAAAACGAAATTTTTGCCTGTTTGCTCGTTTTTTCGCTCTGATCATGAATTTGAAGTCCGTTTATCCATTCGATGCACCGATAAGGCTCACGGCAGTCCCGCACAGCCAAGTCGAGGGTTTTAGGTCAATTTTCGGGTTTAGACCGATTCAAGGTGGGTTTTTAGGGGTGCGAGATCAGGGTATCTACAGAGCCCCTCGTCGAATCTCCTGGTTAAAGGGGATTCTACGATTCAGTAAGAGACACTCGATCTCGTCTAGGGTGTAACGGCTGGGTCCAAGGTAGGACTTCCTACGTATCTCTTTCGAGAATCAAGCCCCGTAGTTCTAACTCAAACTATCAATCAAACACAGACAATGGTCGGTTCCGGTTTCCCGGTTTACCTACGTATCTCTCTCGAGAATCAGACCAAACGTAGTTCAGGTTTATTAAAATTTAAAGCAGGGGGTAGCATTGAGATGCGATATCTCTTTGCTGGGGATAGGGGTTGGCATTGAGACATGGTTATGAGAATGGGCGACTGAGCTCACCAAGGTAAGCTGCCTACGTATCCCTTGCGGGAAGCAAATCGCGGCGTAGTTCTGGGGAGGTACAACTCGGGCCCCCGAGATGACCAAGGTGGAATAACATAACTTCAACTGGGGAACGTACGACGTTGCGTAGTTCGGGGGAGGTAATCTCGGGCGCCCGAGAAGACCAGGGTGGAACAACATAGCATTGCTGGGGAGTTGCATTGAGAAGCGAAGTCTCTTTGCTGGGGGGTTGGTATTTGACCAACAAATTGCGAGAATTGGCGACTGAGTCCAACGTTGTGAACTGCCTACGTATCCCGCCGTGGGAATCAAGTTGAGTCGTAGTTCTGATTAGAACCGACTCGAACAATTAAGAGAAGGTTTAAGACCAACACGACTCAAGGGTTGACGCAAGGTACAATCCGAGTAAAGGGTGCATTGAGATTTGATCTCTCTTTGCAAAGGGATGGAAATCATGAAGGGAGAACGTACGACGCTGCGCAGTTCGTGGAGATAATCTCGGGCGCCGGAGAAGACCAAGCTGGAACAACATATCTTTTCAAAAGGGGGACCTACGACGTTGCGCAGTTCGGGGGAAGTAATCCCGATCTTTCGAGAAAACTAGGGCAATAAACAACTGAAACCATTTATGTACACAAACTAAAATCAAGGATATGCTGAATTCTGCGCCGTCCAGATTCTTCTGCCTTTGTTTTTGCTGTGTGATGAGATTTTTGTACTTTTTTAAGCGAGAGACCACCGCTTTGTGTGATCCACTGGTGCTGTTTTAACCCCGACTGATTCTTTTTTGCTATTGGGAGGGATAACAGGATTGGCTTCGTCCGTTGATCTGCAAGTTAGCTTTGCATGCAGTGGAAGATGTGATTCACACAGATAAAAATTGGATTATTCTGACCGAACACAATCTTTCTTTTATTCTGAAATTCTGGATACTCTTTTTTTTTTATAAATGACACCGACTCGCGATTAATGACCAACACTGAATCAAGCCTGGATTTCAGAGGGCGGCTGCGGTTATATTCATGATAAAGGGGACAAGATTCAATGCCTAGGGATGGGGACAAGGAAAATGTCAGCTTTTCTAAGAGCCGCCGTACGGACGACTGACACCTTCTGCTGGGTTTTTGACTTTTCGAACCTTGCTTTTGGCTAGGGGGGACGGGGAGACAACCCCTTTTGGAATACTGATGATTTAGGCCGAGTTTTTGGGAGGTTATAAAAGGGGAGGGGGAGCTCTTCTTATTTCTCACACCAACCAACTTCTCCTTCTTTCCTGCTTTGCATCCTTTAGCTCATTTCCCTTCTAAAATGGCTAATCTTGGCCAGACCCTGGTTAACATCGAAGAATACCGGGTAGGACTCGACTGCTGGGTGAATTCATACCCAAATAATGTACGAGCGGTGCTAGAAGAAAACTATCATTTCAAGTTGCTCTTTACTCTGAGGAAGCTTCCCATTCAGTGGGAGATGATCCGCGGTGCTTCTGTTTTCTGGTCAACCCGGACCCACTTGTTCAATTTCAATCAAGACGAACTGTGTCCCACCTTTGAGGAATTCTGCGCCATTACAGGCAATACCATTTACGGCGAGGCCATGGTGCCCACTTCCCGCAGGACACCTGCTCGGTGGCTCATTGAAACCTTCGGCTTTGATATTGACTTCTCAAGGGTTCTCCTTCATGGGACCTACCTTGACATTACTTGCTTCCCCGAACTCTTTGGCGAGGCTGACCCTCATAACCCGGTGTACTCCGACCGTAGGGACTTTGCCTTGGTTATGTGTCTATTTGCAGAGATGTTTTTCGTTTCTTACGATGGCTTCATCGACTCAAGGATGGTGGACATCGTTGATTCTTGCAAGCGTGGTGCCGGCAACGTGATGACTGTCCTCTTGACTGAGACTTTGCATGGGCTGGACGGCTACTATCCCAGAGGTTATGCTTTCACGTCGGGCAGCCCCATTCTATTGCAGATCTGGCTTCAGGAGCATCTCAAGATCATTCGGCCGGTGTCGAATCCAGACTATACCCCTTCTATGCTTCCAAGGCGAGGTTTATACAGGCAAAACTGCACTACCGTCAAGGAGTGGGTTGGACACTTTTGGCGGATCACATCGGCAGACATCACGTGGGTGCCTCCGCGTTGGGGTTTGAGCAGGTATCTCATTAAGAGTGCGGGTCATTCCTTCATCTGGCTGGCTGGGCTTCGCTCCACCACTTTCTACTTGGGCCAACGGGTGGCTCGCCAGTTCGGACAAGTCCAAGGGATCCCCTTTTCTGACCTTCCCATCACAGATAATTTACCGGTGAGTACCAACATATGCAACTTGATCAAAGAGGTTTGGTATCAGAATGGTGCACACATCGGTCGAGGCATGCGCCGGGGTGAAGGGGACACATTTTATGAACCCACTTTGTAATATCTTGAGTGGTTGGGCCCTCAAATTGCTGAAGAAACCGCTACCATTGCAGCTTTGGTACTGGAGCTCGTAGGTCCAGAAATTCTGTCTGGGGATTACTATTCCCAGATAACAGGGCCGACAGTTTTTCAGAATTAAATTGGCAGGAGTCAACCACGCAGCGGTCATCGATCCGGACGCCGCAGAAATGATCGGGGCTCAACTTCAAGGAACACCCAGCCTGATGCAACGAACTCTGAGAATCAAAGGGGAGAAAGCTTGACGGGTCCTTATCCGAACGTGTTCGATCGTCTCAGTCCCTGAATAAAGTTTCAGTTATTTTCGCTTTAATCCTTGGTTGCCACGCCAAGATGATGTGTTTTTATTTCAAAGTTTGTTGTGTTTGTTTTTCCTTTTGAATGTAATGTTTGCAAGTTCAACGTGGGGAATAAAAAGCTTTCTTTACTTTTAATGACCGACCCGAAGGTTGCCTACGTTCCTCTTTAGAGGCCCAGGTCAACGTAGTTCGACACAGTTACATGAAATTTTGCGCGCCTCCTGTTTTTTACCTAGAACTGCCCTTTCGGGTTTTCACCTCTAGTGGGGCTGCCTTTTTTTTTTTTTTTTTTTTTTTCAGACTCGATAGGAAACACAAATCTCTGCGTCTTCTACGCATAATACTTCTTCAATTTGCTGAGGTTGCAAGGCTGAACAAGGTCTTCTCCAAATTCAGTTTGCAGGAACACGGCTCCACCAGACTGTATCTTCTTGACAATGTAGGGGCCCAACCACGGAGACTTCCATTTCCCTCGGGGGTCGACATAACTTGGTGGCTTTTCTCGCAGCACAAGATCTCCCATTTTGATATTGCGGTCTTTCACTTTCTTGTTAAATGCTCTGGCAATTCTGCGCTGGTACGCACGATTGTGCTCAAGGGCCAACAACCGCTTTTCATCGAGCAATGCTAACTCTTCATGGCGACTTTGTAACCAATCAACTTCAGACACTTGATTCTCAAGTAGCACTCTCATAGAGGGGATTTCAAGCTCAATCGGGAGAACTGCTTCCATGCCATATGCAAGTGAATAAGGAGTAGCCCCAGTCGGTGTCCGAACAGACGTGTGGTATCCCCACAAGTCTAAAGGCAGCTTCTCGGACCAATCTTTTCCAGTGATAGCCATCTTTCTAATGATGTTCTCTAGGGTTTTGTTTGCCGCTTCTACCGCTCCATTGGCTTGGGGTCGATAGGGGGATGACTTGTGTCTGACCACCCGGAATTCGTCAAGCAATCGGTTGACTTCCCCTTCAAAGTGAGTTCCATTATCTGAGATCATCTCATAAGGGACCCCATATCTGTAGAAAATGTTGGTACGAATGAACTCGGCTACCTTCTTGGCATTCAAAACTTTGTAAGCAGCGGCCTCAACCCACTTGGTGAAGTAATCGATAGCTACGAGCACGTATTCTTGCCCACCCGAACCTTTCGGTTTGACCTGACCAATAACATCTATCCCCCATGTGGAGAAAGGCCAAGGAGCAGTTGATTGATAAAGAACGTGTGGCGGCAGATGTTGTAGACTAGCGTACCGCTGACACTGATCACAGTTTTCGCACTTTCATCATACAATCCTTTTCCATCGTGGTCCAGTAGTACCCTTGCCTCACTATCTTCTTAGCGAGCATGTGCCCATTCATGTGGGGTCCACACAGTCCCCCATGGATTTCATCCATGATTCTATTCGCCTCAGTCTTATCTACACAGAGCAAATTTGGTCCGTGATGATACCTTTTGTACAACTGATCTCCGGAAATCACAAATTGGGAGGCCCATCTGCACATTGCAATCCTTGCCCTTTTGTCCCTTTCTGGAGGGTAGGTCCCATTCCTGAGCACATTCCATACGTCTGTATACCACGGCTCTTCATTCTCTTCGCTTTCTAGCTCAATATCCAGGCAGTAGGCTGGGATTGATCTCTTACTAACCACAAACGGCTTTACCATAACATCTGCAGGGAATTCCTTGATGGAGGCTAGGGTAGCCAATGCATCTGCGAATCTGTTTCGGTCCCTTGGGAGATAATGGAATGAGATATCTGAGAAGCGTTCTGTGAGCGCTACCAGTCGAATATGATATTGCTGTAGTCTTGGATCCAGGATTTTCCATTTTCCCTCGACCTGATTGATGATCAAGGCGGAGTCCCCGAACACTTCAATTTCTTTGACCCCTCGATTTAATGCTTCTCCCAGGCCGGCGATGCAAGCCTCATACTCTGCTGTGTTATTCGAACAGTCGAAGTCTAACCGGATAGCAATGGGCGAGTGCGCATCACTTGGATCAATGAGCAAGATTCCAATTCCGAAACCTCTCTTGTTGGCAGCCCCATCAAAGAAGAGTTGCCACTTATTCTCCGAACAATCAACAGTGTAGATCCCTTCATTGGGAAACTGAGCTTCTGGTCCGGGCTCAAGATCAAGAGCCAAATCTGCAAGCTGGTCTGCTATCACCCTTCCTTTAATGGACTTAGGCGTTGCGTAAGTCATATCAAACTCGCTTAATAGAAAAGCCCACTTGGCCACTCGATTGGACATGGTTGGCCTTTCGAGGATGTACTTCACTGGATCCATTCGGGATATAATCTGGACAGGTAAGGATTGCAGATAAATTTTTAATCGCTTCGAGACCCAAACCAAACCGGTACATGCCTTTTCCAACGCTGAGTAGTTCAATTCACTCCCTTGTAGATTTCTGCTAACAAAATAGATGGCACTTTCCACCCAGGAGTCCTCTTTTTCTTGTGCAAGCATTGCTCCTACTGCAGTATCAGTAACTGTTAGGTACAGTCGTAAGGGTTTGTACGAATGAGGTGGCGCCAAGACCGGTGGGCTTGTCAAGTATTCTTTGACCTTTTCAAAAGCAATTTGGCATTCTTCATCCCATGATCGATCGGTGTCCTTTTTTTAGGAGCTTAAAGAGCGGTTCACACATCATGGTTAACTGCCGTATGAATCTGCTAATGTATTGAATCCTTCCCAAGAAACCTTTCACCTCTTTTTGAGTTCGAGGTTGAGGCATTTCTGTGATGGCCTTTATTTTGTCGGGGTCGACTTCAATCCCTTTTTCAGTTACCAAGAAACCTAAGACTTTGCCTCGGACAGTACCGAATGTGCATTTAGCAGGATTCAATTTCATGTGGTACTTCCGCAACCTTTCGAAGAACTTTCTGAGGTCAATCAGATGCTGAGCGCCTTCTTCAACTGAGTGCACAATCATGTCATCCACGTAGATTTCAAGCTCTTTGTGGATCATGTCATGAAAAAGGGTCGTAGCACCTCTTTGATAAGTGGTTCCGGCATTTTTAAGACCGAAAGGCATCATAGTATAGCAGAACGTCCCCCACGGGGTGATGAAGGAAGTTTTCTCTTGATCTTCTACTGCCATCTTAATTTGGTTATAACCCGCCATTCCATCAACGAGCGACTTCACTTTGTGCATTGCAACCGAGTCCACCAAAATGTCAATATTTGGTAACGGGAAATCATCCTTCGGGCAAGCCTTGTTAAGGTCTCTGAAATCAACACATATCCGGACTTTGCCGTTCGCCTTTTCAACTGTGACCATATTGGACAACCATTGGGGATACTCCACAACTCGGATGAAGCCTACTTGTAGCAGCCTCTCGATCTCCTCTTTAACCTGAAGGGCCCACTGTGGCTTGATTCTGCGTAGTTTCTTCTTGACCGGTTTGGCATCAGGAAAGGTAGGAATTCGGTGTTCCACGATCGTCAGATCTAACCCTGGCATGTCTTCATACGACCAGGCAAACACATCAACAAATTCTTTGAGTAAACTGATCAGCTGTTCCCTGTCAGCCCCTTGCATGAAGCTCCCGATCTTCATTTCTTTGACTTCTTCATTCAGCCCCAGATTGATGGTAGACAGATTTTCCCACAGGCTTCTAATTTTCGTTCCCCACGCTGTTTTGCTAACCTGCTTAACTCGATTAAATAGTCTTTTTCATCTTGACTTATGTTTTTTAAAGATTCATGATTAACTTTAGTTGTTGTTAAATTTTCATTTGTTAATCATTTTTTAAAATATTGGCAACCGAGGAGTAAGCGGAAATAGAGGGAACTTCATTCACAA
Organism: Campanula takesimana; assembly: GCA_026119855.1. NCBI lineage: Eukaryota > Viridiplantae > Streptophyta > Magnoliopsida > Asterales > Campanulaceae > Campanula > Campanula takesimana. The sequence continues at coordinate 404,734 of JAOWBW010000598.1, forward strand.
AAGAGGGGAGTACAAGCTCGGCGACCGCGTCGAGGTCCTCGACAGTGAGGTCCTCTTCGGGAGTCCCGGAAACAACATTAGATAGCACAAAGGGTTCAAAAGCGGGGCCATCAGGGCGAACATAACCAAACTGCTCCACCAGAGTGTCAGTAGTAGCGAGCGGGCCAGTGGTTCTGGACCAGTTATTAAGTGGTGCCACTGCCGGCTTGAGGTGCTTCACCGGGTCATAAGCTTCACCATTACCATTTTCGATCATAACCACATATCCGTCTTCAAGACCAATTCCTTCAAACAACCCGAAGACATCATCTTCTTCATCAATATTCCACGGAATAATCGGGTCCAGTTGCTTATAGGAACTGCCCACATCAAAGTTTTCATCGACCATCTTGATATTCTCAAATACTTCCCATCCAGCATGAGGCTTTTCATTAATGCCAATAACTGTCTCAAAAGGCATAACATACGCGACATCTTCAACTTTGCAAACAAAAATCCCTTCCAGGACTTTTCATAAGGACGGAGTGGGGGGAGCTTATAGGTCCTTCCACTTTTGATAGCAGTCTGTCTCTCCCTTTTCTGACGTAAAGCTTCGGCGATTTCGGCAGGAGTCGGTTTTTAGCCAAGCCCAAAAGGAAGGAAGAAAAATGGAACACCATCCTTGATAGGTTCAATACACCCTTATTGCTCTTTTCCAAGCCCCATCATAGGAAGGAACTTCATCTTCTTGACCATATTCAAGGCCATTGCGTCTCCATACCTGGTCCGCTTTCTACCAATTAGATCGGTCTCCTGACATATTCAATAGCATGGATCCGATCTTGTGGGATCACTTCAAACCACTCAAGAAGATGCCAGTATCTTTGTGCTCAATTCCCAAATCGGGAGGTCATAAACTTGCGTATCATCTTGGGCATGAACTACCACTACATGATTGTCGTGGATGAACTTGATGCACTGATGGTAGGAGGAAGCTACCCCTCTTACTCCATGGATCCAAGGGCATCCCAAGAGTAGACTGAATGAGGACTTGATATCAATCACTTGAAATTCAATCGGCATGACAAGAGGGCCAATGGTGAGAGTGAGAAGGACAACACCCAGAACACAGCGACTGGTGCTATCGTAAGCACGAACCACTTGAGAAGATGGGGCCAAATCAGTTATCTTGATTCCCAAATCTGCGAGAACATGCACGGGGCATGCATTTACTGATTATCGATCAAAACACGAGCTAAGTGCTCACCTCCGACCCCCAA